>VZTR01015541.1:350230-365752 GCA_013400775.1 Chaetops frenatus
GGCTCCGGCTGTGAGGGGACAGGACCCCTCATCTCGGGAGGCTCCGGCTGTGAGGGGACAGGACCCCTCAGCTCGGGAGGCTCCAGCTGTGAGGGGACAGGACCCCTCATCTCGGGAGGCTCCAGCTGTGAGGGGACAGGACCCGCACGGTTCCTTTTCCAGGCTTTACATCCCGTGTGTCTCAGGGGTCTGACTGATGCAGGACGGCTAAAATATCCCGTCTGATCTTTGTGGGAAGGAGGTGTAACCTTTGATTGGTACTGGGGAAGACTGGAGAAACTGTCTTCGTATGTCAGACTCAGAACTGGACACTTCAAACCCTGCAGGATTTCTCTATTTGAAGTTATATCTCTGTGCCTTTGGCTGGATTGAAATCCCCCGTAATAAACTTGTGACTTTGAGTTAGCTTGATCCAGAGCAAGGTTTTCAGTCCAGAAAATGTTTCACAGTGCTAAAGTTAAAGGCTTAACTCAGAGTTAAGCCAGGCAACCTAGCACAGCCTTAACCTTCATCCAGTCCAAGCCTTGCTATATGTTAGGCACAAACAACCCAAAAATCTTTGTGAACCAAGCCACCATATCAAAGCATCAGCCACATGCATAGCAAGGAACACATCATTTCCTTCTTCCCTGAGGAAGGGAAAGGGACTGCTCAGAATTGAACCAAAGTGCGTTTTTGTTAATAAACACTAATTGCCATCTATCAAGCACATACATTTTTTCTAATTTAAAAATCATCCACTGAAGAGATGAAGATCAGAAGAGGTGCAATTTTCCATGCAAATAATTTGCTTCTGATCTTGACCCAGGATTTTCATAACAATTAAGAGGCAGCGTGGGGCTGCTGTGTCTCTGAGCTGCCCACAGTACCCAGCTGTGCCTCTCCCCATGGGGTTCCTTTCATGCCTGGCTCTGAAAGGACATGTGCACCTGAGACTTTTTCCTTCATTGAGCTGAAAGTCGTGGCCCTTGAACCACGTTTGTTTCTCTCTCCCCTTTTCCTTTTCCTGTTTTTATTTTTGGGGTGGTTTTTTTAGGTTTTTTGTTTGTGTGTTGTTGTTGTGTTTTGGGGGATTTTTTTGGGAGTTTTTTGGGGTTTTTTGTTGTTTTGTTTTGGTGGGTTTTTTGTTGGGGTGGGTTTTGTTTGTTGGTTTGGTTTGGTTTTTTTCCCCCACATTTGAGCCCACTTGCTGAGTGGTGACAGGAACCAGATGAAAAGATTCCAGCCTTTCAGTGTCAATATTGGACATCAGCCTAGATTTATGTATATTTGACTATGTGGGATTGTATGTTTAAACCTATATGAGCACACCTGTGCAGGTTCCACACATCTCCAGTAATATCATCATCAGGCATCTTAAAAACACACCACACCACCATTCCCCTGGATTCCAGAGACTGACTTTAAACGGGGATGTTTGGTTTTGTTTGTTTGTTTGTTTGTTTCGGAAGTGACTTTCCAGGATGCAGCATGCTGTAACATGATTTACTTTTGTTTTCTTTGGTGTGAAAGTATTGGAGCAATTTCCAAGGTACTTTAATGGAAAAATCTGAATCACATGCTGGCAGATACCTTATAACAGAAAATGAAATTGTATTTGCACCCATGTAAATATTCCATGTAGGCAAGTTCTGAGATTTGGGAAGGTGGGGGGGGAAATTGTGCTTGAGATGAGTAAAGTACCTTACTAGGTTGTTTTATTAAGTTGTAAGCCTGGAGTGACCATTGTGGCCATTGATGCAAAGTCCTGCATGAATTGAACCATTGAATTTGCTTGAAATATTTTTTGCTTGAACTGGTGAATATATTTTTAGAACAACACCTGACCTTGATTCATAAAGCACCAATGCTGGAGTTAGTTCTGTGTTTCATTCTTTCTCATGTAGAAATATGCATGTTACATTTATCATGGGGACTTCAGCCTCCAATTTTATTTACTTATGTGCAAAACCAAAGAGTTCTTCAGCTGCCCTTCAGAGATCCTATTTTAGGCTAAGCTTGAGCCACACACACACTCCTGCAGTGACTTTCTCTGACCTGACTTAATGAAACAGCTCTTGGCTTTGACTCTGCAAGGAGTCAACTTATATGAGCTTTTTCAGTTGTTCTTCTAATAGTCAATCAAATGACAGAGAGACTCCAACCAGCTTCCTTTGAAATCCATAAAGCTACTTTATTTTAGGAAAAAAGAAATTTTTAAAAACAAAAACCAAGAAATTTAAGACTAAATACCATCTATCCTTGACCTGCCATCCCCACTATCCCTGCACATGCAGCAGGTACCAAATAGGCAAGAGAAACTCTTATGGACTGGCATGGGAGCGTAGAGTCACATCCCTTAATGCCAAAAGAGGAGGTGGAAACACCTCCTGATAAATGATAAATGAAGAAGGGCTGGTGTGTGAATCATTAATTCCTGCTCTGCTCTGAATCCTAGCACAGAAGATCCACATCAGTTCTGCTACACAGAAATACAAAGAGGGACTTTAATCGAGTACCCAGCTAAAAGTTGTGATTCTGCCTTGCTTTGCCAAAAGTCGCTGTTTGTGCCAGCGCGGCAGCTGCCAGTGACTGCTCCAAACTCCTCACCTGAACGACTTAAAAACGAGCAGTGGGGCCGTGGAGGAAGGAGACAGGTCTGCCCTCCGAGCTGGATCTTGCCCTTCCCTTGGCTGGCTCTGAGATCCCGGCTGGTAAAACCTCTCTGGGAGAGCATTTTGCAGCCTCCACACTCACCTGCAGGGACCTGCTGGCTCCTGTGCTGCCTTCCCTCCGGGCATCGCTGCCTCCCACTCTCAGCCTCAGGGTCCTGCTATTTGCCTCCAGCCCTGCGCTGCCTCCCTGTATCCTCCTCCCCAAGCCCCCCAGAGCTGCTTTGTGACGCTCTGACTCTTCCCACTGCCCACCCTCCGCACAGCGGGCTCGCACCTTCCCCCAGGTCAGGCTGGCAAGCTCCAGCCCGAGGCAGGGGACACGGAAAAATATCCAGCACCGTATGCAAGAACAGCCTCTGGGCTTGCCAACAGTCAGGAAGAAGTGACAGAGGCACATGTTTTGTTTTCATCTTGCAAAAGAGACTGTTTATTGCACTAGTGTTTGGTTTAGTATTTGTGTTGTTGGAAGAGCAATTTCCCAGTTCTTTGTGATCAAAGGTGGCACGATTATGACTTTATTCAAGCTGCTTTCCTTCTTGGCATCTCTCATCCAGTTCTCATTGGATTAGTTGGTTGCCATAACCTACAAAAATGTAAAACAAATGAAAAATCAGATCATGAGGTGCAGGAATTTGTGAACAGTATGTGTTCTGTTCAAGTCACAGAATTTAAATAACTGAAATAAGATTTTTGCTTCTCAGTCAAAGTTTATCTTAAATTAAGATATTTGACATTCCAGACTTGAGCTGCGTGTGCTGCCTTTTAGGATGCAATTGCAACAATCAGTGTATTGATGAATGCAAATTAGTGGAAGCCGGTCAGAAAGTTTCTCAGACATCAACTTGGACAATATTGTCATATACCCGTGAGAAACTCAGCATCAACAAAAAGCAAGAGCCATAAACAGTAGATAAAGAACACAGCTGCTCAAGGGAGGCTGTTAATTACTTAGAATTGTTTTCAGATGGGTGTTATTAGCATGTAACCAATAGTATAAGGAGTGTTAACTTGAAAGTCAATGCACGGGAGGGCTCAGCAAGCCCTTACAGGCTGCAGCTGAAGTTTCTGCCAGCACTGTAGACCGTGCCCTGGAGTCTGCCCTAGTGAAAGAAACAGCCTCGAATCTTGGCATCACTAATCCCCTCCAGAAACCACCTTCGGGACATCGGGATCCAGAAGGGCACCAGGAAAAGACTCTATTTAAAAAATCTTGTACAATAGGAGAAGCCTTCAACTTTCCTGAAATCTGTCTGTATGTGTATGTTGTGTGTCCGTCTCAGCTGTGACACAAATTTGAGTAATCACTTCTGAAATACGAGGGAAATCTTTATGGCTACAGTAAAGCTGTGGGATAAAGGGAGAATGCAACCCTATTATCAAAACTTATTTACATAAGTGAACAAAGATTTGATAGCTGTTTCAGAGGAGGATACTTCCAATTGATAAGGGCTGAGTCAAGAGTGATAGAACTCCCTTAGGCAGTGGCAGGAATCCTAATGAGGGAACCCCAGCACAGCCAGGTGCCTGTGTTCTGCAGCAGCCCCTCCCAGTGCCTCACCTGCTCGATCCAGCTGTTGTAGGCAGAAACCCGAGTGAAGACAGAGGGTTTCTGGAAGTAGTTGCAGCCAAGAGAAGAACCGAAGCTGACGATGCCGTGCACTTCCCACCTGCCATCAGCCCCTTGGCAGTTCAGTGGGCCCCCAGAGTCCCCCTGGGAGGAAGGGGAACACAGTTAATGGCACAGTGGGAGCACTGTGAGGATCCTCTTGGGGGGTTTTGAACCTTTTCCTTCCCATCAGGCCTGAGAGTGGACTCACGTTACAGCTGGAGATGATTCCATCCCCACCAGCACAAACCATGGTGGGTTTCACTGTCTTCCCCCACCAGGAAGGTTTGGAGCAGGTTGCATAATCCACCACCAGCAGGAGGCCTTGCTGCAGGTCATCGGGAAGGGGTCCATTTGCTGAGAGAGAACAGAAACACAGAGTCATGCTCCTAGCTGGCACTGAAAGAAGAATAAAACTGCTCTGCTAAATTTCTCCTGGGATCTGGGCACCATCACTCCAGGTAAAACACTTCAGAGGAGCTATATTAAAGGAGAAGCTGTAGATATGCTATAGGTATAAATGTCCCCTAGTTCCATTCTTTTATATATACCTTAACTTACTAAAAATTTGCATTCCATTAAAAAAACTCTCATTGTTAAAGAAATAAAGAGCTACTCCTTTTTCAGGAGTTTGCAATTTACTTATCCCTCAAGGAATTGCCTCCTGAGCTAAGCTGACACCTCTGCTGAACTGTCTGAGATTTTCTTCACTTCACATCTATTCCCTTATTTGTCTTCAGATATTTAGCAGGTGTGTTGGGATTAGCAAATGTACCTGTCTGCATGCCATTAACATTTGCATTACAATAGCTCCTAAAAGCTCAGTAAAGGCCCCTCAGGTGCATTGCCAGCTCTGTTACAAGGAAAATAAACTTGAAAGGGAAAAATCATAAGGCATGAGTGAAGTGGGGCCTAATATAATAAACTACATCACTACACTGAGTTTTGAGGGAATCTTGAGCACCATCAATAGTTTTTGCTCTCAATCTCAGAGGAGAAGACACTTCTGAAAGTTGGGGGTTTTTTTGTTCCATGGTTTTGCAAATGCCCAAGTACTCACTCTGAAGTCTTCCCCAGCCAGTCACATAGCAGGCAGTGTTGGAGGACAGGATGCTTTGGGCAGGGGGCAGGCAGGCCACCTGAATCTGGTCACTTAAGGTGACGTGCTCAGAAAGTTTGATCAAAGCAATGTCGTACCTGTGGTAAGATCCCCACGTTGGAGAAGGGGGAAGAGAAAGGGGAGGTTAAAAGGTTTGCAAAATGGATTGAGACACAGTAGCCTGAGTACTCAGCAGTTACACAGCACTTGGCCTATTCAAAAGAGAAGCAAAGGAGCAAAGGCCAGTGCATAAGCAGTAAAGATTCCCAAAGCAATGGGGAAATTCATGGACTAGAAGGCTATTCCCTGCAGAGCTGCCTGCTTTTCTGCTGGCAGAAAATTGTCTTTTATAGTTTTTTTTCACTGAAACCAAGCATATGTTAGGACTCACTCCAAGGACCCAGAACTGAGCAGATTTCTTTGTTACTGCCCTTGGCCTGCAGGACACAGGAGTCCTTCAGCCACTCTGATATTAATGATCAATAATTCTGTGTCTGTGCTGCTGGTAGGAGAGCTTCAAAGAGTATTGTATAAAATACTTAATTCCTTTTCACTGTACAACAGATATCATTGAATGGAACAGCTTCCAACCCAAGCATGAGCATGGAAAATGGCTTCTGGAAACATTGCTAATCAGTAAGAAATTAATATTGTTAATTAACATTGTTAATTGTGTATTCTCTTGAGGGGTAAGATACAAACTGGACAATGTAACAGGAGGCTCTAAACATGAATTTAATTGCTATAACTCCAGGTGGGTGGAATTCAGGCAGCTTGATTTTTACCCTCCATCTAAAAACTGAAAAAATAGCAGCCACCAGCTTACCCATTTGCAACATCCTGTGGATCCCAGTTCTCATTAACAACAATCTTTTCTGGAGAAAGTGCAATTGATCCTTCTTCCTCAGCTGCTAGGTTGTATTTTCCAAGGAACACTCGATATGTCCGAGAAGAACTGGACAAGAAAAGGATGAACACTCAGTTTTGCAGCTGCTGCTCAGGCATCTGCACCTTTGGCTCCTGAGAGATTCAATAAGAATATCCTTGAGTGTAATCTCTTCTCATGGGCATGGTTTGTCTGGAGCTGAGCCAGTGACTTGCTAAGGGCAAAGCTTGTGTTCTAGGCTTCATCATTATTTTATCTCTGAGTTGTCCTCCCAACTCCTGCTCAAGGCTTCATTACCAAACTCAAGGTGCCTCCAATCTTTGTAGGATTCAGCTTGTATTCTTCAATGCAATAACAATTTGGACTTTTTTTGACAGCCATAAACAGCTTCAATAATAAACAACTATGTGATAGATATAATATGTAGGACTCATAACAATAACCTGCAGCCAATCCTTCATGTTTCATATTAGGATATTTACTACAACTTAGTGTTACAATAACCATATGCTACCAGAGCAAAATGGGGTTTTATTTGTGGAAACAGTTTTGATGATGAAATGACACAGCTGTACCCGATAATTTCTTTGTTACACTGCCACATAATATGAAGAGTTTACTGAAAATGATTGGTATATTCAAAATATTTGTGATTATTTCATCAGGGAGTGGATTGATTAGTTAATTTGTGGATCTCACTGACACATATTACAGAAATAGGCAACACAGATGAATTTCAATAGCAACTTGAAAGCAGAAGGATGTTTGTAGTTTGTTTATGGAAAATGAAGAGTATATAATGCAGATAACTGGGGTTTCCCCCCCCCCCTTTTTACATTAGGAAAATAAAGAGATGCCATTGTCCTGACTTATAATTAAAAGATATGATGCAAAACTCGGAGCTTTCAACTGGGAAAGAGAGAACTGGCATTGATACAGTTTTCATTCATTTCTTTCTGCTCTCATGCTGCTTCCTGGGTCAGATTTAGCTTCATTACTTACCTGATGCAGTGGGCAGCTGTCAGTACCCAGTTGGTGGCAATGAGGGTTCCTCCACAGGTGTGACGCCACTTGCCATTGGAATTGTACTGAAGGGAGGCCTGGGATCAAGGTACCAAGTAAGGCTCAGGCTTTTGCTTACTCATTTTTCATTGCTGTGCTTTGTTCCTGCACCCAGAACACAACTTGCTGATGGTGGAAGGCTTTGAAGTAACAAATTTCCCATTCCTGGCCATAGAAAAGCTTTCCCTCCTTCCCTATCATCCAAAGCTTGGTTTTTAAAATATGTGTTGCTTAAATAGCCCAAGTCTACTTGTCTTAAAACAAGAGCCTGCATTACCAGCAAAATGCAGCACATTCAGAGCTTTCTTAAAAAGACTGGGAACTTTAGGACTGATCAGAAGAGAAGAGTCAAAACCTAAGACATGTCAGGCAAGATGCATCAAATGGAATGTAAGAGGTGGTTTTGTTCAGTTGTGCTGAGCAGAGATAGCACAGCTCCAGTTGTTCCAGGGAAAGCACAGAATGACCAACCTGCCAGGGCCAGCTATAGGGTCTTGCATTTTCCCCTCCAACAACTCTGGACACAAGAGGTGGGTAGGCAGGAACCCCGCAGCCAAAGGCTAGAAGACATACAAATAGGATGTGTGTTTTGAAAGTAGGTTTAAAAACATATCTGTGAGATATTGAGTAGCACAGCACCCAGGTACTCTTTTGAGAGACCCTTGTAATGAACATCCTGTGCTGTATTTTTTTTCTGCATTGATGCAGAGTGTTCGATTTGTCTAAAAAAGGAGGATTTTTAAAGATTTTAATTAACTTTTTCTTTTAAAACTAAAGCAGAAGTTGGACACATACCTGCAGGTGCCAGAGTCAACACAGCAAAGAGGACTCCAAGCATGGTGCCAGTTCCTGGGTGCTGCAGGCTCAACTCCATGCCATTTTATATGGTGTCCTTTATCTCTGGGACATGTGACTTAAAATGCAGAGCTATTCCAATACCAATGGAAAACTTGTGTCAGTGTGGGATAATTTTTTATGTGCACAAGTTGCTAAAAAATCCCCATTTAGGTGGACCTTGGATCCAAGCTATACAAACAACTTGGTTAAAAAGAATTCCAAATTAGTTGCTTATTATCTGTAGCAGCTGTTTGCATTTCCATTGCCTTGAAAGTTCTTCACAAAGGTATTCATAGAAGGAAAATGTTAAATTATTGTAACACTTGGTGATAGGTATGTCACTGTCTAATATATTCAGACAGTGATAGATGCAGATGTGTTGGTGGGGTTGGATTAGTTGACCTCTAGAGGCTCCCTTCCTGCCTTAGTTATTGTACAATTCTACGACTGCTTGGGATTTTATTTTGATCTGGGGTCTACTTTTGTTTTGTTTTTGTTTTGTGTGTAACTGAATGGCATCTACTGCATTGTACTGACTGAAAACCTGTATCTTCTTTCCCAGATCAAGTTGCGTGTGTCTTCTTCAATAAACCAGACTTTAATCACTTTGAAGTGGAACATACTTCAAGCCATACAAAGAGCCAGCTGTACATGATGAAGCAGAAATCCTGGTATGGTGTGGTGAGTCAGACTCCATTCCTTCCCTATTTCCCTTTGTTAGGTCAGCAGCACAGCCCTGGAAGAGAACAGGGTTCCTGCAGCATTGCAAATGAGCCTGTGTGCACCCCAGAGCAGTGCTGGCCTGTGCTGTAACACACTATGAGCTTGTTAATGAAAAGAGGAAAGCACTTTCACTCACAGGCCAAAGCAGGCAAGAGAAGGCATTTACACCCCTCTGGAGATGCTGCCACAAAAGGAAGCATCCTAATTCAGTACTGACATTTGAGATCAGTGACTAAATATCAACGCTTACCCCTGTCTCTTTTTTTCTTTTTATCTTCTGCTACAGGAATTTTCCATCCTCTGCCCCCTTTCCATCCACCAACCACTGAAAAACTGTTACTGGTTAACTGAAAAACAAACCTCTCTATCCTGTAAGCTAGGACACACATAGAGAAAAAACTTATTAGAATGGACACAAATATCATAATGCAAGTTTTGCAACCAGAGCTGTCTTGTACACAGAGACCAAACAAGGCATTCAAAAATGCTGATATAAATCTAATTTTTAATGTCAGGATTAACAAGCAGCAAAATCCCTGATTTCCAGAGCTTCCATTCAGCAGTTGGTACTGTTTTGGATGAAAGATGCCAGGAGCCCACATGTGGAAGGCAGAACTATAGAATGCATTACTGTTTTGTCTGCTTCTCAAGAATGTATTTTCCTACCCAGACAACAGCACTTGAGAAAGCTGCATTCTGAATTGCAAATTGGATCAACCAAACCCCATTCCAGCATCTTGTATTTATTATCTGACAAAAACAGAAACCAGGATTAACAGTGCAGAATGGGGATTCTAGTTTTTTTTCCATTAATTTGTTGGCTCTTCTCTAAGTGTCTGAATTTACAAGCTAAACATGTTATGCTGCTCAGTTTAACTTCTATGTCACTATCATTTTCACTGAAATCCAACTAAAAGTATAAATTTCAGATGGCAAGTTACTATTTTAACTTTCTTCATTTGTTGTGTGCTTGTAAACATGGAATTTTGTTTAGATCTTTAAGCATTTCTGCATTTCACAAATATAACCTTCTGTTCTCTTGCATACTGTAAATAGAAAAGCCCTGTTTATTTTTCCCCTTCTTCATGGAGGAATTCTGAAACAGTTCTTTTGTTATGGAGGAAATGCTTACAGGAATCATAATATATTTAATGTAAAACACTCTCAAAGCTGTTTTGTTTTTTGTTCTATTCATGCTTTATGTGATGATAGCTTATCCATCTTTTCCAGGCCTAAAGAGTCTTCCTTGGCCTCTGTAGGTGTCATGCTGCTGGCAATTCTGCCAGGGAACATCAAATGGCTCAGCCCCCAGCTGATACCATGGTGGCTTGGAATTGGCCTGCTGGAAGCTTTTATCATCTTCACACCAGATGGTTCACAGAAATTAAGCAGCTCGTAGAACTCTAGGTGAGAAAGAGAAGGAGCTTCTGGTATGTTCTGTTAAAGCAGAAGAGCAAATATCTCCTTCAATACACAATGTACCTGTGCACAATTTATAGTGGACTCTGTTGCTTCCCTGTCTTTATTCCCTTGAAGGGCAGTAACTCTGCTTTAGCAGTTAGTAAATGGAGTTGTCTGCAGAAAAGTTACAGACACTGAAATCTGCTTCCCTGAGGGATGTTTTTCATCTTGAGACAAGACAGTAACCCCTCTGAAAATTCAAAGTTAAATCCTGACCTAGTTTTACCTCGGAACCACCAACTGTGCCAAATTCATTACTTGCTGGATGGCTTTTAAATCTGCTGCTTGGTGGTTCCCTGGGATTGTTTCTGTGTTCTTCAAGTAAAGCTTGGCCTTCATTCCTCAGGATAGAACAAGGTTATACTGAGCAAGGGAATGGAGATGAGCATTACCCTGTGTGTTTCTGTCCCTTGTTGTGCCTTTCAAATTGACTGTTCCCAGCTTATATCCACTTATATATTATTTTCCACACTGTATTTGCAGTCAGTACTGGCCACAGACATAACATAAGGCTTTGCTTGTCTAAACTGGGTGGGGAGCAAAGGCAGGAGAGAACAGAGACAAAACCAACAAAAAAAAACCAACCACACTTCAGCAATCAGATTAGACTGAAACATATTTATTTAGAAACAACAGCTTTGGTATTTTAAAACCAAACAACCTGTAAGTCACTAGAAAGTGGGATGTCTTCCCCCATAGCCAAAACAGATCAATGCACAAAGTCTCAATAGGCTTAGAATAGGAAACCTGTAGATCAGCATTTCCAAGTGTATATCCAAAAAACAATTTCTTTAAATTGATTTTGCATTCTACAGTCATAAAGGCAGAAAAACCTGTTATGAGAACTTAGATATCTACAGTTCACTTGACTGTTACTGAAGTAGAGGAAAAATTAACATACTCCCCTGTCCCCCAAGCAATAAATTAAAAAGTGTATACCAGAAAGGAAGTTATACTGAAGTTTTCTAGTTAACTCTCAGAAGGGAATCATCATCCTCCTTTATTTTTCTGTAGAATTAAAAAAAAAAACAACAACAAAAAACAGATCAAAATATCAAAGGACTTAGTATGTCTTCAAGTATTTTCACCAAATGGATTACTCCTAGGGAAGTGAACAGCTTACAGGGAAAGGAAACATCTGTTACACAAGCTTCTGGGATAAACTGTTGAATCACCACACCTTCCAAGTCTCAGATTCCTGTCATAGCAAGGCACAAAAGGATTGTTGCTTTCAAATGGTCCTTGTTCTCAGCTGCAAAATTGCCAGGTGTCTTGTGCAAATGGATGCTGAAAGCAGGACTAAGTTCACTTGGACACGAGGATGTTCCCATTCAATTAATGGAACAGGGTGTTATTTCAACACCATCTATCTTGCTTCCTGCTGCAGATTCTGAGCTTCAGCTGGCTTCCACTTCTTCCCTGTTGCTGGAATCAAGTTCTGCATCACCTTCATTTGAAGTAGGTCCAACTAAGATAAGGCAGCAGAGTTGTTTGCCCTGCAGTGCCCAGGAGGATGAGGTGTCAGGTCAGCCCTGGGCTATGGCTGTGAAGCCTCTGGGCACTTCAGCGAGCAGAGTCGGGGACAGTCACCTGCAGCAATGGTTAACAAGTCACTTGGTAAAAGGCAGAAGGAAAGTCTTGAAGATGACAAAGGCAACTGGATAGACAACAGTGAAAGGACATAATTACATAATTCCAAGGACACATTTCAAGTGCATGTCAGGGCACAGCTGTTACACAGCAACTGACATCACCTCCTCACCCCTTCCTCCATTTGCACTGAGGTTTTGATCGTGATCAGAGGCTTGTAACAGCAGCTGTCTGATACACATTTCTATCCTACTCTCCCTAGGTTAGTTTGTCTGGCTACAAGCACCTCCCACTCAGTCTTTTATTGGATCACAGGTATTCAGACCTACTTGAGATCAGGCTTGATCTCCAGTGCTCCACATGACAAAACCAGTGAGCTGACAGGGAAATTTCCAACTCACTTTAAACAGCCCTATATACCAACTGTCAAGTTTAGTTCAATACCTTCTGTTCAGCCTTAGCTATCCAAAATTGAATTTGACTTTATAATTTGGAATAAAAGGGCAATCTAAAGCTAGAACTTCTCCTTTGACAGCTCTGTTTAACTATAATCTCCTTTTTTTTATAAAATGAAACCTACATTTAACTCTGTTCAGCCCTCAGGAGGAAAGCCTCTGAGCACCACAACTAGCTCATACAGCAAATCCAGTCTGGTCTTGCATTTCTGCTTCATATCAACACACAATCAGAAAGTCCCAGTACTAAGAACAGAACTCACCATCTACTGTCTATTCTGTCCTAAGTTTTTACAGCAAATAAGTTTTCCAAGGCAACTCAAAACAACTTGAAATTCTTTACAACCAGATAAGATGCATGAGAGCTTGAAGCCAGAACCTTTAACTCACAGTAAAAAGCAATCAGTACTTTTCTTAACACAGCTTTGTATTTTGTCTGACTGGGAGAAACACCAGTTCAGCATCTTCCCAAAATGATGGTGGTGTGATTTGATGGAAGACTGCACAGTAATAATATGAACATGTACCACGAGTCCCAGCAAGTCAGCACCTTCACCTCAGAACACCAGCCCACCTTTGGGTGTTGCTGTGTAGCACGTCACACGTTCAGAGCAGGCAGCCATGTGTGCAGGTGTCTCCACACAACAGTAAAGACAAGTACAGCAGCTGTCTCACATTCTTTCTGGTACTGATTAACAAGAAACATCATCTCATGACACAACTGCAACTGCTGGCCTAGAAACAAGCAGTGTCCTACACTGATGTGTGGAAAAAGGACAGCAAGTTGTGTCTGCCTCCACCTGCAGCCTCACAAATGTCTAAGGACAGACAGTGACTTTATCTTTGCTAACGATTGTGAGCCCTACTGCTCCAATCCCTGCCCCAGTCCTCCTTCTTGCAAGAAGAGGTCACAGATTGCTTGTTTCAAGAGAGACTGAAAATCATCACAGTTCAAGACAGAGCCTGCCCAGGCACAGCTGACACAACATCAGGCTGACAACACTTGGTGGACAGCAGCCAAAAGCAGCAGCCTTATACCTTACTCCTGAAGAGTGGCTTGGCTCCCGGCCCACAATATTCGTTGTAGATGAGTTTGAATAGAAACAAGTGAAACAAAGTAATTAAGGAGGCCACACTGAACCAGAACAGGAAGGGTAAGCCTGGATATTGCTTGGCCATGTGTTCCTCATGAGCCAGAATAGCTTTTAGGTGGAGTGTGTGTCTTAGGTCCTGCAAGTGGACCAAATCTGTAGATATATAAAGCAGTGGTGTGATGGGTTGAGTCACCATGATGGGGAAGGTGTGGCCTCGTGCCTCTGAGGTCAGCTCCACGGGCTCGTTCATACAGCCTGCCTCACATGCATACAGTCTGACAGGCTTGTCCTGGAATTTCACAGACACATGCAAGAAGGGCTTTCCTTCAGCATCCAGGAGAACAGCTAAATTGATCAAGTCCTTATTGTAATGGATCCCACGTAAGGAATAGCTGTTATGAAGTACATCAGGGTCAGCCTGAAACTGAAGATGGTTTTCTGTGAACTGCAGACCCCCAAAACTAAGCACCATTCCCTGCATGAGTCCATGGACTCCAGCTGTCACAAGACCCTTGCATCCCCGTTTCTGGAGAGTCAGCTTCCACAGGTCTGAGAGCTGCAGGATCTGGGTGACACTGGTCAGCTTTGGTGGCCACAGGTTCTCGGCGTGCATGGTGGCGTGGCCGCTGAAGCAGTGGTCAGCATAGTTCAGGCTGCCTTCAATCTTCTCTCTGTCCTCAGCACCGATGAGTGGGTCTAGCAGGGGGGCTGGCACAGTTGACAGCACGTAGTAGAGGGTCATGTTGACAGTCTCACTGGATGGGGTATGTGCATCTGTGATCTTTCTCATTTCAATCCCTGTAGCAAAAGAAAACAACCAATAGTCAGACATTAACTGGGAGGAAAAGAAGATCAAACGTCCCCGCTGATGTTCAATATGCAGGTGTTCTTCCTCACATCTAAGAAACCTTTGTCCATAAAACACCAAGTGAAATGTTTCCTTGTGTTTGTCTAAGATACTCTCTGCTACCTGGGAGTTTGAAAGCCAAGCCCCCACTAAAGACAAGGCTGATTTAATATACAGATCCCTTACAGAGGTGTCATCATGACTGTACAAGAATGATCTGTCAAAAGAACATAATCTTTTCATAAAATAACAAGTTCTACATTATTTGGTCAGTTACTCTTTTATGTAAGACATTAAAATCTTAAGAAAAGGTATCTTTGTAGGATGGCCCTTAACTTCCATGCAGAATCTGTCTTTTATGCTATCACTAAAGGTCAACTTTATTTCCAACAGAAATGCAGAGGAAATCAGTGAAGATCCTGAAGCCACAAAAAGCAGCACACATAGAATAATGATTATAAATGTTCTTCTATCACTTCCTATATGTAGTCAGGGGTACTCCACTTTGTAAGGTTAAGCTGGGTTCCAAACCAGGAACACTGTTTTACTATCCCACAACCCACCAGGAGGACCAGAGCCTCTGGAGATGTTACAACAACCAGGACACTGAGCTTTCAGCCACCCGTGGAAGTTGAGCATCACCTTCCTTACCTGAAATGAATAAGTCAGACCAGGTCTGCTGGTGCTCCTGGAACAGATCTTCCACCCCCATCTGCATCACCTCCAGCATCTCTTTCTTGGCTGCCTCCCTCAGCTTGCTGAAGGTCTCCTCCAGGCTGGAGACCTCGATGGGCTCCGATGTATACACCACGGACAGCACGGTCTCATCAAAGTGCGACTTGGGCGCGACCTGCACCCGGCTCATGAGTTTCTTGGCAGCCACCACCACTAGCACCATCTTGGGGCTGCCGGGCAGCAGCAGGCGGCCGGAGGAGAGCAGGAACTGCCGCTCCTCCACTTTCTCCAGGCTGGTGGCGAAGCGCCCGCCCAGCGCGGACGCGGCGGCGGGGGCCGAGGCCTCGAAGGCGGCCACCCGCTCGGTGGGGTTGGCGATGCGGATGCGCTGCAGGTAGAGATGCGGCCGGCTCCGGTGGGCCACCACCTCCTCCCGCAGCGTCACGCAGTCCCCGGGGCTGGCCCCGGGCCCCGTCTGGACGCAGCGCACCCTCCGCACGGCCCCGTCCCGCAGCGCCGCCAGCACAGCCCGC
>VZTR01015541.1:367798-456671 GCA_013400775.1 Chaetops frenatus
TAAACTCTGTTGTATCTGTGATTTCTGTTAATTTAAAGAGATGGTTTACTGACAGGCCTCATAAAGGATTTGTGTCAGTGGTAGATCCTCATCTGGTGTCCTGCAGGCTCAAAAGGGCTTCCCTACATTAAACCTTATGCTCACTGCAGTGTCAAAGTGACCGTAAAGAAAATGTTCATTTTAAGAAGTGTAACTTTCTAAGACAGGATTATCTTTCCTGTTCTCAAAGGCAGAATGAAATAGAAAAAGATGTCTGGATGAGTGATCAGGGCTACAACAAGAAAAGCACAAGGCCACAGAGATTAATGTAAGACTTAAAGATGTGCATATGGCCAGAGAAAACTAGTTAGTATGGGAAACAAAACCACTGCAGGTTTTGTGTTCACCAATGAAATACAGGAGGTGACAGGTAGGAAGAAGGTATGAAGAAGGTATTTAAGAAGCCTTCCAGTTTCCAGAGCTGTGCATAGCATTATAATCCATTTCTGGTTTGCTTTTTATACGTAAATATCCCATAAGTGTCAGCCAGCTGCAGCCCAGCAGTAGCTGAAGCTGGCCAAAAAGTGACTCCTCTCCTCCTACACCAGCGTTTGCCCAATGCCTGTTTGCCCCTCTGCACATCCACTGCCCGGTGTTCGCAGGGCCGCCGGTGCCCCGCACGCTGCCCGGCCCCCGCGGCCAAGCCCCGCTGGACCCCGCAGCCCAGGCAAAGCCGCTGCTGCTCCGGGATCGAACCCACGAGCTCCCAGTGTCGGTGTTCCCTCGCTTTCCACGCGGTCCCAGCGCGTCCTGCCCCGTCTCCCAGCCCTGCCCTGGCTGCCTGCCCGCCTCTTGCGGGGGCCGGGGCTGCCGGGGAGGAGGAGCCATCGCGTCTCCGCTTCCTCCGCCCGTCTCCGCCGGGCGGGTCTGGTGCGTGGCACAGCTCCGGCAGCCCCGGAGCCGCCCGCTCCGTCCCACACGCATCGCTCTCGGTCAGTGTCAGCTCCCGGAGCGGGGTCCCGGGGGGGAAGGAGCCTCCATGGTGCCTCCGGCGGTGCTGCTGCTCTGGGCGGTGCTGGCGCTGCTCGGGGCGGGGGGTGGCCGTGCCTCACAGCAGGAAGGTAAGGGGGGCTGCTCGGGGCACCGTCGGGGGGGGGACCGGCAGCACGGGGAGCCGGCGGTCAGGCTGATGGACGGGCACAGCCGCCGTGGGTGCTGGCCTCCGCGTCCTGGTGTCGCTCCCAAGCATTGCCCGACCCGAGCCCACGGCAGAGTGTGAGCCCCTAGGCGGCACCTCCAACCTCGGCCAGCTCACAGCTCCGAGTTTCGTGAGACAACATCATTTCATCCCGGCCAAAGGCTCTCGGTCCCGTGGGTTGCATCCCACCTGGGTCAGCCCCTCCCTGCTTTTGAACTTAGGTGGTTCAAGAATTAGGTAACGGGAGAGCGTTTCATCCCAGATTGGCCACACTGTGACTCGAGATCAGGGATGCTCCTAAAATAACATCAGTCTGTCCCCCCGTACACAGTTGGTAGAAGCTCTGGGGTAGTTGGTAGAACAGCAGAGGATTAGGGCAGCTACAGAATGTCAGCAGCACTGACAATGTGGTTCACACACTGTCACTCTGCCAAGAAGTTTGGATAATTATCTCTGTCTTCATTAGAGAAGTGGCAATTAGGAAGAGATTTAATCTCGTTACCTTGACTATTTCCCTCCACAGTGTGATTCTGGTATAACTACCTTTATTATATATATACATTACTTAATAGTGTGTATCTATGGGGATATTGGGAGTTCTTTGGCTATGGTGGCATAATTAAAACAAAGAATCTCTGTGCTATCCTGCCTTCCTTGTACATCCCAAATCTTCCATGATTTTAGTAAGGTTTTAGAGTGCACTAGAGATACAAAACTGGGGGCTGGGAAAGAGAATGAGGTAAATTGGTTAGGAAGAGGGATTTGGAATTAACTGTTTTCTGAAGCCATTGCTTTTGGCATGGCTCAAAAAAAAAAAGCCTCATCTTTCCTGTGCCTCAGCTTTCCCAGAGTAATGTGAGAGTAATGATACCTGTCTTCTCTCCTGGGTGTTCTTTTAGATCTCTGCAAAATTTGTAGTTGATAGAATTTTTAAAAATTCTTCTGTAAATGTAATATAGAGATTATATTATCCACTGTTAAATTGTGCACTGTTTTGTTTTGTTTTGTTTTGTTTTTTCTATTTGATCCCCATATTAATGGTATTTTCTTAGACACTACCTTAACAGGAAGCAGCACAGTAAGATTTTTCAAACCACAGTCTAGGAATAAATTCATTCCTTGTCCTAAAATGCAGCTGCAGCTGTGCTTTTCCTGTAGACTTAGGGGAGAAGTAAATAACTTTATTTTTTTTTATTACTGAACTCATCTGGTCTCTGATTTTTATCCTTTAAAAAAACTCAGATGTTTACTGAATCATTTCATTGTGATCAGGATTCCTGTTCCAGTGCTTTGTTCTTACAGAATTCTTTTCATCTATAGAGCTCTAAAACCTTCAGAAAAGTTGTAAATGTCCTCTTTTATCATTCTACAGATGTAAAAACATGGATAGCAGGATTGGCTCCTTGTTGCATAGCAGAACCAGCAATACAGTCCAGCTCCCCTGGTTCTGAGTCCAGTGCTTGCTTTGTTAACCATTCTGTGTTTGTATTTTGCAGCCATGCCATTATTAAATGTATTTATACAATTACTAATTGTCAGTGTGGCCCAGAGAGCCTTTGGGCCCAGAAGGCCCAGCTTAGCAGGACAGGCTGCATTTCTACATATGGGAATTGACTGTGATATGGGAAACAGGGAAACATCAATATGTTTAGGATGTTTTGAAAAGTTTGCATATGATACTGAAAGTAAGAGAGTTTACTGCTCTGTCCTTGGAAGTACCTATCAGCTGCATCAGTGTTCAGCAAAATCTTGGGCAGAGAGAAGAAAGGGTTAAAGCAGAAGGAGTGGAGGCAGCATAGCTCAGCACAAACTTCCAGTGCTGGGCTGAAGGAATGTCTCTTGGGATGGAAAACTCTCGCTACTGCAGAGGCTTCTTGGAACAGAAACTGAGCTCAGCGTCCTGCCCCACAGGGACTCTCTAACTTGCAATTCTGCTGGGGACGAGAGTGGTCTTTGTGCTGATTTTTCCTGCTCCTGATTTTTCATGAGTACACAAACTGTATCGGGAGAACTTTTCTGTCTTAGAAACAGGACACCACTTCCTGTTCTGTGTGAGCCTTTAGTGCTCATCCTGTCCAGCAAACTTTTGGCACTCAAGTCAAAAACAGTGTGGCTTTCTTAGGGTGGCAGCGTGAAAGTGAATTCGTGATTTATTTCATGTGAGATGCCTGAGATTTTGGGCTGAAATAATCAGATAGCAGTCAGGATCCTTTCTTTCTTTCCTTCTTTCCTTCTCTTATCATTATCATATGCTTTCCCCCCTCATGTACTAGAATTTGAGGGTTGTCTTTACATTCCTCTTTGGCAAACCCATGTTTGTCCCCCTCTTCCTTGGCAGTATGATCCTCACCTTCCCAGAATCCATGAGCTCAGAGCTCTCATAAAGCTGCTGTGGCTTCCTCTGTGCCATCATATGGTTAGAAACTTCAATGGCTTTAACATATTCCCTGAGGACATACATATTTTACTCATTTGTTTGCTCCCTCTGACTGGGCTGGACACAGGGCACTGGAGCATGCTGGAGGAGCTAGATTAGGAATGCACTTCATGTGTCTAAAAATCTGCCCTTAAAAACTGCACCTATACAGGATTCATATTCTTTTATTTATCACCTTGTGCACATGTCTAATAAATACAATTAGACTTGATCTGTTGACTGGTCTCAATCTCTCCTCTCTTTTTTATTCTGATGCCGGTAAAGGATGTGGGGAATTTTTTTGGGAATATCTTCTTTCTTCCTAACTTGGAGCCTTACACACATTTTTTACTTTTGCTGCCTTTGTCGGGTCCATCTAAAACTCCAGCTTCTAGATCCTTCCTCTTTAAGACCAGACAGAATATCAGTTTGGGTATATGAGGGAGATACATCTGGTACATCCATTGAAAAAAATCATTGTTCCAAAAAATGCCTGCTGAGACCACGAAAATATGCTTTCAGTTTTTCCTGGTATTCTCTAATGTTTAAATCGGATGGCCAGGATTTGCATTTAAGCACTGATGCCAGAGCCTATACAAGCTCCTACTTCAGCAAAATTGTTAAGGTGAAGTATAACATTTCATCATTGCAATGAGGAAACCAGAAATTCCACATAAAAATCATATTCCAGAGTATCACAGAGAAACTTCTGAAAGAGACCATCAGGATTTAGTTTTATCATTTTTAAGGGACTGAAAATGAAAAGTAAGTTTGGGAGGAGAATGTAAATGAAAATTATAGCACAATTAAATTCACATTGAATATGTATGAAAAACTGGAAAATGCCTCAGGAATGAAGTAGAAAATTGAAGCAGCTATGGAGGGAGAATAATAACATTTAGTCTAATTTTGGTTTTCCCTGCATCCAGTCAATGCTGAGTGACAAAAAAGCAACTCTCTGGAAAACAGAAAGTCAAAATGGTATTAAATGGATGACTTCCAAATGTGCATTTTGTAGTAGTTGTATTTTTTATCTTCAAGTTTAATTTCTTTTGTCCTCTGTGTGAGAGAAGGTAATTGTAGCTTTCACTAGCAGGGCATAAAACCCACCTAATACATTTTATTCTCTTTTATCAGCTCAGAACTCAGGCAATGAAATTGTATCTTTACATAATCTCTCATTTTATACCCACAATCAAGTTAGGTGTGGAACAGCAGGTTGTGGAAACAACCCAAATTGAGGAAACCTCTTGTGCTTTCTCCTGTGTGCAGAAAACCTGCTGGTTCTGACTGTTGCAACCAAGCAGACTGAAGGATTCCAACGCTTCAGAAGATCAGCCCAGTTCTTCAACTACAAAGTTCAGGTGATGTCTAGCAGCTTCTGTGGTGGTTGGTCAAATGGAATTTCAGATTGTGGAATGGGTAATACTTGGTGCCACAGTGATTAAATAAAAGCTCAACAGAGGACACACACCTTCTCAGCCAGCTGAAAAGTACCATGATTGGGTCATTTCTGCAGTATCCTGAGTGTTGGCTTGGGATGAGATCCATAACTCCTGCTCAAGGGAGCCTCATGGCACTTTTCCATTGCACTGCCAAGACACACAGTACAGAGTGTGCTCATGTCCCTGTGACTGGGAGTGCTTTGTCACTGTGCTACGTGTTACACTGACTGTCCAGGCAAGAGACTGGATCAAAGGCTGCCTAGTCCATTTGTCCTGGGGCTGTTATTTTTGCTGTGATTTGCTCTGGGAGGTATCAGGACCAGTAAGTTTGTGGGTTCTGGTTCTTCCCTGTGAGCCTTGCTGGGAGAGTGCCCTGTTGAGGTGACCCTGTGCCTGTTGCTGTGTAGGTGCTGGGGCTGGATGAGGAATGGCATGGTGGAGATGACCAGCAGCCAGCTGGAGGTGGGCAGAAGGTCCGTCTCCTGAAGTCAGCTCTGAGGCAGTACGTGGATAAGGAGGACTTGATCATCCTTTTTGTAGAAAGGTAATGGTTGCAAAGAATTTGCCATGAACTGAATCTTACGGTTGTTTAGACAGGTTCTCGCTGAGAAGAAATGAACTGTGAAATCGATTGCTTTTGCAAAGTGCATCCAGATGTCTGTTTTCTTCCCCTTAATTCCCTGTAGCTTTCTGGGAATCACTCAGAGCTGCATCCGTGGCCTCTGGGAAGGTCTGATCACAACCAGGCTGATGCCAATTCTGCTTGAAGTGGATAGTGTTGTACCTGATTCTGCCACGGTGGAATTTGGCTGCTTCTGTCTGCAGAGAATGAGCAGACAATTCCTATGAAACTAGGCAGGCCTTTCTTACCAGAGTTATTTGTTTTATAAGGCGAAGTAGGCTGCAGCATGTCCTGAGAGCCAAGAATTAGTCTGCCAGAGAAGTGAAGAGAGAAAAGGATGGCTTGGAGTCTCAGTGTCTTGTCATATGCCCAGCACATGAATAAGACTACACTTTAATTAGTTGCATTACAAAAAGTGTAATACTGTTAAAAAATACTAAAAAAAACTAAAAGAAAGGGATTCCCAAAGAATTAGCTGTTTCTAGAAACTTTTCTTACTGACATGTTTTTCTGACTCCATTCCTTTTGTCCTTTTCTGTCTGTCTTTCTCTAGCTATGATGTGCTTTTTGCTTCGGGCCCCACAGAACTGCTGAAGAAGTTCAAACAAGCCAAGAGTAAGGTGGTTTTCTCAGCAGAGAATTACATCTATCCCGACAGAAAAGTGGAAGCCAAGTATCCTCAGGTGCGAGATGGAAAGCGCTTCCTGGGTTCTGGAGGTGAGACACAGAGCCTGTTTTCAGCTGAGAGCATCTATCAGCTTTCTCCTCCTATTTGACCTGTGGGAGAAGTGGCAAAACAAACTGAAAGTGATGAGTCCCTGCAGCAACACAGGGTAGTGAGATTTCATGTGAGAGAAGTGGAAGTACATGTATACAGGAGTACTTCCATTTTTTTGGTCATCTGGGTTGAAACACCTCCTCATACTTATTCCCACAGGCTTCATAGGTTATGCTCCAAACCTGAAGAAGCTTGTGGAGGAGTGGAAAGGACAGGACAATGACAGCGACCAACTCTTCTATACAAATATCTTCTTGGATCCAGAAAAAAGGGTAGGTGTATCTAGATTCTGGGTTTCTGAAAATTTGCATTCTAGCCAGTACCCCCATTTTCTGTTATTAGCCGTTTTTATATTTAAGCGTAAACTGTGAATGGGAAGAGAGATGTCTGAAAACAAATCTTACTGGAGGCTCAAAGCAGTATCTGTAGGTGCTGGTATTTAAAACCATCTGAGTGTGGCAGAACTAACCAACCTCCTCCCAGGGGATATGAAACTGCACAGTGCAGTGCTGACTTAGAGATATCCTACCTAGCACTGGAGTACATTTTAGGAACATACCATGTAGCATCCTCCAGAAGTGTGGAATGGACCCTGGAAGCAGCATTGCTATTCCAGCACTGTGTGGTGCACTGGCCAGACCATCCAGCCCACAGGTCATTCTGGTTCTGCTGTCCCTGCCCAGGGCATTACAGAAGCCAGTCTGTCCCTGGGGACAGATCAAATGCATGGGAACTGAGAACTCAAACTGTAATACCAATTTACAAATCAAGAGAAACTATTTGAAATAGGGAACTGCTATAAGACTAATTAGAGAGAGACTTGCAATTTGTTACCAGCAAGGCTTGTAGAAAATTTAGAACAGATGGACTTTCTTAGTTCCACAAATCTGAATATGGCCTGTGATACTTTAACATGAACAGTCCCTTTAATGTTCTTATCTGCAGTTTTGGCCCTGTGCCATGCAAGGGCTGAGTAATTCTCCTGACTTGGCACTCAGACAGCGGATGTTGGCACCCTGCTGTCCTTTCCAGCAATCAGTCTTAGTAGACACCTGCAGGCACACAGAATTCTGTTAAGTCAGAGCTGCATTTTAGTCCAACTCAGTCAGAGTGTGACTTGCAGCAGGGGATGTAACCTAAGATTGCACAAGCTAATATTGTACCTTACTGTCCTCTGGTTTGACACTGGTACCTGGGGCAATGCTTGGGGACACACTTGCCCTGTGGATAGAAGGCAAGAAACTTTTCACAGCAGATGGTTTTGTTATCTGGCATTCCTGTGTATAATATGTATTGTGGGGTTTACATGATTATGTGTAAGTCTACTTCATTCATATGATGCAGATTTATTGACACACCCACAGCAGCTTTAAAAGGGGGGAGAGGGGGTTTGCATAGTTTTGCCTAATAGAATATATTTAACTTGTACTAGAAAATGGTGAATTGTCCCAGATTTAAATGAAAATGATGATTATCTGGGAATGCTTTAGGCTTCAGAGTTTGGAGAGTTTGCAAATCACTGTAGGAATGGGATATATCTTCACTGAGCATAGGGTCTGTTGCATGTAAAGAATGGATGCCTCCTGTGTTCTAATTAAGGTTATTTATCTAATTATTTTAAAGGAAAGTATCAACATCAGTCTAGACCAAAGAAGCCGGATCTTCCAAAACCTAAATGGAGCATTAGGTGAGATGGAAGAAAGAAGCTCATTTCTCCTTGGAATGCAATCTGCATGTTGACAACAGAAATAAAGTTACAGCTGAAGGGATTGTATTTCAGAAATGGCTGTCCCCACAGAATAAGCTTTAGTAAAAGCCTCTGCCAGAGTTCTGGGGTTTATTTGCAATCCACTGTGACCAACAAGGTTCTCATTGCGATTCCTTCTCCATTTCAGGGAATGCAGGTCAGGTTTTTCATCTGACACCTCCTTGCCACTTTGATCTCCAGGCATGTCGGATTGCATTAGCCTTGGGGATTGAAACTGGGAGGGACTTCCAATGCAAGTAATAACACACAGGCCTGCCTAGGGCTTGCCTGTCTTTCCGCTTCAGGACCATGCTGGAACCATGCCATGGGAGGTCAGAAGTGGCCAGATATGACTGTGAACACTCACTGATTGTATCAGGCTTCTGACCTGGCCTGCTGATTGATTTTGTTAGTCCTGGCAGAAGGGATTCACTTACTCTTCTCACAATACTGCCAAATGTTTTCAGTCTCGCACCATTCTGTCTTTATTCTGGTCAGGTAAAAAGTGATAATGGCAGTGTAGTTTTTGGCTTCTGTGCTTATTATATCAATGATAGACTGCAGCTTGTATCTATGCTAGTCTTTTTTCCAAAGGATTTTGTATGGTTGTGTTGAGGCAACATCTTGGATGATCTCTGCCAGGAGGATGGACTTTTGTGAGGGGTGACAAAGAGAGGCATCAGGTGCATAGAACACTTAGGTGAGAAGGGTCTGAGTCCTCCCATCAATAGCTGTCCCTGTCATCAGTAGCTGTTCCTCACTGCACAATTTGTCAATGCCAGTTTTGAAAGAATCTTTCAGTATGGCTTCTGCCAATTCCCAGTCATTGTCCAGCTTCCCAGCCATCCTCCTGTTATTTCACAGGATCATTCTGAATATTCTTTTCTCCTTTAAAGACTTGGTCTGTAGCCCTTAAACTACTTGTGCATGGTTATCCATTGTCCACACTTTCATCTTTCAGCAGTTTTTCACTATAAATGAGGTGTTGTGCTTCTAATTATCAATAAAAGTGTTAACATGATGACAATGTCATTTCCAGATGAGATAGTTCTGAAGTTTGAAAACTCACGAGTGAGAGCAAGAAACTTGTTATATGACACTCTGCCTGTGGTGATCCATGGAAACGGACCTACCAAGGTAAATGGACTGTCCTGAGAGAAAGATTTGGTCTGTGTTTGTTGCAAAGTGACCCTTTAGGCTCAATAGATCAGGCTATTGCCTCCACTCCACATATACTGACTTTCCCTGTGTGCATTTACATTTGACAAACAATAAGCAGTCCAGGCCCATAGCAGCAAGATGGATCTGGTTCAAAGACCCACATGTAGTTGGACCCTCAGGCTGTCATGCTTTTCAGATTCTTTAGTTCATGGAGAAGGTTAATGAAGTTGAAATGTGATCCCACAATGGGGGTGCACACAAAGAAACTCCCCTGCCCTGTAATGCATAATGTGGCAAATTGCCTTTTGCAGCTGCAGCTCAACTACCTGGGAAACTACATTCCTCAAATATGGACATTTGAGACTGGCTGCACAGTGTGTGATGAAGGTCTACGAAGCCTCACAGGGTTTAAGGTAAGGCTGATGTGTCTATTCAAAGCTCTTAAAACAAGTCTTGACAACTATAATGGGATCTTATGTGTCTGATGTGAAACATGACTCACCACTTCCCTTCTCTTGTCCCTGAATGCAGGATGAGGCATTGCCAATGATTCTGATTGGCATTTTCATCGAGCAGCCCACTCCCTTCCTCTCCCAGTTTTTCTTGCGGCTTCGTAGCCTTCATTACCCAAAGCAACGAATCCAGCTCTTCATTCACAACCATGTAAGTGGAGTTGGCTTGTGATGGTCTTAGCAAATGTGGGGAAAATATACGCCTTGTCCTCTACTCTAGGCACCTTTGCAGCCTTGGGCTAGACTTCTAGGCTGTGTAATCACAGCACTTATCTGCAATGGCACCCATAAGATTGCATACTTATCTGCAGTGACACCCATCCAGCTGTAAACGTGTGGAAGTGGGCTTAAGAGCTGTTGCCCGTCTACTAATTTTCAAGAACAGGAGGCTGAGTGGCCTGGATGAGCCTATCTTACCTGTTTTTCCTTACTTTTGGAATAGGAGGAACATCACTTGATGGAGGTAGACTCTTTTGTAGAAGAGCATGGCAAAGAATATCTCACTATCAAAGTGATTGGACCAGATGATGAGGTGGAGAATGCTGAGGCACGTAACTTGGGCATGTAAGTGAAGAGGCCGTACATGATAGCCAGCAGAGACAGCCTGTGTCCAAACTAAGACATCTGGTTTTTTGAAGATCATCCCTGTCAAGTGATTGCTCTTCTATTTTCACTCACCATTTCAGTTTTTCTAGCACTAACTCTGATGCCCTTAAATATTGGGAAAAAATCAGCTTCCATACCAGCTCACTTTGTCCAGTTTCAGAAACTCAATTCTCACTGGTCCTTTGTTCTGACAGAGGAATAACCCTGTATCTCCTGCCCTCATCTATATACCCAGACACAGAGCACAAAGGCTGTGTACCTATATCTCTGAAGAGGAGGAGTGTTGCAGCAAAACTAAGAATTAGTGGGAGATTATCTTCCTGTTTGTGATCAGGAGGTTTGAGCTCAGGTGTGGATTTGGGCCAGTTGTAAATGGGAACCTCTTCAGTCTGAGCTGAGGAAACAGTTTGCTTAACATGATTTTGGCTGTGTCTCAGTATCTGCTATTGGATACTGAATCTGACGTGCTTGTACTATGCTGGCCCTCCTGGTTTTTACATTAAACCAAACTTCTCTGAGCACCCAGAAGACCTTTAGACTACAAGGTGAAGGAATTCTTGGTGCTCTGTACTTTGTCTTCCTCTGGTTTAGGATGTGACTTTTCTTCTCTTTGGCTGTAGGGATTTGTGCAGGAAGGATCCTGACTGTGACTATTACTTTAGCCTGGATGCTGAGGTAGTTCTGAAGAACACAGAGACTCTGAGGATCCTGATTGAACAGAACAAGTGAGTTCTTCGGTCTGAGCAATGCTTACTGATCATCTTACATGAGATTCAGTGCACATCCCTGACATGTGTAGGGAACCAGGAGAGCTGTGCTAGAGGGGATCTTAGCCAAACACCTCTTATGTGATTTTTTTTTTTTACTGTAGTTGTAATCCCTGGATTTTAGGCAGGGGATGTAAATCATCCTTAGCTTTGTTTTTATATAGTCACTAGAACCAATCAGCTTCTAACAGACCTGGTGCAGGATGCAGTTAGAGAGGAGGTCGGGACCATATTTACCCTTTCTTATGCGGCATTTCATTCCAACATAGTTAACAAAACAGCAACTCTGTAAGTGAGGGAGGAAATAGCCCTTACAGTATTGTGGTTGTAAATATTTTCCTTTTCTTCCTGTGGTAACATCTGTGCTGGAATTCCTTTTTCTTTCATGCTTACAGGCTGGTGATTGCCCCCCTGGTAAGCCGTCACGAGAAGCTGTGGTCCAATTTCTGGGGAGCGCTGAGCCCTGATGGATACTATGCGCGCTCGGAAGATTATGTGGATATTGTTCAAAGGCGGAGAGTGTCAGTATGCAAAGAGAGCTTTTCACTGATATAATCCCTCAAATATAAAGCTTGCTGCAGCACATTATCATCAGACTAATGGCAGAGAACCAGAGAGCGCAAATGTCTTTGCGGATAGGAAAGGAAAAGAAGTCTCTGCTCCCATTTGGAAGCTGCTTTACGTTCTCCCCCGAGCAGAGACAGTGACATACTAGGGGCAGAGTTTGTTATGATCAGAGCAAGGGTTTGAGAGTGCTGACTGCTGAAATCATCTTATCTTACTCATGTCATGTTTTCCCACCTGGGGATTACAGTTAGTGTGATCCTTAAAATACTGTAAAGTGCTGTTTAATCTCTGTCAGAGAAATCTTCAGAAAATACCAGGTGATCTTTGAATGGAAGAGTCACAAAATAGAATTCTTGATTCATTCATATTCTTGAGGGACCGTCTTTTTTATAGGCTATTGTATGTGCAATAAATGCTGCAAATCAGCTTATGCACTTTTGGCTGGTTCACTTTCTTTAAATCACTGGAAAAAATATGTTGATCTCTCTGGGGAGAGATTCAAGCCAGTAATTATGTCCCTAGCAAAAACACACAGTAGCAATTAATTGCTTTCACAGTGGACTAGCATTTGTGCAGCTTAAAAGCTGTGGGCAATATAAGTGATTTTTTTCTGGAATGCCAATCTCTATTGGTATGGTTTCTCCCTACTGTTCTGAGTTGGCTCATTTAGGCAAGCCTGGCTGTTGCTGCAGTGCTCCCTGTCATCCTGTCAGCTCCAGCAGTATCTGTCTTAGTGGTATTTCAAGTCTCACTTTTCTTCCGCTGTGTTTCAGTGGGCTTTGGAATGTTCCCTACATCAGCAGTGTTTACATGGTTAAAGCCAAGACTCTGCGCTCGGAGCTTGACCAGGGAGATCTGTTCCACAGTGGCAAGCTGGATGCTGACATGGCTTTCTGCCACAACGTTCGGAATCAGGTCAGTCGAGGAGAGAAGCTGGCAAGGGAGAGCTGCATGCCAGGGTGAAGGGTACAGGATTAAGTCGTTTCAAGGCATTCAGCTCTGCCAGGGCAGGGATAGGGTGAACTGGTACTGGTCAGTACAGTGTAGACTTTGGAACAGCATGGGATTTCTGTCTTGCTGTGAAACCATGTGTAGCCATGGACCGCTAAATGTGGATAACATTTTTATTCTTGGGCCTTCTCAGGACTGCTCCAAATGGGATTGACAGGGTAAGAAGGAAGACCCTAATCTCACAGCTGCTGCTCTCCTCTGTTTCCAGCCCTGACTGACAGGACAGAGAACTACTGTCTCTGCCTGTAACCTTTCAAAGTTTCTCATATCCAGGGTGGAAATAAAACTGAAAGCCCACAGGAGAAAGCATGAGTAAATGAACAGCTTGGAGAACTGTCCAGTGCTTGGTTTCATGGTGGTGCTCAGAAATAGGAGGTTGTTATTATTTCTCTCTGTCCTGCAGGGAGTCTTTATGTACCTGACAAACCGGCATCAGTTTGGACACATACTGGCCCTGGAGAATTACCAGACAAGTCACCTTCACAATGACCTCTGGCAAATATTCAGCAATCCTGAGGTGAGATAACCTGCACACTCAGCAGACACAGCAATGTAGAAAGATCTGACATTAGCTTCACCACTATGGGAAATGCAGGCTTTGTAATAATAGTGTCTCTCAGGTGGGAGGAGGAGCACAGACGTGGAATTTAAAGAGAGCATGCTTTTGGGATTCATAACATATGGATCTTCAAAGCCTGTGAAATACTGCTTGCATGAGTGCCTGGGCTTTTATTACCTCTTTAAGCAGGGGCCCCACAGAAAGTAATGGTTTGCTTATTTTCTAATTGCAGGACTGGAGAGAAAAGTACATCCATGAAAACTACACAGCAGCTCTGAAAGGGAAATTGGTAGAAACGGTAAGAAAACATCACTCTTATCCATCAGAATGCGAGATGAGCATCAGGACAATTCTTTATCATCATTCCTGTTATCCTCAGCTATAAGCAGTTGAGCTTAGGAAACATGACCTTGAAAGTACTTTTAGAGCCAAATCATTCTCCTAGAAGTACATCTCCAGCTCTCTTAAGTGGAAGTGGGGCACATAAATCAGAAGACAAATTTCTATCCTCAATATTTTTTTCTTTCCACTTACTCAGTTTAAACTTAGTTTAGTCTTACTTCTTTTGTGTCAAGCACTTGTCCTTGTTTCTGCTGTTCTCACCTGTCTGCAGCCCTGCCCAGATGTTTACTGGTTCCCCATATTCACCGACACTGCCTGTGATGAGCTGGTGGAAGAAATGGAACATTATGGCCAGTGGTCCACAGGTGATAACACAGTAAGTAAAAGCAGGAGCTCTTTTGAGTTCTGGGCCACACCATTTTCTGTGTGTATCTGGTGATAGCAGTGCCTCCTGTGGGAAGGCATTAGATCTTGAATTAAACCAGAAAAGTAGAGACAATACTTTAGTTTTGCTCCTGATTAACTCTGACTTTTCCCTGAGTCCTCTTTAGTGTCCTCTGAAGTCCCAGTGTTCAGCCTCTCTGATGGTAATATTGTTTTCCCTTAGGGTTTAATTATGGTTTGAAATGAGCTGTCCATCCTGAAAATTCTGATAAACAAATATAATATTTATTTGTAGTTACCAGGAATAACTACTTTTCATTTCTTAACTCCAAGGTTCCCGTCCTTATAGATATTTGTGTTGATTCAATTTCAGGACAGCAGAATACAAGGAGGATATGAGAATGTCCCAACTATTGATATACACATGAACCAAATTGGCTTTGAAAGAGAGTGGTATAAGTTTCTTCTGGACTATATTGCACCCATCACAGAGAAACTGTACCCAGGATACTACACCAAGGTATGTCTACCTTAACGTCAAAACTCACGGTCTGCTCAGCACCTCCTCCAGCTGCAGCTTTGTGACAAAACTGCCAGAATCCTCCAGCAATACACACACACTTTCCCAGTACAGAGGAGCTGACCCTGCAGTGTGACATAAGTATATGCATTAGGAATATGCAATTTCTCAGTGACATTCTTTTGTCTGATTGTTGCCTTTCTCCTTTAGCAGTGGATACAATTCCAGTGTTACACCGTGCTCTGCAGCTCAGAAGCCACAGACCACTCTAGCCCTCTAACAGAGTGCACTTTGTTCTTCTCTCTCAGACCCAGTTTGAATTGGCCTTTGTGGTTCGCTACAAACCTGATGAGCAGCCATCCCTAATGCCCCACCACGATGCATCCACCTTCACCATCAACATTGCCTTGAACAGAGTTGGCATCGACTATGAGGTAAGTGTCTGCCAGGGGCTCAGGAGTGCAGCACAGCACCTGGAGCAGCTGCAGACCCTTCCCTGATCCACATCGGGCTTCTTTGCACTAAGGATTACAATTAGTGACTGACTTAGGCTCGGGGAGAGATTTTTGAATGCATCAGAAGACAGGAGATTCCCCAAGCAGCTCGTTGCATTTTCAGAAGCACTGTCAGAAGGCAGGGACCCCTTCCCTGAGGTCCTTTTTCCAAGCTGACGTGTCTCTTGTGTTCCCACCAGGGAGGGGGCTGCCGGTTCCTGCGCTACAACTGCTCCATTCGAGCTCCACGGAAGGGGTGGACCCTTATGCACCCAGGACGCCTGACCCACTACCATGAAGGTCTTCCAACCACCAAAGGAACCCGCTACATCGCAGTGTCCTTTCTTGACCCCTAGAGTCCTGCTTCCCAGGAAGGACCTTTCCCTGGCCCTGCTCACTGCTGGCTTTGACACAGGGAATGCTGCTGACAGTTTCTAAGGCATTGTTCAAAGCTATTTGGATTTGATTTTTATATGATTTTTAATATGATTTTTAATGATGTTCTAAGACTCCACTACTGGAAGATCTCCCTCTCTGATACTGCAGGTAATACCTAGGAATATTGCTGTAGAAGTCCAAAGGAGATTTTGTGCCTTCGTTTTTGATTCTGCTCCTCATCCACGGTTTCTTGAAAGTGCCATTTACTTGAACTTTCATCAGTGATTGATTTGCTTTTAAAAATGCTTTTTTGGACTGGAAATTCAGCTTTCTGGAGGCAAGTTACTTGCTGGAAGCCTGTTTTCATCCATAGCATATATGGGACTGGATGTTAAATAATAATTCCTGGACATAATTCAAAATGTAAACCAATCAGGGAGCTGACTCCAGGAGTCATAACAGTTAAGTGTCACACCAAAAGAAACTGAGCAGTAAGAGCCTGAAGATCATCTGATTCCTTACCTCTTTGCAGTCCTTTCAAGCAAATCACAAAGTTCAAAGCAGCAGCAGTGGCAACACAGGTGCTTGTGGTTAGTTATAGGAAGGTCCTCTGATGATGCTTTACCTCTAGGATTAGACTGAAGAGATAAAAGACTCCCCCTACCTTCTGTTTCTCCAGCTAAGAGCAGCAGACATACCCACAAAAATTCAGACCATGTCAATATGTAGATTAAATTTAAGAAAGGGAAGGCTGGGAACAACTACATCAGTCAGGAGGGCTTCACTGCAGAATTGCCTCTGTTCTATACCATGTTACAATAGTCAAAAGCTCTGATCAATCTCTGGATAACAACTCAGAGATCCCAGTGGTCTTTGGTGGCCTCATTCCAATTGTCAGAGATTGTTACAATAATTTTCTTTGATGGCTCATTCACATTAGATGGAAAGAGCTGTTCTCTGGTTCTTAGAGGAGATAATTATTCAGTGTTTCTATTATTTGAGATTAAAAACCAAAACACTCCATTGCAGGAACTTCTGCAGTGGGGTCAAGGCTGAAAGAAATGAGTGATTGGGAAGTGCTGAGAGATTGTGGTGAGCCAGTAGGTGTAAAAATATGTCTAGACTAGACTGGTGGCTAGAGAGGGAAGGGGCAGAAACTTTTTCTGCCTGTGCCTGTGAGATACCTGCTCTGCTTATCAGAGCCAGACTATTATGCCAGACTAGCGTGCTTCACAAGCAGTAAATTGATACAGCGATTGTCCTTAGGAACAAAAAAAAATTATCTGCCTTTTAGTTGTCTGTGTCCAGCTTCTGCTGCCTGATTGTCAGGGTAGAGCCCCTTCTTCTGGAGTGGGTCCCTCTAATGGGGGCGGAATAGCTGTAGACGTGTAAGTTCTGGCAGGAGCTGTACAGAGTTGGAATGCACCTGAAGGGGACATACAAGTTTCCCCACTACTTTTCTTGAGCTTTTAAGGTCTTTTTCGAAGGCACACACTCGCCTGTCTGTGGCCAGGAGAGAAAAATCCAGGCAGGGGCAATCATTTGAGAAGTAAAACTGTACTAAATCCTGTTACGTGAAATCCAGAACTGTCTGTTACCAAACGAAACGATTGATAAGCCAGTCATCGAGATGTCCAAAATGTGTATTACGTATTTATTCAGCAGTAGTGTTTGGTGGTTTTTTTTGTGGGGTTTNTTTGGTAGGTTTTTTTGTTGTGTTGTTTTTTGTTTTTTTTGGGGGGTGGTTTTGTTGTTGTTGTTGTTGTTGTTGTTGTTATTTTATTGTGTGTTTCCTCGAGCCGGTTCGGTGGTGGGCGTTAAGGAGTTGTACGGTTTGAGCGCGGGGAACTCGCATTAACCCCTTTCCCGTGACACGGTCCATGGGTTCTGTTCCTGAGGTGGGCCCGGGCCGCCGCCGCCACCACCCGCCCTCAGGCCCCGGAACTACAGCTCCCACCGTGCCCCGCGCGCGGCGCGCAGCGATGACTCAGCCTCCCGCGCCTGGCGGGCGACGGCGCTGCGGGGTGACATGGCGGCCGTGTGGGAGTGGCGGTGAAGGTGAGCCCCGGGCGGGGCCGGGCCGGGCCGAGGAGACCTGGCAGCTGCTCCAGGCCGGGCCATTCTCTCTGAGGGTCGCCTCCGTAGCAGCAGGGACAAGGGCAGGGACGGGTGAGTGTTGGACACTCTGGGACAGGGTCCTGAGGGGGCGCCAGGCGGGCACCAGGAGGGCGCTTCCCGCCCTTTTCGCCCGCCGCTGAGGGCTGAGGGGGAGGCGGCGGCGTCCGTCCGGAGCCTCAACTCAAGGCATTCTCCGGGCACCGGTATGGCGGGGGACTAGAGCCCAGAGCATCCCTGGGGCACACTGGCATGGCGGGGGAACAGAGCCGGGGGCATTCTCCGGGCACCGGGATGGCGGGGGAGCAGAGCCCATGACGGAGCTCCGTAGCTTGTGTCCGTCATCCACAGTCACTCTGCCACAGGGGCGGAGACCGGCTGGACTCGGCGTCGCTGAAGGAGCTGCGAGACGGAGTGCGGCCGGGCCGAGGGAAAAGGCAGAGCAAACTGCTGCCATTTGTGATCGAGAGGGCCTCAAGCTGGCCATGCCTGACTTGTGAAAACGTAACTCATCCTGAAAGTAAGCGGAGGATGGCGGGGGAGTGATCACTGCGAGCCTGCTTATTGGAAGGGAGAAAGAAAGAGTTTTGGGTTTTTTTCCCTGATACATGAGTTGTCTAAAGTGGAACAATTTTTTTGCAAGAGAAAGAAGATAGTTCTTAAAATGCATATTTATCTAATTCTTTTAAAGATGCTCGGTTGGATCACAGAATCACAGAATGGTTTGGGTTGGAAGGGACTTTAAAGATTATCCAGTTCCACCCCTTACTATGCTGGGGCACCTTCTGCCAGACTGGGTGGATCAAGTCCTGTCCAACCTGGCCTTCCAGGGATCCAGGGGCAGCCTCAGCTTCTCTGCAAAACCTGTGCCAGGGTCTCCTCACCCTCACAGGGAAGAATTTCTTCCCAATATCCCATCTAACCCTGCCCTCTCTAAGGGGAAAACCATTCCCCCTTGTCCTGTCACTACACCCCCTTGGATAGCTGTTGACCCTTGGTGACACTGGTCTTTACTGGATTTTTCCCTGTAGCGCAATGTCCCTGTTGTTTACTCGTTCCAACTCAATAGTTGCAGTGAAGAAGGACAAAAGACACATGGCTGAGGTAAATGCTTCTCCACTTAAACATTTTGTCACTGCAAAGAAGAAAATCAATGGTATCTTTGAGCAGTTGGCTGCGTACATCAATGAGAGCTCCTCGTTCCTGGAAGGTAAGCTGAGTTCTTGAGCTACAAGTGTACGATTTCCCCAAAACCAAAGCCCCTCAATCAGTTAAATGACACTGCTAAATCTGTGTTTGCTTATACGTGCGTGTCTGTTTATGCATTTGTATTTGTAAGAAAAACTGAAAATTATTTTGTTGAATTTAGGTGGAGTTCAGGTTCATATTTTGAAGATGAGAAGTTCATGCATGTTAAGAAAATGAGTTAGTTCGGGAGCTATGCTTGGTCTTTATGTTTGGGAGATGTTTAATTTATTACACAACCCCAATAGGGGTTTTTTTTGCCTATAATCCTTTCAATATTCTTCCCTGAACACATCATGGCTACTGACATGTAACATATGCCAGTAATTGGCTTTACCAGCTTAAGGCACAGACAGATTTTTTCTCTAAGGGTACTGAACTGTTTGCAGTGTTGGCCATTCAGTTCAAGGCAGGCCCAAGAAGGGGAATGGTTATTAGATACACAAAAGAGGCCAGTTGGTAAATGCTGTTGTAAAATTCTTTCAGGGCATCATTGCCTATGTCAGCATCGCTCACGGGAGCTGTGGGACACAGATAAACATTCAGTCCCCTGTGTTACCATCACAGAGGGGTTTCACCCAGAACTGACCCAGATGACTCTGGCATTCTGTTTTCATTTTAGAAACACACAAGAATGCAGAGCTTGATCCTGTCACCACAGAAGAGCAGGTACTGGAAGTCAAAGGCTACTTGTCAAAAGTCAGTGGTATTAGTGAAGTGTTGGCAAGACGACATATGAAAGTTGCTTTTTTTGGGAGGTGAGTCACGTGCCTGTGTTGCCTACACTCCCCACTAAGTAAAGCATTTGAGTATTGTAGCCAGTAAAAATATTACATATATAGAAACACTAGTGCTTTAGCTTTTGCTTGTAATGTCTACGTCCCTGATACAGGTGTTCTTGTGAATTGGAAACAAATATTGTATCATGTAATTCTTCATTTTGAAGAATTCTTAAAATAGAGGAATAGAAAAGTGTTTTTGCAGGCTGCCTCTGGCACCTAAATTGCTCTTGGCTTTAGAGAACTTTCTTTTTTAATATCAAAATGAGCACACCTGGCTCTTGGAAGCCTGAAACTGTCCTTAATCTGACTGCAGGACAAGCAATGGGAAGAGCACTGTGATAAATGCCATGCTGTGGGACAAAGTTCTTCCTTCAGGAATTGGACACACCACTAATTGCTTCTTGCGTGTGGAAGGGACAGATGGACACGAGGCTTTCCTGCTGACCGAAGGCTCAGAGGAGAAGAAGAGTGTTAAGGTACAATTTCCTTAAGCATAAGGCTAAGGATAAGAGCTCCTCAGAAATGTCAGAAAAGGGAAGAAGCAAGAAAATTAAATTTCACAGCTAAGGATTTTAATAATTAAAGGAGTGGAGATGAAGAATGAGTCTTTGTTAGATGCAGGAAGTAAGGAATGAAGCAAGTTGCAGGATGGGGACTTGTTCATTTTATGAAGGAGATGATATATTGTATTTACTAGTGATAGCAGGGAACAATGACTCAGGAAGTTCTGAGCTTTGTATGACTGACAGAATCACAGACTTCCTGATAGTTCCTCAGTAGCCTTTCCTGACAGGAAAAGTCTCTCATAAAATCTTACTAGCAGTTGCCTTTTTATTAGGACACTCAGGAAGGTTTTATGTGGAAAACTTTCCAGAGAGAAAATATTATGGACTTGGGCTTTATCTCAAATTGTCTGTGAACAGCCCTGAAGGGAGGATAATTGTGTTAGTGGGTCTTGGCATACAGGAAATGTTATTTCCATCTTTTCACAGACAGTAAACCAGCTGGCTCATGCCCTTCATCAGGATGAACATCTGAATGCTGGCAGCCTAGTCAGTGTAATGTGGCCCAATTCCAAATGTTCTCTCTTAAAGGACGACTTGGTGCTGATGGACAGGTGAGAAATAGCTTCCTTTCCTTTCCTGCTTAGCACAGATTAATTACAGAAATGTTTTCAAATATCTGTTTAACAAACTTCAAGGGAATTGACCCTGTTCTAATCTAAGATAGTGACCAAAGTCCCTTGCTGTAATTAACAGTGTGATTTTCTTGGTCATTACTTCCTTCTAGCCTGTCACCTCAGGGCAGTGTAGCTCAGACATGGGACATTAATGCTCTGAAAAGCTCTTAATAACTTTTAAAATTCTGTCTTTGTTGTATTCACAGCACAGTAATATCTCATTTCTCTTTATTGCTAGCCCTGGCATTGATGTAACCACAGAGCTGGACAGCTGGATTGACAAGTTCTGTCTCGATGCTGATGTATTTGTCCTGGTGGCAAATTCGGAATCAACATTGATGCAAACTGTATGTTCAAGTCCACTTGTCCGATTAATTTGGCTAAAGGTTAAAAATATTTGACATATTATTCTAAAGAAGTTTTGTTTCATTTTCCTTAGGAGAAGCAGTTCTTTCACAAGGTGAATGAACGTCTATCTCGACCCAATATATTTATTTTAAATAACCGTTGGGATGCATCTGCCTCTGAACCAGAATACATGGAAGAGGTTTGTGATGTATTTAAACTACTTCTCTTCACATGGATATTATGGAGTGCTATGTGTGATTGTTTTACATGTTGTATTTTATCACCTTAGTGTGGAGACCAGAGGGAGCCTAGAGTAGTAATCAGGACATGACTCTTGAAATTTCTGAGCAGGAAATCAGGAGTCTTACAGGGGCCCTTTGAAGTTAGATCACTTTAGATAACCTCTGGAAAATTCCATAAAATAACAAATTTTTTTTGTGCTTTTTGTTAGCTTAGACCAGCAGAGGGCATTTGGGTGCTTGGTCTAACCTTTAAGAGATGGATAAAGTGGATTTAACTGCATGTGTGCTTTATCATGGTTATCCCTCAGGTGCGCCGGCAGCACATGGAGCGCTGTACCAGTTTCCTGGTGGATGAGCTGGGTGTGGTGGATCGAGCCCAGGCAGGGGATCGAATTTTCTTTGTGTCTGCAAAAGAAGTGCTGAATGCCAGGATTCAGAGAGCTCAAGGGATGCCAGAAGGAGGTGAGAAAAGCTAGCAGAAACTTTTCATTGACTTACAGAGAAGAAAAGAGATAGTGTCTTGTTTCAAAAACTGTATAAAATTAGGCCAAATTATTAATAAAGCAATCACAGCGGAAGGGATGACTTAGTAGCACTTTTGAATTGGCTTTAGTGTAAAGCAGGAGCATTTCCTGATGTCTAACATCTGATTACTTTCTCAAAATGTGTTTGTGTGTTCCTTCTCTCAGGTGGAGCATTGGCAGATGGATTTCAAGTAAGAATGCTTGAATTTCAAAGCTTCGAGAGAAGGTTTGAGGTGAGCATTATGTGTGCTGACCTTTTGGTTAGATTTTACTCCTGAAAGACTGCCACTTGCAGGGATACATTTTGGAAATAGATCGTTTAGGAAGGAAAAGTTGTGTTAATATGATCCTGCCTGCTGCTAATCTGGGCTGCCTTTTGTATACAGGAATGTATTTCACAGTCAGCAGTAAAAACAAAATTTGAGCAGCATACGGTGAGAGCGAAGCAGATTGCGGAAGATGTTCGTCTCATCATGGATTCTGTGCACGTTGCTGCCCAGGAACAGCGGTGAGAGCTGATGCTTGGTGCTTCCATAACTGAAGTTTGTATTCTGGGAGAGATGTAAGGGAACATGAGCATTTGAAATGCAAAGCAGAATACAGCATGTTTGGGAGCAGGAAGGACATGGACTAGTGGTCTTGCTTCTAGTGAATTCTGGAATTATTAGAAAAAGAATGTTATTTTTGTCCTGTGCCATGACTGTGTAATATGTTGCAGATACTGACATGTTTTTTTACTGGGCAGGAAAATCTGTCTTATTTCTGGAATTCAAATATATTTATAGATGAAAAATGCATTTATCTGGCATTTTGATGGACAGGGTTTTTTTTCACCAGAGTTTACTGTCTGGAAATGCGAGAGGAACGTCAGGATCGTCTAGGTTTTATTGACAAACAGCTGGAGCTCCTTACTCAAGACTACAAGCGGAAAATAAAGCAAATCACAGAAGAGGTGGAGAGGCAGGTAAGGAGGAGCATGCGGAAAACTGGATTGTCTGAAACAGATACCAGGATGGTGGGGAAAATGCACAGTGCTGACAAAGCTTTGAAGTACCAGAAATGTGGGAGTTACAGATGGGAAGAGAAGAAATGCTTTCAGCTCTATTTTCTGTCCTGTGCTGTTTCTCTAGGTGTCAAATGCAATGGCAGAAGAAATCAGACGGCTCTCAGTGTTGGTAGATGAGTACCAAGCAGACTTCCATCCATCTCAAGTAGTTCTTAAAGTGTACAAGAGTGTAAGTGATGTTAGCTTAAGCAATTTAAGAGACATTTTTTAGCTCTGAGTAATTATGCCAGCTCATTGAGATCCCAACTAGGATATAAGCTAAAGCTTTAGTTTTTTAATAATCTCAGTAATAAATTGATACACATTATATAAATTGAACATAACTTTTTCTGAACTAAAGAGTCCATGTGAGATTTTTGATTTGCCTTTTCATCCCCTTCACTGAAAAATGGGCAGAAGTATGAAATTAATGTTAGAACATTGGGCAGACGGATTGTATGCTCCTGTTCTGGAAGGGTCTTTTTAACTAGCAAGCTCTAGCACTCTCAGCCTGCATCTTAGCCTTAATCTTGATAACCCTTTTTTTGTTTGTCAGGAGCTACATAAACACATCGAGGAAGGCCTGGGCCGTAACATGTCAGACCGTTGCTCCAGTGCTATCACAACTTCCCTGCAGACAATGCAGCAAGAAATGATAGGTCAGTTCCACAGGCAATATTGCCCTTTCTCTTCCTTTGAATTGCAATGCAACATAACTAGGTAGATGTTCTGGGTTTCTCATTAGTCCAATGGCTGATATGCAGCTGGCACCATCTTAGTTTCCATCTTGATGAGTAATGGTGTTGTGCATAGAGGACTAGTTCTGTGTCTGCACTTGTGCAGTGATTTCCTAATGAATATGTGCAGTCAGAGTACATATTCATTAGGAATATGTACTCTGTACATATTGACATATGACAATGAGGAACTGTGGCTTTGGAAATTTGGGAGATTCTCACACCAAATCCTAATGAAATACAAATCACTTGTTACTAGGTGCTTGTCTGAATATGGTATTTAATGGGACTATGCTGCCTAAAGACTTAAAGAACTGGGTTTCAGATTTTGTTTTCCAAGGTCTTGCTAATCTGTAAATTTCACCAGCTACCTATAACCATTTTGGAGGGTCCATGGAAAGTCTTCCTTCTGGGTTGGTCTGAAGAACCAAGAATTAAATAATAATTGTTGATGTATCTATTACTTTGCAATATGCTTGGCTTATGAAATTTAACATACTCAGGAAACTAACTGTGAAGGATGAAACAAGCCATAAGCACCCTGATTACAGGATACAAGACCAGTTAATTCTTGTGAACTCAACAGCTGTTTTCTGCATGTTTTTGTTTTCTGTCTGTGTAGATGGTTTAAAACCCCTCCTTCCGGTCTCTGTGCGGGGCCAGATAGACATGTTAATTCCTCGCCAGTGCTTCATGCTCAGCTATGATCTGAACTGTGACAAGCTTTGTGCCGACTTCCAGGAGGACATAGAATTCCATTTTTCTCTTGGATGGACAATGCTGGTGAACAGATTTTTGGGACCAAAGAATGGTCGTCGAGCCTTGATGGGCTATTATGACCAGGTAGAATACCTTGTTGAGTGGTTGGGGTAGATATTCATTATTTCAGTGGCTGCTTAAGTTCCTTTGGTGGGAAGAGCAGCATTTGGGCTCCTCTTATTCTCTCCTTTGATTTTGTTTTGTCCCTGCTTTTCTAATTAGGTTCAGCGCCCTTTAACACCAGCAAATCCCAGTCTGCCTCCTTTGCCTCAAGGCTCTATGACCCAGGAAGAACTCATGGTGTCCATGGTGACTGGACTGGCCTCTTTAACTTCCCGAACTTCCATGGGGATCCTCGTGGTTGGTGGTGTGGTATGTGTGCATTTTAGGTGGCGTTTCTATAACTAAAGTTGGAGCATTGATGTAAAAAGCACTTGCACTGCTGAATCCTGTAGATATTTGCTATTCACAGATAGTGACCTATTTTCTCCTTTGATCTTCTGTTCGAGTATAGCGAGCTGATTTTGCAGTGCTCTGTGCACCATTGTTGGGAGTGAGCATCAGTCTGAAATGATGATTGTGTAATTCATTTTTCCTTGTGCTTCTTTAGGTCTGGAAGGCTGTGGGTTGGAGACTGATTGCTCTCTCTTTTGGTCTTTATGGGCTGCTCTATGTGTACGAGCGCCTCACCTGGACCACCAAAGCAAAGGAGAGAGCTTTCAAGCGGCAGTTTGTGGAGTATGCTGGGGAGAAACTGCAGCTCATTGTCAGCTACACGGGCTCAAACTGCAGCCACCAAGTCCAGCAGTGAGTTCCCTATATTCGGCTAACACCTTATGGAAATTCAGTTGTTTGGGGTTTTTTAAAGTGCTATTCCTTGTTAAAAAAAAAGATAACTTCATCTTGAATTCCAGATTTCAAAAAATGTAATGACAGTGTTTTAAAATACTATTACTCTTATTTTGAATATGTAGTGTTTGGGCACTGTTAGGCATTAGTCTTAATGTACTTCCATGTCTCAAATCAAAATGTTCTGACATATTCTTGTGCAGAAGTGGAAAGGTTAACAACTGAGTCACGATACCATCATCCCTATACATAAAAGGGATTTATTCCTTGAATGTGCTGCTTGATCTTACTTTCCATCATACTCAACTCTTCTTGTTTCATAGAGAGCTTGCTGGAACATTTGCTCATTTATGTCAGCAAGTGGATGTCACACGGGAGAATCTTGAGCAAGAAATTTCTGCCATGAATAAAAAAATTGAAGTTTTGGATTCACTGCAGAGCAAAGCAAAACTGCTCAGGTGAGATTTGATTATTCCATACAATTGTTTTTCATGTGATTGCCCCAGGATGTTCATAGGAGCTGTAGCTTACAGTTCATTCTGTCTTTGTCACAGGACTTGATGTGCAGGTGTCAGCACTTTTCTCTACCAAGTCATGTTCCCTTTCACTAGGTACTTTCCTATGGACTGTTGACAGTCATTTAAAGCTTCTGTCTCACAAAGCACCTTTTTCTTCCTGTTTTTCATTTGTTTGCAATTACAGTTCATTCCCACTTATCAAAACATACGATCTTGCACTCCTACAAACTCCTTCAGGCCTTTAAAAAATGATGCAAAAAGTCTTGCCTTCACCTTTGTACCCAGTTGTCTGCTGCTTGCTTTACCCCGTGGAGGCTGTTGGGAAGACTTTTTCAAACATTCCTTACCTACACTGTGAGACCAGTATGAAGTTGTGTCCAAGATCTCTGTTTGAGCCTCAGAGCTTAGGGACTGACAGCAGGCAAGCATCCTTGACCTCTAAGGAATGGCAGCAGCCTTTTGGAATGAACCTCTGGCACTCTGTGCCTTGCCGTGTACTCATTTTTGTTGCACTTCTTTCTGACTGGCTTGAGAAGAGCTGTTTCATTCCCTAAACAAAACTTTCTGTCTTTGCAGGAACAAAGCAGGTTGGCTTGACAGCGAGCTCAACATGTTCACACATCAGTACCTGCAGCAAAGCAGATAGTGTGGGAAGAAGAGAAAAACAAGTGTCCCTTCAGTGCTCTCTTAATTACTGCAGAGAACATGGTGGGTGATGGAATTCCCTAAAGGGAATGAGCAAGAGCTTATTGCTGTGTTTCCAGTTGCTGTGTGAACAGCAGGATTCTTCTTCCCCCTTCTGTGTCCCACCTCTAAGCACTAGCTGTTAATAACTCTTCTTTTTCCTTGTTGAGACCAGGCTACTGCAGGAGGACTGTGTGCTTTATACATTTACAGGGGGCTTTTACTGTACTTTTTTGCTTTAAACAAATTTAAAGCAATCAAGCAAGTTTTTATCAGGTTAAAAGTTATTCTGACACATCTTTATGGAGTCATTTGTTTTTCTTCATGAAGACAGAACTTTTGACTTCCAAGCCCCAAGTTGGTGTATGTATGGCAGGCAGCTCTTTGACAAAACACAGATCCTATGCACACAGATATGATGGTGGTTTCACAAAGCATTTATAGCCCACACAGGCCTGTCTCTGAGGTTAATATTCTGTTATTCTAGAACATAACAGAGAATCACAATGTCCCTTCATAGATACGTTTATGCTCTCAGGATGCTTAAACCAGTGAACAAAACCCAGTTCCCTTCTGGAGCAAAATGGGCTAAGATTTTGCTTTAGTAAGCTTAGTGAATTTGGAGTTAGTTTCTTCCTCCTAAGAGCTCTTTAATAACACAGTCTGGCCCATTTCCTGTCATGGACAAATAGTTTGCAAAGACAACCAGTTCCTGTGAAGGAGATAGTGCTGATAATTTGGCAGCTTGTTGAGGAAGAAAACTGGGAAAGAGAAGCCAGTTGACACAATGTAAAGCACTGCATTATGAACTCAGCTGATGAATGTGGGTTTTCTTTGGGAAAGCATGGCTGTGTTTGTGGAAGCAGGCCTGTGGAATTCCATTACCACTATTTGGCCACAAGAACAGCATGTGGATTACACACTGTAAGAGATTTTGCTTCGTGTAGAGTTCCCACAAGATGTTACAGTCTGGGCAGAAATAGGACTTGATATGTTTCTCTTCTGTTAAAAGTATCAGAACATGTTGGCAAGTACAGCTCCTCTGGGGTGGGGGGAGTTGTGGCTCTTGTAGTTCATGCCAGGGCAAGAATGGGTTAAAGCAACTTAGTTTTTTTCAATACATTCTTTATTTGCAAATACATGAAATTAATTGTTGAGTTTTGCTCTGATGCAGATTGAATTTGGAATATTAGATTTGGGAATTGTAAGGACTTGAGTCTCTTCCTGTTGCAATTGATAGAGAAGAAATTCTTGATGATTGTAGGAGGAGTAGGATTAAGTTCCTCTATTGCAAGCTTCTTTTCCTCTTTGTGGGTCAGTATTTTGCCATGTGTCAGTTATAATCTTTCTGTTGCTTAGAAAATGTCTGAGGAATCCAGAATCAGATCCTGTAGTTCTGAGGTTAGTGACAACCTAAATCTCTTCAGCATTACACACACAGAATATGGGCTGTCTTCGAGTAGGTCCCAGCTGAATTCAGAACTGCTGAGCAGTGGGGTGTTTTTCTTATTGACAAAGAGACATTTCCCTTGGAAATGGCTTTAAGATTTCTCACTCATGCTCAAGTGTGAATATATGTGCCTGTGATAAATCCCATGTTTTTCATATGGAAGTTCCCTAAAGAAGCTGCCAAATACTTGAGGGAGTAAAAATAGTGACAAGTCAGTAAGTACTTCTTAGGTAAGGCTGTTCTGAGATTTGCAGAAAGACTTGAAGAATCTTGGTTGTTTAGGAGCTGGCAGTGAGACTCTTACATCCCCAGAATTCAGAAAGGAAACAAACCTTTCCCTTCCAATAGAGAGCTTTGACTCCAACTCAAACTGAAAAGCTGTTTCCATCAGAAGGTTTTTTTTACCTTGATTGGGTTCCTCAGGCATCCACCAGGTTGGGAATAAAGATTTGATCAAATCTAAGAATGAGCAAGAAAGAAATTCGAGTCCTTGCTTCTGGAAGTATGTACTCTGGGCTTGTGGTGAAGTATATTGGGGTGAGTGGAATCATCTAGTGTACTCAGCTGCAGGTCTTGGTTGAATAAATTTGAATCTTTAGTCTCTCAAGCTGTCACATACACAGCTAAAATAAGCTATGTTATGTTCTATTGAGTTAAAATGTTAAGCACATCCCTAATACACAAGGATATTGTCAATTCCAGGTCAAGGCAGAGGATGATGTACTCCTCAGCAGCTCATGACTACTTGAAATGCTGACCTTGCTTTTGAAGTGGTAGTGTTAGTATCTCTTCAGTGGGCCTTTAGGGGAAATCCAATAAATGGAGCTGATCTCTAAGCCAGTGTCTTACCTGTGAAGGGAAAAGAGATTGATGGGTTCTTAGAACCTGGTGTCCTGCTGCTGTGTGTGTATCTGACACTGCTGAGGCCTGGGTACTGTTGGCATTCTCACTGCAGAGCTGAAACCTAACCTACAGAACAGGGGAAAGAACCACTTGAACTTTTCCAGAGGCAAAGCTGCTAACATGTGTGGGTGTAACCCTTGTCCCTGGGAGCCCAAGTGATCGAGAATCAAACTTCTAACAGACAGGCCTACAAGCTGGATTCCTCTGAAACAAATTACAGCTGTACTTCTTTAATTGAGAGTGGTGGAGGAATGAACACTATCACAAGGAGTTTGTTCTCTTCTGATTTTCATAAAGAATGCTAAACTAATCCTTAAAACAGATGATTCCAAAACTAGTCTTCCCTAAACTCCCATTAAAGAAGGTCAGCTGAATGCACTTTTATCTTATTGCTGCTACTTACTTTTCCTGTTGCATTTTGTTGATGGAGCTCTTTGAAATACTCTTACCAGTGAGTTTTCTCTCTGCTGTATTTAAGGTGATAAATTTGCATGAGTTAGTCGTGTAACAGTACTGTAAACAAAGGAAACCAAAATAAAAATGAATTGGAAAAACATTTCTCCTGATGTGCCCTGCATGTTGTGACACTGTCTTCCAGTGTAAGTATATCAGCTTACATCAGTATGTATAGCTTTGTTGCTTTGTGGTAGTGAATTGCATGTTTGACACTAGTGGCCTTTTTCTGTGTTCTTACTTTGAAAATTAACAAGGAGACCAACGATACTGGATTGTCTGATAGAAAGTTTGAGTTATACTAAAATTGTTAGTATTGAATCAATAATTTCTTGAGAATATTGTAGGAAATAATAGTGAGCAACTATTGAGTTGATGGTCTGAAACTGGTGGATCAGTATCCTCAGCTAATAAGTTACTTAGGACGTGTTAGGAAAGGGCAGATTTCCCGTGACAAGTCTTCAAGAAAACACCTCCCTTTGGGCTATGGGGGTGCTGAGGGTACGCGACCCCTCCGACACGGAGCGTTAGGGTAGCGTCCTGCCAGGAGACCTCTGTCCCGAGCGGCTCCCCGCTCCCTGCAGCCCGCGGCCNGCGCGGGCATCCCCTGGCTTCCGGCGCAGCGGGGCGGCGCAGGTGGGCCAGGAAACGCGGGGCCGGCGCGGGGACTTTGAACGCCTGAGCCCCGGAGCCGCAGGGCCTGGCGGGACTCGCGGGCTCACCGCATTGCGAGGGAGGGCGGGCAGGGAGGGGTTCAGCGTTCTCTGCCGGACCGGCCTATTGGAGAGGAACGGGGACTTTTACAGTGCTCGCGCTCTCTCCCCTTCCTCGTGACCATGGGAGGGCCGAACCAGCGCGTCTGTGCAGAAGCAGCGTGGATTGTTGAACGACTTCCTCGCAGGGAGGAGAGTTCTCAGCTCCCGAGACAACCGTTGTTTATTTCTAACTGCGGGAGGCGAAGCTCCTTTTCACAAAGGTTTGAAATTAGGGCAGTTTCATAATCCTGGGCCCCCGGGGTTGAGCATGAAGGACTTGTAGATTATGCCAGGAGTGGATCTCCTCAGGTAAAACCCTTCCAGAAAGTCTGTTGACTGATGTTATTTTCAAGGTATTTGTTTTCTAATGAGCAGTGATGAGAGGATGCTCATCAAAGATACTCGCTTTGTCTGTGAAGGCTGTGCTAACTACTGTTTTTTTTCAAGTTGTATCAAATTCAGTGCCTCAACACTGACATTTCTATTTTATGTTCTGTAGTGCACCTCTCCCTTATTTTTTGTACCAAAGAGATATGCTGTAGTTTGTTAATTGTTAGCACTGCTCCCCATTCCTCCCACTGCTGTTATACCACATGTGCATTTGATCCCTCATGTCAGTTGCCAAGGTAGCAGACACAAAAACAAATCAGATGAGCTCTGCAGAAGGTTTTGGGGATCCTTTGGAACAGAAGGTCCCAGAGAAACACAGTTTTCTTGGGAACATAATTTCTCAGTCTAGTCAAAAGCAATGTGGGAGTTGGGGTTTAGGGTTTGCAGCTGTTTTGTTTAATAATCCACTCTCTGCAAATTTAGAGGAGTTTGTGATGTAAAGATGTTGAACAGTGTGACAACCTTTCAGTCAAACTAGGCTTTATTTATTTATCTGTTTCTTAACTCCTTTTCACCTCCCTCTTCTAATAAAAGGGTATCCCTTTGTGGAATTTAATTTAATTAATTTGTGGGATTGGAATTGCCTGAACTGTAGTCCTGAGTCGTAGTTGAACCTTTTGGAGCCTTCCTGCTTGGGGAACATGTGAGACAGTTTTGACTCTGTATTTCTTTTGGATGTAGCAGATACATTCATATTAATTAGTCATATTTTGAACTTACAAGCATCCTGGTGTTATCACAATAAAAATTTCAATGCTTCAGAAGAACATTACAGCAGAATTACCTAAGTATGTCCTAAATAACAGCCTCTAAACCAAATGTCTCTCAGTTAGGTCTTTGATGTGAATTTTTGTGTTTGCTGTTTCATCTGTCAGAGTTTCTTGTCTTTATTAATAAAGTCAGCTCCCAGTTTCTGAGTGCAAAATATTTGACAGTATATCCAAGGGGAAAGAAGCATCTGGTGGTGCTGGTTCTGAGCATAAGGAGTTTTGAGACTAGCTGATTTCTCAGGAGCAAGAATCAACATTTCAACAGCTGTAAGTTCTTTTTAGAAGTCTCCTAAGTGGTTTCACCTGTGTCTGCTTCTTCACTAATACAGTGAATTTATGAGTTCACTCATCCTCTGGCTTTACATTAAAATGTTTTTGTAGGATGGACTTAGAGCTCCTGAAAAGGCTGCGCCAGGCCAACCAGGACCTTCTACAAAGGCTCAGAATGAAGCAGGAAGAGATCAGAAAACAACTTCCCAGCAAGCAACTCCTTCCAGCGTCTCTTCATAGCAGTACAGCTGCTGACAGATGTGTCCCATCACTCAGGAGATGGGTATGTATGCTGTCAATGTGCTAGAAATTCAGGGAAGCAAATGGGCCTCTATGAGAGGCAGCAGCTCTGCCTATAGTATGCTCTGGTCAAGGAGACACATGGACATGAAAGAGCTCTTAGAAAGTTGAACGTGGAATATGGAGTCTGTTAGAAGAGTAGCTGTACTTTGCTTATTGTTTATTCTGTGGTCTCAATCTGTTCTCCTGGCAAAGGGTCTGGAGATCAGTTCCTGCCTAAGAAAGGCAAGTTTCTTCCTCTAAGGTAGCAGTGAACATTGTGGAACAAAATCCTTTTGTTTCTTCTAAGTACAAGGGCTGAAAGTTCAGTGGTTCCTCAAACTGGGAAAAGCTGCATTTAGCTGGAAGTGAATCTCCTTATTACACTCTCCAGAACATAAGGATTTTTCTTTTCCCCTGCAGGAATTTAAAGGAGTGAAAGACTAGAATGAGAGGTTGATTTGATTTAGTAAGTGAAGTGTTCTTAAAGAAGATATTTTTAGTCTGACTAATGCTCTGTATTAAGAGAGTCTCTGTCCTTACAGAAGGAAAATCAGGTCGATGTAGTAAAGTCTACAGCTGACCCTGGAATAATGGTGTGTGTGGAACCCAGAGCTGGCCCAGCCCCGAGTTCACCTCTTAAACATAGCAGCAGTGACAGAGGGGCACAGAAACAACAAGCAAAGACACGGGAAGGAGCAGGTTTCAATTCCAACTTTCCTGGGAAAGAGAAGAATGTTACGCCAGTGTCTGCAATGACTATGTGTGGCAGAGAAATCCCCAGAGTGGATGGGGATGGCCATGCTCAAGGAAGAGCAGAGAAAGAATCCTCCTTCCTGGGACATGGAGAGAACAGAAAACAACCTGCTCCCCTGCATGGCTTCCATGAGAAAAGTCATCTGGAGCCATCACTGAGCAGAGCGCAAAATAAAGAGACCAGTGAGCAGCATGTAGTCATCAGAGAGCCCCATATCCCTAAATCAGTCTTGGTGACATCTTGGTCCAAAGAGTTGAAGGTAAATGTTAAACCAGTGCTTTTCTTATTTTCCTAAGTCAACAGAATGATGGGGAGGAAGGGCCAGGAGAATTTACCTGCCCTGTTCTCACTGTGTAAATTGGAAGTTGGGGTCAGAACTGTTCCCAGCTATAGCAGCCAGGGGCTGCTGGCTGTTTGTTTAGGCCCTGGTTTCCTTAGCCAGTGAACTGAAAGAAATCATATCACTTAATAATCAGAAAATCACTTCATAATCAGAAATCCATAACACTTCACTGTGAAGTTCCTTGTCTTTTACATATGTCATCCACATGCTGAGGAAGAACAAACAGGTGCAGTGCTGCTGTTCCACAGTTTGTCTCCTTAGGCATGACAGGAAGGCTCTGTCTGTGATCATCCTGCAAGGCAGCACAGGTTGCCTGATCTTTGGGGATGTGTGATGCAGCATTTTGTTCATGTTGCTATTCAGACGGACTTGCGACACAAAGACACACAAAGTGCAGTAAGCAAAGGCCAAAGGCCCTGTTTATTGTACAGGACATCTTTTATAGTGTGTTTCACATTCATGTTGTAGTCTATTGGTTTTCAAATTAACACTTCTCACACTATTGGCTGCGTGTTACTAACACCCATTCAGAAACAATTCTAAGTGAATAACAACCTTCCCAGTACAGATGCACATTTTTCATCCAGTGTTTATAATTCTTGCTTCTTTTGATGCTAACTCTCTCACGAGAACACAGCAATATTATTCAGGCCAATGTTTGAGAAAGTTTCTGGCTAGCGCTGAGTTTCTCACAGGTAAATGCTGCAGTTCAGTGTCTGAGAAACTCTCTGAGCAGGCTGTCAGCTTCCATAGTTTAAAGCTCTGAAAAAATCCTGCCTTATGTGGGCAAGTCCCTGCCTCCTCTTTGTGTTTTGTTTATTGGGAAGACAAAGGGCTGGTGGGCAAATTACTGGTAGAGGCATAACAGAATCCAGTCTCAAATTAAGCCACAGCTGTCCCATCTGAACAGCTGCTAGTTGTCCCCTCAGCTGTACCTTTGAATGTCCTGCCAGATGATTAGGAAGTCTTTATGAATTGTTTTCTTTCAGAAGGAAGCTCGTCATGTGACTTTTCAGCCTGACCCTGAAGAAGATGCCATACCTGTCAGCAGCTGGTCTGCCCGTCCTTTCCTGGGCTATGACTGGATTGCAGGTGAATCCTAACTCTGAAGCAAAGCTCTCAGTGTGATGTGGTGATACTAAGACTTAAACACAGTTTATGAGCCCTTTGAGGTGAGATGGAACTGCTGTCCTAGGGGCAATGGAGAGCAGGTCCCAGCAAAGGGACTGCAGCTTTTTCAGAGGCCCCTCTCCAGACAAGAGGTGACCTATGCTTACCTGGAGTGGTGAAGTGGCAGTGGTATGGGAATCCAGGTAGCAAATGGCAAAACCAGGTGGCATCAGAAGGGATACCAAATACCTGGAATGAATGAATGCAATAAGGAACCCAAACCACACAGTAAGTCTCTGGCTTGACATGATGTTCTGCTCTTCTCATTATCATTATTTTGTTTTGACTGGATCTTGTGAGGCTTGCTTTGGTACTTTCCCAAATCTTGTAAATCATTGAACTTTTCTCTTTCCTTGGTGTTCTCAGGGCTCCTTGATATAAAGTCTTCAGTAACAGAAAAATCTGAGCAATACTTTGCTGAGCTGCAGGAGTTCCGACAGGCCAACAAAGAAACCTGTATTCACCAGCAGCCCCTGGAGTAAGTGGGAATGGGGAAGGGCAAAAGCAGCAATCTTCAATCTCTTAGTAATCCCTGTAGTAATGAGAACCTGGTCTGATTGGAGCCGCACATTGCAAGTGTGGCTTTGAGGGCCTTTATTTACCTCCCAGTCATGTGTGCTTGGAAAAGGCAGTGCTGTTCAGAGGGCCAGCCCCTCTGTCACTGATTTTCTTGTGTGTTTCTTTAGGCCCAAGGCTCTGGATTGCACAGGTCCTGAACGAGAACTGGATTTGATAACTGGTTCCCATAAGTGTAAGATCATATTTCTTCGTAATGCAATTTCTGTGAATAAACAACTAAGCAGTCTTTTCCTGTTATCCTGAGAGAGCACCACATTGTGCAAGAGCAGCAAGAATGTTATTTTCAGCTGCAGCTTTTCAACCAGATTCAACTTCCTACTCCAAAGATACTTGAGTCTTCTAGGGATCCTCTCTGTGTCATTTTAATTTGTCAAGGTTTCTTATAATTGGCTAACGTTCTGTTTCTGAATTGAAGAGGTTAAAGTTTTGGTTTTGCTTTTTAGGAACTTACTTGGGGACAGGAAATGTATAAGATATTTCAGGAAAAACAGCTCTTTTTATAGAATGCAGGTGTGGCACTGTAGTAGAACACAGCTTTTTTGGCTGGGTTCAGGGACCTCGTGACAAACAAGAACTACAATGAAGGTTTGTTGCTCCATGCAGGTGTTTACTGTTACCGATTAAACCAGCGCCTCTTCACCATCCCCGTGGATTCACAATCTGCCTGCCCTGTGTGTAAGGTGCCACGTAGCCACCAGCCCCCAGGGACACTGGAAGAGCCAACCTACGTCAGGTAAATAAGAATTACTTCTTTGTAATATGCACAACTCAAGGAAGCAATAGGGAAGGAACAGCTGCTCAGGTGAAGGAGAAAAGAGCATTGCAACACTTCTGTAGAAGGTTGCAGTTTTCAAGGCAGAGATGTCTTGCTTAAAAACTCCTAACTGATGTTTTCTGTAAGCATGAACAGTCTTGAAATCAATGAGAAATGCATGTTTTGTCTGAATTTGGTCCAGAAGCTGAATGTACATGTAAACAGTCTGCTGCACTAATCCAAAACTGGTTCACATGGTTCACTTTGGGGTTAGGCCCTTGGGTTCTGAGTGGGAAGGCGTGCAGATTCCCTGAGCCTTGGCAGAGGTGTAGGCAGTTACTTCCCTTGTGTGGTTCCAGGGTCAGCATTCCCAGGTCTGCCCTTTTGCCAGCCTACAAGTACAAAGCCCATCGCAGAAGGAGCTTTGAGCCAGCAGACGATCTAGCACTGCCTTCGGTAAGTTGCTCTCTTCCTGTTGATGGCATGGCCCCAGCTGGGCCTTGCCTTATAGCAAAGAGAATCTGGGACTCATTCCCCTGGCAGGGTTTCCACTCAAATTTTTGATATGCATCAGTGAGATAGCCAGAACATCCATTGCTGTGTTCTGAGTTTATGCCTTTGTGTGAGTTACATAAAGTGTATGACATTTCCAATGCTTTACACTGCACAAAAGAAAATGCCATGTGAAGCTGTATCCTTTTGGAGCAGATTTGGCTGACTTGTTTCAGGCACTGGCCTGTCAACACAATGAACCATGGCTAAGAGTGCCTGTGTTTGTTTCCACAGATGTTAAGGAGTCTGAAAGGCATGTGTCCGTGAAGTATTCACAAAATCAGTGGTGGAAAGGGTGGATTTAAAACTGCTGTTATATTGCTGGTCCTGTATTCCAGCCAGTAGTCAGTGCTGCAGGTAGTATTGCTAATCTAACCTAGCCCAGGCCTGGAGATTTCCAGGGAAGAGGTGGGAGGAAGCTTAGTTTTGAGGTTTAGGGAACTGGATGAGTAATTGAGACAGGTTCAGAGGTGTTAGGTGCTTGAGTTCACGAAGTGAGAGATTGGTTTAGAAAGGTGAAAAAGGGCACAGCTGTGTAGTTCTCCTCTATTTGAGATTTCATTTATTTCCTGTTAGTCATATAAAACTCCTCAAAAAATAATAGATTAATTACTCATTTAAACCCCCCTGTGCAGAAGTTAGTTCTAAATAATAACAGGCCACAATAGATAAGATGGGAATGCTTTACCCTTTTTTCTTTTACAGCATTGTCTGGCTGGCTGGGAAAACATGGTCCCTTCCAGCAACGCCCTGCTCAGCAGTTTGGATCTGCGAGCCTCTCTAGAAGAGAAGCCTTCTCCCTATCCTCTCCTGGTAAGCACAGCCTCCAGAGTCCCAGGAGATGTTGGAGATTGCACAGGAAATTGCAGCCCCATCTCTAAAGGGTGTGATGATTATTGAGGGCTGAGCAAATGAAAATGCCTGGAAGAGTATCACTACTGGGAAATGTTTTCTTTCTGTTCACTGGTATGTGCAGAGACAAAAAAGCCAATGGAGCTGAGTAACAGGCAAAAGCCTGTCCAGCTCACCAGTCTTCATCAAAATGGGAAAGGTCACTTTGGCATTGATTAATATCCTCTTTATTTGGATTCCAGGACTCAGTATCCAGAGTGTAAGAAGCCAGAACTGACAAATATCTGCACCTGCCTCACTTGGCACACCTGAGCTGTAGCAGAGCAAACGAGGACACCAGAGAGCAGCTCTCAGTTCAGACCCCACTTCCTCAACACTCTGGACCATTGACTTGAATGCCCTGGGGAAGGGATGGGCACAGCTTGTGGAAACAACTCAAAACCAAAGCAATTTGACTAAAAATAAATCTTTGGACAGATTTTCCCCAGTTTTCATAGTCATGGGTGTTTGTGAGCAACCAGTATACAAATCTGAGTTTGTACAGTCCACTATGTTCACTTGGCTTTTTTTTGCCTTTTACAGCTACTTCTGAGCAGCTGCATGAGCTGTCCCAGGTAGGGCTGGATACAGGCACCTGTCCAGGAGCAGCAGTGTATCTGCCACCTCAACTGAGTAACCAGCAGTGTAGCACTAACTTTGAATGTCAGGATGAGGAATTGGCCTGTGAAGGTCCTGACTCAGTGGAGTGACACAAGTATATTTATTTCCAAATATTTGAAACATGACATGTAATTTTCTAGTGCCTTAAACTTGAGTTCCTCAATAATTTGTAAAACTTTTAAAAATCCAGTTTATTCTGAGTGTAGCTAGAGAGTGTATTACATCAGAGTAACTTTGAATGTGGAAAGATATATTAAAGTAAAATAAGATTTTATTCATCAATGAGCTACATAATGCCTTAAAATGTTTGCAAATTTTGATTGCCTCTGCTTTTCCAAGTTTTCTGGAGATAAACCAAAAAAGCAGTTTAGAATTTTTAAATTGTACCAGACCAAAATACTTCACATAGTGTGATTTGTTTGAACTTTATAGATGGATCTTACTTTCCTTGTCTGAAAACAGTAAAACTGATGTTTTATTTTGCTTTGAATTTTCTGAAACAGAAATGTCTTCCTCAAACATATTTTGGGGAGCTAACTTGAGAGAATAAATTTGGTTTGTGCAACTTCTTAGCATTCACTGCTACTTTTATCTCAAATACATTATTTATTAAATCGAATGAATAGACTTTTTAAAATTTCCATTATTAGAAATATTAATTTTAAAATAAACTAATCCAGTGACTATAGAACACTAGGTGCCGAATTTTACGCCAAATAGGGCAAATTCAACATTTTTACTACCTTGCCTTCAAACTCAAAAGAGAAGACATCATAAACCTTTCCTTAATTTATCCTGAAATAAATTACAGCAAGCCTGTTGCACTCTATAAACAGAGGAAAAGTAATGCTGTAGATTCAGTAACCTATGGTAGATCTCTCTGGTGGATGCAGGTTGGAACAAATGTTGAATTCAAAATGTCTCTTGATAGATGGGAATGCATTCAGTCTTTATGACTCTCCACTAGGAACAGGTGAAAGAAGTTGGTGATGCCACCCCTGCTCACCCAAGTTTGTCTCTGTGTGTTGGTTCTGGCCTGGGTGATCCTGCCTTCATTTGCAAGCTCAAACAGACTGAAAATCCTCCTCTTTGTGGAGCCCCTCTTCTCAATTCATGTCCTCTCCCCCCATCCCCACTGCATGGCATCTGGAGTAGTGTAAGTCCAGACCTGCACAGGTGGCCTTTCAGCCACCTGCTGTGAGGAGCAGGTTGAGTGTGGATCCAGAAATGTTTTGTAATGTAATAATTAATAATACTGTAATAATTAATAATAATGTAAGGTTTTGCATGGTGGCTTTGTCCTGCAGCATGTTACACAATCCTGGATACCACACCCTTCCATGCAGGAGAGGGAACTCTCACCTGTGGGTACATTGTAAAGGAACACACCTACTTAGTGCTTGAAAACTTGCATTTCAGCCAGTATTAAAGCAGCTTCTGCACTTGGACAGTGGACTCTGTGCTGGAACCAGTCCTGGGATCTGCATTTCGAGAGAGAACAGAGAGTAGGGGTGGTAAGTGTTGGGTTATTGGGATTGTGGGTTAGGAACACAGAAATGTTTTGAGGCCAAGGGTTTCCTAGGCCTCAAAACAGTACAAACGCTGGACTTGATAGTGTAGGCACAGATTTATGGGATAGCTTGTCTGCTGTTCCTGGTGGTAGGCTTGACCTGGATTTATATTTTTTCCCATTTCTAGCTCATAGGAATGTGCTGGTTTAGTCTGGGCAGCTGTGTATCCTCTTAATGGCTGGCTCTGTGTGTGCTCATTTGTGTCAGTTCTCTTCTGCCTGATGTTTTGGTGGTAAAGCTGGTGGTTTAGTTCCCATTTCTGACTGTATTGCATGTATATAACACTGATTCATGAGATGGGAATTCCAGCTTTGCTTAATTAGACAAATTAGATGCAGTAAATTATGTATTTGTGATTGGTTTGAACAGAGCAATGTAGTTCAGCTGTTAAAATACAGCTCCCACCTATTTCTCAGTACCAGTGTTAGATGGCCTTTAGTGTTTGTTTGCCTTCTCTTATTAAGATAATTTTCGTGATGTCTCAGGATCAGGTGTTTCTGTTAGTACATTTTAAGAATTAATATCAAGAGTTTTGAATGAATGTAGTGCTGATTTATGCATTCTGTTTTGTTATTAGCATATCAAGAAGTGACTCCCCAGAACTCCCAGGTGAAACAGCTCCATGTGGCTTGAACTTGCTTTTTGAATCATTTGCAAACTTTGATTTTGGGGGCTTTCATCTCTTTGGAACTTGTGTTTTCAAAGCCCATAAGAATTTGTTCTCAGAGTGTCTCAAATTTGAAAACACCAGAGAAGTTCTGCCCCTTCTCTTTTGAGTCAAACCCCTCAATTACACCAGCTCCCTGGATAATGGCTGATCAAGACTAAGGACTTGGTTTTCTCCCTTCCATTGGTTTCTGCAGAGCAAAACTGCCAGAAAGAGGAAAACAACACCCTAAATTTTTAGGGCTGCGATGCTCAATTATTCAAAGAAAAGAAGTTTTGCAGTCTTTGGAAAAACTACATCCTGAAAATCTTCCCATTTGATTTTTTCACAAAAATTATTTAATATTTCCCAAGTTTCTTTTGTTTGTGTCTACAAGGGGAAGTTCATCTGGCTTCTGTTATTAGTTAAGCTTTAAAACTCAGCTTTTAGATGAGGAGAACCAGACTATCAAGAAAGGATATGAGCTACCCAAAAGGTCTGTGATACTATGGGGAGCTAAAGAGTCCCACTTCTGTTTTAACCACCTGGCCAGTCTTCCCCAGACTTTATTTTCTATTTGGGATTACAATGCATAGAATTAGAGCTCTTGGTGCTTTTTCAAATTGCTTTACCAAGAGCTTTTTCTATGGAGAATGACCACGTGTAACTATACCATCTTTCCAGAAGCTGTAGCCAGAATTACAGAAAGTGCAGACATGGTGTGATCTCTCATCTAAGGTCATTTTTCTTTCCCTGTCTCTCCCAGCCTGTGGGCATAGTAATTCTGTGATATGGTTTTGGTTTCTTTCATGGAAGCCACAGCTTTCTTGAGAGAATTGAGTTCTCTGTCAGCTCTTCTCATTTTTCAGTCTGACTCAAAATGTACTTTAGTTTTGAAGCTACTATGGGGCAGCAAAAGACATTTTATATGGATTTTTTTTGTTGTTGTTACATTTGTTATTTTATCCCTTTATGTAAGGCAGTAGTATTAGTTGAGATAATGAAAACAAAGGTATAAGATTTTTTTTTATCCACATAAAATCTGTCTAAATGACATGTAAAGAAGTGTAATTGGAACCTAAGACAGGTTATCTTTATTACTGACATAGTAACATTTTTTTTCCTGATGGTAACCAGTTTTACGTTGTTGCTTTTTTTAACACATTTTAACAAGTGTGCAACAAGAGCTTTAAACCATCTTGTTGATCACAATGGACAAATATGCCAAGGTAAATTGCTGAATCAAGACAGCTCTCAGATCATGTTCTCAAGAGCACCTGCAGTATATTTAATGGATTGAAGTAACATAATTAAATGGATTATGACTATCTAATACTAAGATAAGACGTGTATGTGCCAGAAATAAATATCAGTACCAGAGTGGCATAGAGGGACAGAATTTTGCTAATCTGTGGCATAAATGAGGTTCTGTTTCTTCTTCCATGTGCCATTTCAAATACTCACCTTGGAGCCTTTCCCACAGTGACTGCCACGAGCAACCTGACCTTTACCCAAGTCATCTTGTTCCATGAAACTTTGTAAAACCTAATGGTGTTGACTTCTCAGACAAATTTGATTAAAGTTATCCAATGGGTTAAAAAATTATTGATACCATTCATTAAAAAGGAACTAATATATAAAAAATATTAAAATATATATAAAAAATGCTCAGTATGCTTATTTCAGTCTTACTTCTTCTGGAAAATGGTCCAGAAAACTCTCCCTGCTGCCAGTTCTGGGAAAGTCTTTTATACACAGATTTTTGTACTGACATAAGTAATTTTTGCATCAGATACTCTGACATCAGCAGTGTAACTTAAACCTGCCAGGCTCTCTCTGATGTTGGTGCCTGTCCTTTTGCTAGAAAAGTTTGGCTAGGGCCTGATAAGAGAAAAAAAAACACAGAGGGGAGGGGAAAAAAGACAAACATATCTCATCAATTGCCCTACTATGTCATTTGATACTGCATTAATAAATTGGGAGACTTTCCTAATGGCATATTGTTACAGAAGATTAAGGTGGGTTTGAGCCCATTTTTTAATTAGGAAAATCAAGAATGCAATAATCTGACACTGAAATACTTAGTTGTCCCTCGACCTATAAGGCATACCCACCCTAAGAGCTTCTATATCTGAGAGAGCTCAGAAACTGAGCAGTACCCTGGCAGAGGAAAGAGAAGAGATTGATTATGTGTCACATACACCATGTGCAGTGTGCTGAAAACGCCTGGGGTTTATACGATGGCATTCTGAAGAAAGAAATTGAGGTAGTTGACATTGTTGCAGCTGTGAGTTGAAGATACTTACACAGCATCCCTGTGAAATGCTCATCTTTGGTGCTTGGTTGTATGGCAGTGAGGTAGCTGTGGTTCTGTAGTAAAATAATAATTTATCTGACTTTCAATATTTTCTCATTTCTTTTGTTGTTGTTAAGGGCGAGAAGCAAAGAAAACACAACCCAGACGTGTGAGAATTTAAATTGTCATTATTTTCCTGTGTACCTCAGAGGGTTTTCAAGGCTCTTTGCCTTTTTGAAGTAGCTAACCTTCACTTTTGACAATACTTCTAGGGCAGATAAGGAGGCTTCATGACATCTTCAACCAACTGAAATATTTCCGGGCATCAGAACAAAAACCATCCAAAGTAACAAATGGAAGTGTGTGAAAGGATGAGTAGCAGTCCTAAGGATGATTGTCATCAATAGGAATTAGTTTCTTGTGGAATTGAAGGAAAGGGAACGTTTCCCAAGGGGAAGGTCTGTAGTATGTTGGTGTTTTAAGCAGCAATGTGTAAAGCCTAAATCTTAGAGGAGTCACCGTGGTTGATTGGTAGCCTTCACCCACTCATCCAAACAGGAGTAAAATGACTGCACTGAAAGAATTAGTGTTTCTTACTGGGAACTTTCTCGAGGCTTGGTTGCATCTCTTGAAAAAGTGACGGCTGGATGGGGCAGGGCTTGGACTTGTGCCTGGCCAAGGCTTTGGGGTGGTGAAGTGCTCTCTGTGGGCAGCCCAGATGACTCAGGAGCCTGTGCACAGCCAGCCGTGTGCCTTGGGTGACAACCTCGATTCTCACAGCCAACTCGCAGAAGCTGACAGCACCAGGACTAGATCTTGAGGCAGTTTTGTTTTGTTCTATTTTTACTTTTCTCTTTTGGGGCAGCCCCCCTCCCCCTTCCTTCTAAATTGTTTTCTCAACTCAACTGAATCTCAGAGCCTGTCTCCTGCTTGTCTTGAACAGGTGGGATGGCTCTGGACTGAATGAACAGGCAAGGAGCATGACTTGGTGGGACCCTGGAAGGGTCTCAGCCTCCAGAAGGAACAACCTGTCTGTCTCACCTGCAATGCTGGGAGCCAGAGACATTTAACACCACCTCAGATGGCTGCTTGCAGCCTGCCTCTGGGACTGTGGCTCCTGCTGCTTCTCCAGGACATCCAGACAGCCCCACAGGTAAGGCAGGGAGACACCAGGACCCTGCAGCTCCTCAGGACACAGGAGCCTGGTGAGGTCTGGGGGTGCCTGGGGCTGCAGGGCCATCCTGCCCTTCAGCTGTGGGAGTTGGAGTGGGTGTCCACAGAAGCAGTGTTTGTGCAACACAGGGGGATAAAGGTGGTGAGCAGAGCTCTCAGGAGGTAAAGGTATAAAGCAGAGCAGCCAGGAGAGTTTGCCCTCTGTGGGACTTTTACAGGCAGGAGCATGGGATATGAGCTATGATCCTCATCTTGTTGGCACTGTTGTTGACTGCAGCTCCAGGCACACCACGGCTCGGGAGTGAGGAAAGGTCTGATAGGGGTGGGGGGCTTTTATTTTTGCCTGCCTTCTCAGTGACAGGCACGTTCCTTGCAGAGCTTCATTCAGAGGGCTGCTGCCCACTCTGCTGGTGCAAGTCAGGAGGGGCAAATTGAAATGTGTAGAGGCTAAACAATACTAGACCTTTCTCTTTACACCCCCCACCCTACTGACACTGACCTCCTCATGAATCCACTATTATTTCTGAATTAAAAATCACTTTAAAGACACACAGCCCCACTAGCTGCACTCAGCTGATGCTGTAGATGCACACCAGCTCCCTATTCTGATTGTATCAGTTCTTGTGTGTTTGCTTCCACCCCCACACTGCCACTTACCCCCTCCTCCTGTGGATCACATGGCACAGTCCTCAGCACCTGGCATAAATCCAGGTGATTTCCCTGACTGACACTTGAAATACACATTAAAAAAAAAAGGTCTGGCACAGAGACACTGCACAGGTAAAGTCAAGTAGGTGAGTAATTGCATGGAGTGTTGGATCTGAAACGAGCCATTTTCCCTTACATTTCCCTTACATTTTCCCTTAGTGGAAATACAAGCATATATTAGCCTAAGACACCTGTCTTATACAAGGTAACTAAAAAATCCAGCACATCACTTGGGCTGCCAGATTTTTGTACAAGACACTGATTCCGGTTAGGTCTTTGAAAATCAAGTACTGTACCCTCTTCATAGACATTTGAAAAAGATCCTCCTAGTTCTTTTGGTAAGAGTAGGAGTTTGCTCTTGTGTCTTTTGTTGTAAATTCCCCTCCCACGTGACAAGTTTGCTTTACTTTCTCCCAGGTTATCTGTCCTGCCACTGTCTCCTTCCTGAAATACAGAGGGATAAGTGTTCTAAGGCATTGGAGTCTGTAATCCTTGCTCACCAGAGGAATGTTTGGGAGGGCATTCAGATAAGCTTGTCCAGTGTGCTGACTGCAGACTGCTTTAGGAGGAAAGCCAATAGAAAAAAAAAATAATACTTTTCTCTTTAACATCACTTCTAGTGGTTTGTTGAGAAAATGAATGGAGCAGAGAGAAAATTTGGCTTCCTGATACTCACTGTCAATATTCAGACTCACTGTAAAATTATCAGTTACCTGGAATAAATACATGGACATCACTGGCATAAGCAACTCGCTTTGCACTGTCCTGCATTGCCTCTCTCACAGCAATACTTGCTCTTACTGCTAGTGGAGTACAAGTGATAATGTCTCATGTGGGCAAACCACTGCTTACTGGTCATATTTCTAAATCATGTTCCATCTTACCTCAGTCCACAGTTTGGGTTTTGTTTTGTTTTGTATTCAGAGAAGTCTTACTTGTTGATAATGTCTTTATTATCAAGCAAATGAAGCTTGACTACTTAAAGCTGTAGATTACCAGCTTTTTCTGTACTGTCAGAATTTAGATAGAAGCTTGACAGACAGTTAGCTGTTTTGCTGCAGTATTAGTCAGTTCTAGAATAGCCACTGCTGATAGATTTTTTTTTTTTTTTACGGTAATATGCTTTCTTCCTGACTTACAGCTCATTTGTAGCAAGCTGATGTCTTACTCTGCCTCACAACCACTTTTTCTCTATGAGTTCAAAAGACCATAAATAAATGAGTCAAACCTTGTCCTGACTGAATTGCAGAGTAGCCCACTGAATTCAGCACCACCTTTACAACTGCCATTATTTAAATTGGACTAGCAAACATTTTTGTAGAAATAAGGAAAGTGAGAAGAGCTATAAAAAGCCTATTTTCTAAAACAACTTCTCTCCAGCAAGGTTAAAAACACCAAATACTTCTGATCTATATGTTTGCTTTATTTAATTAGTCCTTGATCTGCAATGCATTCAGAAAAGAAAAAAAAAAAAAAAACAACATTTGACTTGCTGGGTCATTGAAAGCTCTAAATCAGTGCATCCCTGTGCATACGGTCACAGAGCAGTCCAAACCAGATAGGAATTGTCATCTTTCCTTTCACAAGATATATTCCAGCTCCTGCTAAATCCAAAACTTTTATTTGAAGAGAAAGTCAGAGAAAAGGATAGAGACCTACTGTCCACCACAGCCAGATGCCTTACTCCAGTACATCTGTGATCATCCTTGAATGTTAAAGGGCTTTTTTTATAATATACATTGACAAACAGAAATCTGAGTTCTAATGACAATAGTGGATGTTATTGTGATAAAACTGGTATTTCTTCACTGAGCCCTTAGAGAATGCTGGGGACCAACCCTCCTGCTGAGTTAAGAGCAGAACTCTGCATCATTGTGTTGCTGTTACAGGTCACATAGGAGTCAAACAGCTTTAGAATTTAGAAGGAAAAAGATGAGAATAATGAGGGCATGGTGACTGATGCTGAGCATTGGCAGGAACATTATTTATCACTGAAAGGATCTATACTAATTTTTATACTCATGAAACACCCCTACTGAACAGATGGTGACTTACAGCCATTTTGCTTATGGATTAGAAGCAGTGGGATCTTCAGAAGGTGGTTTCTCAGTCGTACATTCTGCCATGATTTGTTAAAATGAATTCCTTTCACAGAAGAGCACCTTGGGTTTGGCTCAGTAACAGTACAGGTGGCTACAAAGCTGTGCTTGTAACTGGACCCTTGACAGCAGCATTTGTTGAGGGGCTAGGATGATGTGTATAATGTAGGTGGCTGTAGTGCAGAGCTGCCCTCCCATGGAAAGGGGGAAAATAAGGTTGAGTACTCTCCCATATGTATATCTGCAATTTGTTTAGTGTGGCAACAGGACAGGAAAGAAGGACACGGTTTCACCACAATCAAGAGAACAGCAGAGGCTCCCACAAGGAGAACCCGTTTATTATGGAGACACAATTTTATAGGGTTTGCAAAGTGAGAGAGGATTGGAAGATGAAATCCCACCTCTCAACCAGACTGGTGAAGGGCCCAGTCCATCAGATTCCCTTCTCCAAGAAGGAATGTAAACAAAGCTGGTGGTTTTAGTCCAATGTGTGAGAAAATCTGACTCGAGAATATAAACTTTTCAGAAGGCTTTCAAAACCAGGGTGACAGTTTAGTATGTAGGCATAGTTCATGCAGTGCTTTATCACTGCACTACCATCAGGTCAAATTCATAATCAGAATGTGCACTGCTGTAACCAGGAGCAGAATCTAATACTAAACTCCTGATTTCCATATTCTTGGCAAGGTAACTTTTAAAAAGCTGTTCTCTCACATTTTTGCACAGACACTATTATTTTATTTAAAACCCAAAACAGACAGTTAAATAAGCTGTAAGCTTATGTGCTGCATAAGTAATTCAATAAATCAAGGTTTTGCACCCTTGTTTAAAATTCATCTTAATTTGCAGCCAGAGTTGGTTGCCTAGGAGTACCAAAAAGAGAAAATTAGGTATTTGTGGTGATTTCCCACAGCTCTTGCAGAGAAACTAATCCAGGCTGTCTTGGCTACAGCCAGGATGCTATTGTTCCTTAAATTTTCTTTATAAAACCAGTTAATTCTCTAAGTAACTCACGACTGACTTTAAGCTTGGAGTGTCTGCCTGGCCAGGGCACCCCTGCACACAGACATGAGGAGACAGCACTTCCTTTTCCTCCAGTCTAGGGCTTCCTCCTCAGAACAGGAGAACACCGGGTGCACCTTTGTAAACGTGCTTTGAGTCAGGCTGAGCAGGCAGAAACACCTGCTCTTGCCTCTACAGCCAGCTACAGCACGTGCTTGTAGGGAAGCCCAGGGCTTATAGTGCAGAGATGTGCCAGAGGTCTCAGTTCTGTTACTGGACCTCGGTGAAATTTAATGGTTTTGATATGTTTCTGTTTCTTGTTCTTCTGTTAATTTCCTCCTTGACTGAAAGTTCCTGTTTTCTAATGGAAGTTAAAGAATTTCTGTATTTTGTGTATATTAAACAGGAGAACAGGCTGTGAAATGAGTTAGGTGGTGAGATTCTGCACGGTGCACAAAGGCAGCAGGTGGCAGCAAGTATTATTTCAAAGACTAGTGGGAAATTCATTGGCAGAAAGTGAGATGTAGAGTTTTCTGAAATATTTAACTGCTCTACCAGTATTGTGTGGGAAAATCTCTGGGGAATCTGCTTATCAATTCTTTACCAAAAATAAAAAAATCACCGTTCATACATTCTTGTAAATACTGAAAATGAAATTCAGACAACAACAGTTTTAGGGGATTCTTAAGGGAGATGCCAAGTTGAAAAATCAGATTTTCTCATCAGAATACTTGTAGCACTGTAATTTCCCAGAGCATGTAGTGGCCCAGCCATACAAAAACTAAATCTTATTATGTGCTTCTTGTTACAAGTTCTAGCTGAGTCTCATTTCGTAAGCTAATATCAAAACTATTTTGTGGTGTTTATTTTTTGGTTATTTTTAACTAAACAAATACTGGTTATGTAGTGATGAGAGGTTATTTCTGAAAACCTTCTCACAGCAGAAGTGGGATCAGTTGTTTGAATATGTGCTTCATTGTGCAAGTGTTTGCAGCATTCTTTTCAAGGCAAAATCCTCTTGTAGGATTTGTCCCTAAATGATAAGTAAAATAATTTATTGGTTTATAAGAAATACTTAGGTTGCTAAATTGAAACAGTATGACTGCATAACTAACAGAAAACTTGTATGCAGCAAACAGGAATGACCTCTGTGGATCACACCAAATCTACATAGATTTAGATGAAGCTGAATATGGTATCAGCTCCTACTCCAGTGCACACAGAGCTGGAAATCTGTTACAAATGGTAGGGATTTTGTTCCTTTCCCTAAAAAATCCTTAGCTCCAATTAACATGAAATCATTTTAGGACAGTAATTTTTTTGGTTTTTTTCTAACTGCTGCAATGTTTCTAAAGGAAATGCAGACAATAATTTAGTTGCTTTGGGGATACTTGAATTTTCAAAAAGCTGTGGGCTTTTCCTTACCATCTGCAGCTACCACTGCTTGAGACAGGCATTGGGATCTGCTCTAGTACAGAATTAGTTGTTTTCTAATTGTGTCTTTTGTCTCTTTCAATTTCTAGACATCATTAACTCCACCTCATTCCTGTGATGCACTAGAAAATAAGTTCTATGATGAAACTTCACAAAGCTGCTGTTACCAGTGTCCCTCAGGTATGTTGATAATTCAGTCAAATTTACATGGAGCCCTTCTCATACAGACAGTAGGAGCCCTGTATATCTGCAGAGTTGTATTTTGTCCCTGAAGAAATGGGCAGTTTTGTGAATCTCTGTCTAATATGGCTCCAGATGTGGATCTCTTCTCCACTGTCCTGCTCCTGTGTAGTCTGCATGCAAACCAGATAATATATATAGAATTTATATGGGGTTTTATCACTTCACTTGACACTGAAGTAGCCAGGTCAAAGAATGAATTTCAAACTTGCCCCTGGGTGTGAATTAGCACAGTGAAATTAGGCTAAATGAGTTTCTTCTCAGAGATAAAAAATAGAAAATGAAGGTATGCAAAATCTGACGTTATTCTCATAGTTACAACAGTTTGGAGAGTGTCTCACATGAGGGAGGGAACAAGCCCCTGTCAGGGGACATGGTGAGCTGTGCTAGAAGCTGGGTGTGACTCAGAGGCACATGAGGTCAGCACCAGGAAACACCTTGGCGAGACAAGAGTTCTGGAAATGTCTGAAACTGCCCCTACTGGCCAAAACCCCCTCAGTGGGTGGGCATTTTGTGGTACTTCACCACCATCTGTATCTACTTGCAGAGATAATTTTCTTTATTTTTTCTTAAAGGAAATTTCAGACCCTGTATTTGTGTTCTGATGATACAGAGGGCTTCCGTGTTTGATTGCCAGCATTTACATCCAATTCCATCGGGATTCCCACTGGGACATCCTGTACTGCTGGCCACACCACTAGAGTCCTTCAGAAGCTGTATATGTAAACTAGAGCAAGGGATGGAGAAAATGGTCCAATAAAAGAAAAAATGGGTGGGGATGTGACTTTGACAGTCCCAAGGAAAGCTGTTTTCTTCTTCAAACCCATACTTTGTGAAAGCTCCTGGCATGAGGGATGTCATGGTGAGGTTGGGTGAGAAGCAGAGATGTGGTTTACACCAGGCTGTAATGTGCCACCAGTATCCATCAGTTCACCTTTGCTGATTCTTTATTGCTACATCCTCATGTCAGTCCTGGACTCCTCTACAATGTAAGTTATAAAGAATTCTCTTTCATCTTAATCATCCACTACTCCTTCAAGCAATTACCTGTTCGTATCTGCTACGAACTCAGCTGCTCACTGCAAAGAAAGAGGAGCTTTTCTAAAAGTCCTTTTAATCAAAGGAAGGAAAGAAGGAAACATGAAACCCAGTTCCCTGGGAACGTAGTAATGGCAGGACAATGGCCCTCATGGAGACTTGGTTGTCTCTTCTGTCAGCAAATGACTTGCCATCTGCCCCTTCTGCAGCAGTCCATGCCAGCTGCAATTATGTCCTGGCCCTGTACCTTAACACTTGGATTGGAAAAGTAAAAATGTCCTAGTGAAACAAAATGACTAAGGGGAGACTGTAGTAATGGTGTCTAACAGGTAAACAAGCAGACAAGAACATTTCAGGGTGGTTTTCTGCCCAGTATCTTGCATATTTTGCTCTTTTTTTCTCCAGGCTATGTTAAAAAGAAAGCATGTCCTCAGGATCCAGCTGAAGACTGCATGACTTGTGGACCTGATCAGTATTTGAACAATGCATTCCAAAAGCCACGATGTGATGCCTGTGTGTCATGCTCAAAAGGTTTGCTTTTCCTCACACATACCTCACAGTTACATTCTCTCTCTGTATATTTTATTTACACTTAATTTGTATGTTATTCACTTAGAATTTCCACAGCAAAATTATCCATCCTTGGTTACTGAGTTAGACAGCAGAATATTACCTTACATGTAATCCATGTTACTTTCTGTGTGACCTGGGACTACCTAAAAATTCTCTCCTCCAATGCTATCCCAATCTGGTTTCTGCTTTCTGTCTTATATTACAAGCCATTATCTACAGGCTTATTATTCATGACTTAAATGACCATCATATGGCTTTAAACTGAAAGAGGGCAGTTTTAGATTCGATATTAGGAAGAAGTACTTCCCCTGTCAGGGCAGTGAGGCCCTGGCACAGGGTGCCCAGAGAAGCTGTGGCTGCCCCATCCCCAGAAGTGTCCAAGGCCAGGTTGGGTGGGGCTTGGAGCACCCTGGGATAGTGGAAGGTGTCCCTGCCCTTGGCAGTGGGTGGAATGAGATCAATGTTAAGCTTGTCTTCAACCCAAACCAGTCTGTGATCATGAAGAGCGACAGCACCTTTTTCTGCTTCCTGAGCCTTAGAACTGGTGTTGCTAAGCTTTGGCCCTGCTTCACATTTCCCTTGCAAGGTGATCCTTTGTTGCTGCATCTGTTTCTTGCCCACAGAACCCGACCTTGTGGAGAAGCAGCCCTGCTCCTTCAATTCCAGCCGCGTGTGCGAGTGCCGGCCGGGCCTGTTCTGCCGAATGACCGTTGAGAACACCTGCACACGGTGCCAGCACCACTCTGCTTGCAAGCCTGGCTTTGGAGTCAAAATCAGGGGTAGGAATTCCTACCTGTCCAGTTTACCTTCCCTGGTCCTGGCCATAGGCCTGGACCTGATGCATTTGATTTGGTCAGTCCTCAGTCATTATTTTTATTCAGGCACGTCAACAAATGATGTCACTTGTGAAGAGTGCTCTCCTGGCACCTTCTCTGATCAAAACTCTAGCACTGACATCTGCAAACTCCACACCAAGTAAGTCTGTGCTTCTTTAATGGGACTGACTAATTAATAGGAATTAATAAAGGATGAAATAGGAAATGTCACTTCTGGTGCGAAGTATACAAATTCATCTTAGAAACAAGGGAATTGCTTTGGGCTCGTGTGCAGAGCTTAGAAGGCCTCTCTTTGTAGCTGTTGCACAGCTCCGGGCTGGAGGAACAAGGGAAGGAAGGAATCCTGCTTGCCTCATTTTTAGTTTACTAAGTGCAGTGGAATTGCACACCTGTGTGAGTAGCAGCTTTGTATCCAGGCCAAGAATTGATACCACAGGGGTGAGAAGAAGGTTAATGACTTTTATACCGAAAGCAATAATTGTGAGTGGTGAAAAAATGACCAAAGGAATATTTGTCACATGGAAAAACACTTGTACTTTGTACCATGGCAATGATACCTGTTCTTTTTCATTCCCAGCTGTACCAAGTTGAACAAAGTAACGCTAAGGAAAGGAAATGCCACACATGATCAAGTTTGCTTGGACCAGTTGCACACTTACCTCACCCCAAGTACTTTGTCCATGAGACTCAGCAATGAAACAAACAACTCTGACCTGAGGATGTTTAAGGAGAACCTGGTGACCTCTGCTAGTGGTGACCTTTTAAGTGACACAACAACTGAAAATCCTGGTTCAACTCCTGAGGAGACAGCTCAGGCTGGCACTTCTCCCACCTCAGCCAAGGGGGAGATGACAACAGGAGGTAACAAAGACACAGCATCTACTCTCTCTAGCACATTTTATTTGAAAGTATCTTTGATAAACACAATTTTTATGTGAGAATTTCCTGAAAATCCCCTGTGACTTGTGAAATTATGTCTAAGGTCCTATGTTCAAACACATAGATCTACTCAGAGGTTTCCCCTCTGCCTTTTCTCAGCCTGTCCTGTGCTCCCTCTGTGCTGTAGGTGTAGAGCTTTGGGCTGTGGTTCTCTCTGTGACGGTGCTTCTTGGGGGCATGCTGATATTTTGGAAATTGAAGGTTTGCAAGAAGCAGATCCTCGTCCTCAGAAGAAAGCGTGAGTTTTTCAAGCTGTAACACGTGATGTGCTCTTTGATCTGCCAGTATATGCCAAATGGGAAACTCAAATATGAGGATATTTGTGGAGGTCATTGGGGAAGAGAATGTTTGTTGTAGGCCAGATAAGGGTTTAAGGCAAGCTGCTCATGCAGGGTGTTGGAGAACATGAAAGTTGTAAGCAGCTGGGAATTTATGGACGGAAGTGGGTGGGCAACCTACAAGTGGGGAAAGGGTACCTAGCTGTTTCTTCTCTCAGCACAGACACTGGTATTAAATGATACCTGAAGTGTTGTGTGAGTAGTTTTTGGTTCTGGGAACGGGATTGGGCTTTGAGCATGAGAGGAAGGGTGATTTTTACTGACGCTGGCTCCCGATAGCTTTGCCTAGAGTTACATGTGGGGTATGCCTCCAAAACCACACTCCCTCTTTTATAGAAAGCAGGATGTGCAGGTTGTAGGTTGGTTGTAGATCTGTGGGTGAGGTGAAGCTGTTGGAGCCTTCAGGCTCCATGGTGAGTTTGACTAAATGAAAGGTTTCTTTTATCAGCACACCTGCATTCCGTCGTCGCATACAAATACACACTCAAATCTCAAGGTGAGTGACTGATGGACCAGCAGTGTCATCCTTATGTCTGAAGAATAACTGGATGGCTTAACATGGGATTTTATTTTATTTTATAGAATTTTAATTTAAAAAGTGTAAGTTTCTCATGTCACATGTATGTCCCTGCTGCCATGCAAGAGGTCAGTCCTGTTCCTCCTGAGCAGGCAGAGGACACGCTGTATGTGACCAGGTGCCACCAGATGATACTTTGGTACTTTGCTCCCACGGTGGCTGAAGGGTTGGATGATGTGTCAGTGCCAGAAAATGCCTGATTGATTTCGGGACAGTCAGATATGGGAGAAATGTTCAGAAAAAAACCTGTCCAGATCCCATAAAATGCAAACATTTTACCCATTTAGCTGATCCCCTCTCAGCAATTCCACTGCCACTGACAGATCTATTCTCTGTTGTGTCAGATTCTCCTAATCACCTACGCAGCAGAGCTTTTTATACTTATTCATTCAGGAATACAATTTAAAGCCTCTTGAGTGTAGCTTAATTTTCTCAAAATGGAATTTTCTCTCCCTCACTTGCCTTACACAATAGAAACTGTTACTGTTTCTAAAGCATTACAGAGCTGATGCTCTGAAAATAAAGGTGATTGCACATCAGGGTGAAATTAGACAGTAGGTCTGAGCCCATCTACCTTCATGGTGCTTCTCACCTCTCTTCTTCCCCCCGTGTTCCCTGGGATTGTTAATGAAACTATCCATAAAATCCCATCCCCTTAATAATCATCTGGCCATATGATGAACTGACCTAACTTGTTAATCCAGTAGGAAGTTATTAACTTTTTTTAAACTTTTTTTCTTTTTAATAAGCTTCTCTTGTGCTTATCTAGACAGTTTCATCAGTTGATTTTTTCATAAGATGGGTACCAGTCCTGGTGTGGGGACAGTGATGCAAAAGGCTTTGGGGACAGCAGGATCTCACAGTCTTGGCAGCAGCTTGCTGCTGGTTCACCTCAGGAGTGTCAATTTAGTGTGCCCTGAATTTTAAGAAAACCATCATGCATGTGGGTTGGGCAGTGAAGTGGTTTAGGAAGTACATTGTTAGGTGATCTTTCAGAGCATATATTAACATTCTTGTGATTGTATGAGGTTTCTTCTGATAATGTTTTTACTTTCCATTGCAGGTTCTGATCTAGTGAACAAATGTGCAGTAAGTGTGAATAATATTCCAAAACACATCGCTTTCCATGCCAAAGTAAATAATGTTATTTTTAAATGTCCTGTCCAAAAAGTGCCAGCCTTTTAGTTTGGACTTCCCTCTACAATACATAATCATTTAGGTGGGACGAGATGTATTAGGACTTGATACTTTCATGTCTTGGGCTGAGTTTAACGTGGTGTTAAATAATGTGATGCTGCAGTTCCTCAGCTGCTGAAATTTTCACAGCTTAGTTTGATTTCCCCTCTGTCAGTGAATTTACAGCCACTTTCATCTTCTTAGTCTTCTCACTTTATTAGGCTTGTTATCTTTAAATGTCCAGATCTGCTGAACCACTCTTTTGGCTATAAAATTTTTTTTTGTTTTTAAATGAGCTTGCTTTTAACAGTTGTGCATCTGCACACACACAAGATACTGCTCTTTCCAGTCATTCTGGTTGCAATCAGCCATCATAATTTCAGTGTGTCACTGTGAATTCCTGAATTGTGGGGAGCTTCAGTTCTTGCCTCTGTAGTGAGTCAGACATGAGCAAGGATTTTAAAGTGCACATTTCAAAACCTTTTCTTTCTTTCCCAACCTTGTGGAAACAGAAGATCAGAACCACCAGAAAATTGTGATGCAGGACCTTTAGCATCTCTCAGATTTTGGTTCCTCTTTTAGAGAGCTTCTTGTAATTAATTCTTCATCTGTTAGGTAGTCTGAGCTGTTTCTTCTACCTGATATTCTGCTGAGGCAATTACATTTTGAAGTTAAATCAATTCAGCCTCTGGCTTGTTCTATCCTTCCATAGGAATATGCTAGGTCTTTGCAAAGTTTAAGAGGTAGCTAAAACATATTTTCTTCAGTGGAAATGAGGTACATTCCTGAAAGTGTCATCAGAATTCAGCTTAGAAACACTATTTTGAAATAGGGTCTTAAGTGATGCAGGAGCCTAGTTTGAAGTTCCTACACCTGTTAGGTACTTTGGAATGTTTTATTCCCTGTGATGGTGGTGCTGGGAAGTGCATTCTGTTATTCTGACTGCCACACAAGGATTCTGTGGACCTATTGCAATGTCCAGTGTGTTTTTACACTCATGCCACATCTGTTCTCTGTTTGTATTGGCAGAAGATAATACTGACCACTGAGAATGGGCCAGAAGAGGAGGAGTTAATTGACAGAACCATTCCTTTGGAAACCAACAGTAACGTGGTGTCCAGCACAGAAAAAGGACTGAGTTCTCATCGGAGTGTGACTGATGTGACACCAAGCAGTGGGAATGCCCCAGATTGCCCTGTGGATTCTCGAGTCAGAGACCACACAAATAACAGAATTGGTGAGTCTTGCTCTTTTTTTTCCTTTTGTCATCTTTTTTCAAATTTTCAAACATGGTACATACTGTCATTCAAATTTTCAAACATGGTACATACTGTCATCCATTTGACACTTCAAAGTGTCCAAATCTCCTAACAAAGACTGTGCTGAATCTCCAGATCTTTGACACAGAAATATCTATTCATTTGAATATAACACTTTCTTTTTTTCATGTTTGCCTTAGTTACTGTTAATTTGACAGAAAATTCCCTTCTTCCTCCTTTTCATTATAGAAGATGTAAATTTTACAGAAGAAATTTGAATATGTCAGTTGGAAGATGATGCTGTAATACTGAATGAGAATTGTACTTAGCTATCATTTTCTTCAATGGTTTCATAATAATGGTGTGAAATGTGTCTCTCATGTGTTCCTGTGAAGTCTTTGACCATGGCACAGGGTGGGAGATAAAGTCAGGCAAGCAGCTCATTCACGGGGGGAGAATTGTTACCTGAGACACCATCTGCATGAGACATTCTGGCAGTGCTTCCAAACCCAATTCTGAGGATATTTGAAGGTGTTATTTTTCATATTACAAAAACTGACCCCTCCTTACTAAATGCCCTTTCTGTTTTTACTGTGAGTGATGGACTGAGATGAATGTGATGATTTGATTTACCATATCCAAATATCTCCAAGCAATTAACCTACAGTGTCTGATGTGCAGCATCCTTCTGAATCAAGTGCAGTGGTGCAAGCCATTGAAAAGGCCTTATTTACCTTTCTGTGAAGGAGTAAGACAACAAGTTGGACTCGATTCAGAAAATTGTGTTGTTTATTCTCAGCTAGAAAGAAACTAATTTCTTTGTGGGTCCTAAGACCTCAGAACTTCTCTACAGTGCTGGTCTTTACCCAGGGGTTTATTTTACATGGTGTTGCTTCATGAAACAGCAGGAGCATAAACCTTGAATTCTTCATATCTAGATCCCAATTAGTTGCTTCTTCTAACAGTTTCTTGTGAGTATCTTCTGCCTTTTCCACTTTGTCTTTCTCCTGTAGTCCCACCTCTAGCTCAGTGGCTTAATCCCATGGAAGCTCAGTCTACTTGATCTGAAATGCCCAGAGTCCTAATAAAAATGTTGCATGAGAAGGAGCTGTCTCTGGGGCAGCAGTGACTGTTCACCATGCTCAGCACTACTTTTTTTCCTTCCTCAGAAAAACTCTACATCATGAAGGCCGACACTGTTATCGTGGGGTCTGTTTCAGAAGTGCCCAGTGGCAAGAACTGTGCTGTCAGAGGATGTGAAAGTAACCTTGATGCCCAGGAAAGTGTGGAAGAGGAACTGGAAATGCACTACCCAGAGCAGGAAACAGAGTCTTTTCCAGGGAATGATGTAATGGTTCCTGTGGAAGAGGAGGGAAAGGAATTTCACCACCCTACCACTGCCACTGAGAAGTGATAAGCCACATAGATAGTGTGGGAAGATACAGAATCATGCAGTGTGACACTAAGGCTGAATTTATGACAAGGGAGGTAAACACACTATGCCTTAGATTATTGGAAAACTCCTGGGAAACACTGAAACACATTCAAACAAGGAGAGCTAGAACCTGTTTCATCCAACAAATGAGAGGATCATCCAAACAACTGGCCTTCATAGCTGACATAAAATATTTCTATTTCCCTGTCTCCCAGTATCATATTGAAAAAAAAATTTGAATCAAAGCTGCATAATCTAGAGGACATCTGAATGTCAGCTGAAGTTTCACAGCTTGCTTTCTCAGTGTGAAGGAATGGATTGAAATCTATATCTGGTTACTTCTATTAGCTGTGAAAATTCTGGCCAGGATTCTGAGTCAAGCTTGAGACTCAGCCATGTTTCTTATGCTGTTTCTATTCCAATACTTCCAATTTTGTCATATATTTTGCAACATCTGGTATTTTCTCAAGGCCTCAAGTTTTGATTGAAAATTACAATAATTTCAGTTCTTCCTAGCATAAACATAACTCTCAAGTTTGTGGACTTCATGTTTCTGGAGGAATTAGGATCAAAAGGTGCCACACAGGCTCTGAAAACAGAAAGCCAATAGAACTATTTGAAGACCACTGTACTTTAGGTCATTCTTTCCAGGTTTTCAAGTCCGATTCATATTTTTTTGACTCCATCACATCATGAATAAATGTTCAAAACAGCCTCTTCTGATGGAAGACAAATTGACTGAACATTTGGCTATTGGATGAACTAATGGGTTTAGCCCAATATGGAGCCTGTAAAAAGAGAATGAAGAAAAGAAACTGTTTTTCTGCTGAAAAAGAGGCACAGCAGTTATTTCCATTGTTAATATCTACTTGTTTTAAAATTGTTCATAATCATCAGGGTGACACTGATTTGCATATCCTTTAGAAACAAACCTGTTTGGTGGCCAACTGGCATGTGTTATGCTATTTTTAAATCTTTTGTGCTGCTTGTTCAATAACTGTAAATGTAACAGTGCTAACTATATTTTTGCACAGGACAATGGAAAATGAGCAATATGACAAAGTGTGTCTTAATAATCAAAAAAAGGAACCACAAAACCCACTCACTACTTGCTTTGTAGTTTTGTCCTGATCAGAGCACTGTAATAACAGTGGTGCAGCTGCAGCGACTTCTGGCTTAGAGCACACCAAAGGAGCACAAGGGCATAAAAACACCTTCTTGGGCCAGACTGGAGTTTGAGCCCAACATTTCATCTCTGACAGTTGCTAGGAAGACCAGAACTGCTGTTTGCATTCATGATAGTTCTGCAGTGACAACTAGCATTGGGTTAAGGATGTCAGGGTTTGACTCAACCTTTATGATTCTCTCATATCACCATTAGTTTTTCTTCTCTCTTTTCAATTTCCAAGCGCAATCTGCCTCCATAAGCACCTGTGGCAGAAGATTACTGATACCATGCACTGTGTAAAGGACTTTTAGCACTTTTAAACTGGCCTCTTTATCTCAGTGAATGTCACTAGTTCTTGTCTTACATAAGTCAGTGAGTTGCTTTTTATCTTTTCTTTCAACCAAGTTGTTTTTGTGATTCTTGATTGTATCTCAGCTTTGCTTGACCTAAGCCTTTTCATATTACTCATGTAAGTTTGATGCTCTATTGTCTTGGTCACTTTAGTTGACCTTTTCCACATCTACCTTAACTTCACTACATACTTCATTTTAGAGAACACCAATTTGTGAATCCACAAACTGAATAACTGCATACCTGGCTGTGATTATTTGGGGCTGTTCTGCAATGACTGTAATAGTGTATTTCCAATCTGTACTCCATTAATTAATCTTTTTTACTGGAACAGCTTTCTAAAAGAACAATATGCATTGCAGCCTGCAGAATGTGTTATAGTTAGTTGGATTAATAATACTGGTAATCTCTGAATTAAAAATTACCTGGATTTTAAGCCATGGCCATGCTTTTCCTGTTTAATATGCAAATGTTTAATTGTTGGTAATTTCAGTACTTATTATCAGTCTCAGAAGAAATATTTTTGCAAGGAAGCCATTTGAAGCTCACGGGCCTCTTAGCGGATTAGAATTTTTCTCAGGAGCAGGGCTGAATTGATAGCAAAGTCTGTCTGTACCATCCCGGCCGCGTGTGACAGACGAGTGACTGGTACGGTGAGTCTAAATAAATATTGGAATGCTGCAAAGGTAACTTCGTACTGTGGGGCGAAGGAGTTGCACTTCGATGCTCCCAACCCGGCAGTCCATGAGTGGGGCTGAAGAGACCCTCCAGACGCGCCGAGAGCCCCGTGTAGGCAGCTGCGATGTGGGGGCGAGGGGCGCCGCAAGCGCCGCATCTCGGCCGGGAGCGGGGCGGTGCCCCCGGGGGCCGCACCTGGCCCGGGCCCGGCCCCGCACTCGGCGGCGGTAGGGCCGCTTTGGGCGCTGCTCCCGATGCCGGTGCCGGTGCCGAGCGGGTGAGCGGGGGACGGGCGGGGAAGGGGCGCTTCTCCAGGGATGCTGGGAGCGCCGCAAAGCGGGAGCGCAGCGGGGGAAATGCGAGCGGGCATCGCCTGGTGATGCCGCTCTGGGGCAGCGTCTCGCTGCTGTGCGTGCGGTCCACTTGTCCTCTGTCCGCCCCTTGTCGCCTGTCTGTCCCTTGTCACCTCTCTGCCCCTGGGCTTGCGCCGCATTCGCCGTGATCTCTGCAGCAATCTCGAGTCCCGCTCTTAAGACTTCTTCAAAGCCCAGCCTTTGTCTATATCGTTGTTACTTCTTGGCTTCCCAAAGGAATGACTGACCGTTTTTCCTGGGTTTTCGTCGGAAATAGGTTGATTTTGCAGACCTGTTTGAGTGTTTGTAAAAACCGTGGTGAGTGTCCTGGCAAGTGCAGAGTGTAAACCCGTGTCTACAGAACATTGTTTACACAGGAGGAGCTTGTTGTGCTCCGTTGGTTCCCTAGAACTCTTCCCTATTTAAATAGAAAAGCCTTTTAATTTACAGCGAAGATCTGATGTGCTGCAACTGTTACTGTTCCCCTTCACTGCGGTGGTGGCTGCCCTGTTCCATACCCAGCTGTGCCGCTGTTTGGCAAAAAAAAACTGTGTCAGCCAAAGAGCTCAATGGGATCTGTTTGCCTTCAACTCTGTTTTCTATACTGGTGTATTGATAGCACTTTTCTGTTCGATTTTCAAATGTCCAGGACTGTGAAGATAAGTATGGAAATGTTGCTGAGATGTCCAGGTCACTGTGTTCTCATGGGATATTTATGTTATTTACATGTTTATTTAATCATAGGAATTGAGGCTGGGTAAGACAAAGGTTCAGTGAAATCGGGTGAGGATATCAGAATGTGTGTTGCACCTGGAATTACACAATGGTCTTTTGAGGAGTACGGGGTGCTGTAGTGAGCTGATAATATATTACAATAATTATTGTAACTGTTTCTCACTAATTTTTAATTCAGCTCTGGTTTTAAGGTGAGAGTGTTTTGAACTTGTTTTACTGGACACCTTACAGTGGATAGGGTAAAGCAGATAGAGAAGAGAGAGTCTCAGCTTTGTAGCAGAACTTGCCACCAGAATTTAAGTGTCAGGTTTTGTCATGGTTCATGCTGAGCAAGGGGCTCAGTTGACAAGGAATTACCTCTCCTCTCACTCTAAACATGACTGAAACATAATGGTGGAAACAATGACAGAAACTTTCAGCATCACTTTTTGCACTGTGACAAAATAAGGAAAAGCCTATATGTAAATTTAGGAAAATAAATACAGTAGTTTCAGCAATACCATATCTGCCACAGAGCTGGAAAAAAACCCCATGCCTGTTCTAGCAATTTATAACAGTGATTTGTTAAAGAAAACTTACTTTATTTTTGAGGGAGGCAAACTAGCAAAGCAATAGTTCTTGAGTGACACTACTTCTTGTTTTTTTTCTCATTCATCTGAAAGTGTCTGAAAGTTCCCAGCCTCAGTCCCTGTGTTAGATACAGGAACTGAACATTATTTTTGGCATTTTGAAAAACTGAGTCACCAGAGTTATCAGAAATAGCTTGAAGTTTTCAAACAGAAGAGCTGGTGAAATGTGTCTGTTTTTCCAAATACATATAGAATAAAATATACCTTGTCTTCCTACAAACATGGGCTTCTATGATTTTTACATGTTGTGAACAGCTTCCATGTTCTGTGCATTCTCCTGCTTTCTCATTCTTGGAAGATGTTTTCTTACTCTGGTGGTGAGTGGCAATGAAGTAGAATTGCTGGCAGTAACAAAGACAGTTTCCTCAGGGAAGGGGGGGATGTCAAACTGTAAATTTATTGGTGTGTGGCTGTGCAAGGACTCCTGTTTTACAGAAGTAAAGTGCAATATCGCATAGGAGAATAATTCACATCATGGACCATAATCTTTGAGAGAGATGTGCAGCACAGCAGCTTTGAAAGCAACTTTATAATTTGAGTGAAGCTGGTACAGCCTGATACAACTACAGCTGATTTGGGAGATGCCGTTATCCGGTAACTAAACTTCAACAGAATTATTTTTGTAAATGAGAAGCTTAAATATTTTAGACAGAATTCTGTTTTTCCTGTCTTCAGTAGGTCTGGTAGTTCAGCAAACAGTGTCTGTACCTCAAGTCCTTTCCGTAGAAACAGATTTTACAACAGAGACCTCAGTGACTTCATTGTGGTTTCACATGCATGAAGAACATTGTACACAGATGGAGTTCCTCTTCAGACTCCTCTGATTGACAATGTTGGTTTGAAGGCAGATGTATGAAAAGGAGACCAATAGAAATGTAGACATGTGAGTTAGGATTTAAATATATGCTGAAGTATTTTTGTTTAAATGGCCTGGAGTGAAAATGAATGTTTTGTGAATGGATTTATAGAGATTGATCCATTATATTAACATATTTTATTTTTATTATTTAAGATACTTAAATTTAATTATACATAAAGTTCCTTCAGTCAGCATGGAGATTGCTGTTAGCCCACTCCTCTCCAGGGACAAATTAGGTCACCTGTATAGTGATCTCTGTAGTGCAAACAGGAAAATGATCCAAACAATGCAGGAACTCCAGAGAGTCTGGAATCACTGAGTGTGTGTATGTAACTCCTTAGTTATTGCTTAATGCAGAGGCATTGAAAAAACCTCCCTTAGTGAGTTACAAAGTCAAAGGCAAGCATAGTTTACCCATTTCTATGCCAAAATGTATTGCTTAATTTGATGTGCAATAGAGCTAGACTAAATTTCATGTTTAAGAATGTTTGTGCCTCTACTGATAGACAGATGGGGCATTTTATTTTTGCTTGTACCTGTCAAATTAAATGACATTTTTCAAAGTCTTAATTTTGCCCATATAAATTTCTTTTAAATCAGCTGCCATTAGACACTGCTACCACAGCTGAGAAGCTCTAAGGCTGTAATGCAAAATGTGCAACCTCTGGTTAGTTTCCCTTCCCACAATCTGTTTGTAGAACATGGAATCACAGTAAAAAGGACTTGTGAGAGATACAAACACTAGCAAAATGCAAAGATTGTGAAATAGAATCTGGCCTCTACTCATCAGTCTTTCAGCCCAAAGTAGCCAATGGATCTGGATACCTGACAGAAATCTTACATGGCCCAACTTGGACTTTAGGATTGGTGACATTGCTAGAAAATTGGGGTCTTGTAGCAAAGAAAGCCAGAAGAGTTTTAAAACTAGCAAAGGCCTACACTTCCTTTGACATATTTGACAGCTTTGATTAAACTACTACTAGTTCCTGAGAGTACTGAGAGTAGCTGCTAAAGGAATTGAATCCTCCTGGGGCAAACCAAGCTGAGCATGTGTGTGTGTCTGTGTGTGTGCAAATTGAGGATAAGCCAGTCACTTTTAGTCCCTTTTCGTTTCTCATATTGTTCTTTGAGGACAGTTGGGAAGAAATTGTCAATTGTAAGTCACTGAGAGCCACAGCTCATCAGATAAAGTTTCAGGGAGATTGTATCAGACAGAAGAGAGATCCTTCCAAGCACAGATCCTTCAGAGAAACAGGTGTGAACCCAGCCACCAACAGGCTTTCCTGTGTCTGTGGCAGGATTGGCAGCACACGACAGGATTTACACCAGACAGGGAAGAGCATGAGATAAGAACTTTTTTTTTTTTTGCCAGGAAGCCTCACCAGCAGGGTAATTTGTGATGTGGTTTATTGTATTTCTCATTTTCCCCCCGTGTCTGCTCTTGCAGTGAAGTTTTATGTTTTGAAAGGGCTCTCAACTGCTTGTTTTAATGAAGCTGATCATAGTGACTACAAAAACGGGATGACAACACTTGATCTTTCCTCTTTTAATATGAAAAATACTTTTGATAACAGCAGAGCCCTTTTCTCCTTCATCAGATTTTAGTGTCAGCTCAAGTTTGCAAACAGGATGATTGTCATGGTTTGATTTATCATTGTCCATCCTATGATATATAAACTCAAGAAGATTTTCCTCTGCCTTCACATTGTCAGAAAAGGATTTTTGACACTGACCATTGAGTAGGTTGACAAAATCCTGTTTCTGATCACAGCTAAATAAGAGGTAGAATATTTCTATAAACTGCATAAAATGCTGATACCCTTTAAGCAATTGCTGAGTGTGGGGAATGTTAACTTGCTTTGTCACTAACGTGATGACACAATAGATATTCAACATGATTTTCAGTAAGGCAGAAGGATATTTTCATTACTGGCTTCCCAAGAGATTGTTCCTGTTTTGATTTCTCTTTTTAGCATTGACTCCTCTAAATGTGTGTGAATTATGCATGGAGCAATCTCTTCAGATTGTAAAAAGCTGAGCAATGTCACATCCTTTTTAAACAGTGCCTTTCTGGTCTAGCAGGAAACTCCTACACTTGTCCTACCTAACAGGAGCCTTCTTTTAAGTGAGTGTATTTTTCCCTTTGAAAAGAGACAGCAAGTCAATTTGACACTTGTTCATTGAAGTCATTGAGCTGTGCTGATCAGTGTGAGCTGAAATTAGGCACCCTGTATTTCATGATTGTCTCTAATGCATTTAATCTATATATTTGTCTGCACCTTCTGCAGAAGTGCTGCTTCTCAGAAGCAGCAGTGCAATTTTTGGAGACATAATTTTCAAAACATCAAGGCCTTTCTTGCTCAGGAAGGAATCACAGAGTATCTGGAAAGATAAAAGCCTTTTTTTCATTTTCTTTGGAAAGATTGAAGTTTTTGAGCCACTTTGCAGTAAATGTTTCTCCCACAAACCCACAGATAGGAATTTAGGTTTCTCTGGTGTTTTATCAGATGTTGGTTGAGCCATGGCATCTGAGGATAAGGCACTCATTGGTTTGGGGGATTCAGAAGGTACTGGGTGTGGTGCTAATCCCACAGTTCCACTGCACTCTTTTGAACCTAAAACCTGGAGAAATCACTTTGTTCGTGTTGGTGGATCTTTGGAAAACAAAGGAACCTCAAAACAGTCACAAGCAGTTCATTAGCTGTTCATTGCCCTCCAGCCTCTTGGCATCTACTGTGTTCTGTTTCATTGGGGCTACATCGGTGCCTTGGAAAGGAAGGTGCTTCTAATTGCAATGGTCTTTGGGTATTTGTCTCTTTTGAGCCTCTAATTCAGGATCAGAATGGACTTGTGACTAATGATTTCCCTTTCATTTCTCCTAGGAATATTCATTACCTTATACCTACAGTTTGCACAATGCAACGATCCCAGCACTGAATTTTCTAATGAAGAACTTAATAAATGCTACAGCCAGTGCCCTCCAGGTAGGTTATAATTCAGACTATTACTTTACACAGTCAAATTCACTCAATTTTCAGATGATCATAGAGTATTTTGATTACATGTACATCTAAAGTGTATCAGATTTTTGCTGTTGTAATGCATTCTTCCTCAAAGACAGCAAAACAGTATGACTGCAAAATACCTGCAAAAGAGACACATTATCCATCAGAACTGGAATTCTTGTACAAAGTTAACCTGGCTGGGGCTTACCAGGAGGGATGTTCTGAGCTTGGGCAAGCACAGCTCTGCATGAGGTTTTCATTAAAGTAATTAAAGTAGTTTTAGTCAACATTGGGCGGGGAGCAACAGCTCACTAAGGGAATTACAAAAATGAAGCAACACAGACACAAGCCCACTAATAAAAAACAGGGTATGAAGTAAAGCTTAGTTTCTGTACTATGATAATACCACTTATCTAAGGGGCTTTTCACTGGACGGGTCAATCTATCATTAAGGGAGTTTTGTTGTCTTTTACTGTAAATCAGACACTGCAGAGCACTGTCAGACTGGGGACAGGACTGCAAACAAACACTGTCTGCTCTGAGCTGTCATGTCTTACACTCCAGGGGTGATTATTAGTGACCTGTAGTTAGCAAAAGTCATTGCCTGTGGGTTTTGGGGTGGTTTTTTGGTGAGGGATAGTAATATTCTTTGGAGATTTGGGTAGTACAGTTTTTGCAACAAGTTTTAACCTGCCTTTTTTTCCTCACTACATGCTGAGCAAAAAAATTTGTCTCCATAAATGCTTAGTGTCTGTCAGATCCGGAAGTTTAAACAGGAAATTGGTATTTGCTGAAGCAGCTGCAGTTTCTGAATTAACTGAAATTATCTAGATAGATCTGTCAAACTTCCTTTGTTCATGACAGATGAAAGATGGTCGTTCATAGGTAAAACTTTTCTGTTGTGTTATGTAGTGTTCAGTACTAAGTCAGCCTAACTCATTAGCAGAATGTAGGATGCAGAATGTAAAGCTTCAATTAAGTACAAGGAAAAACAAAGTCTTTGGAAATGATTAATCTGGCTCACCTCCAGGGCCTCTTCTTTTGAAAAACAGATTCTCCAAGCAGCTCCACAAATTTTTCAGTGTTATTCCTGCTTTCTGAGTATGTTTTCCAGGATAGTTCTGTAAAGAATATGAGACACTGACTTTTACCTTCTTTTTCCTTTCACATAAAAGGGAAATGGCAACTGAGGTGTTTCCCTTCCTTTCCAAGACTGGGCTTGGTTTAATCTTGTCTTTTCTCCTAAGCCAGGAGATTTTGTCAATCACTTTTATAGTTCTCATGCTTTTGGAACGCGTTAAGATTTAGGGATAAGAATCAAGAAAAGTCTTGCAGGGAGCCCTGGCCCTTTTTCTTTTTAAGTCCTAAAAATGAGAAACCAATCTTATATTATTAAGAACTAAGGCATTACATCACTAAAATAATTCCAAATGCCATCTGTAGAATAAGTTCCTGCTTATAACGTCCCATCAAGAGACCTTAAGACCTGATTTAGACACTGGTAATTGGATAATTACATTCCCAGCATCCTGTAATTTCTCATTTTGTCTGCTGAACTGACAACAGCAATCATGGGTTGTGATATTCCTCTCTTAATTTTATTTCTTTTGTAAAGCAGCAGTCAGTGAGAGCACACTGGTTCTGTTCACTGAAGCAGTTTAACAGTACCTAATGTAGAACTTTGTATCAACATCTGTACTTTGGGCTTATAGATCACCTGTATTAACAAGCTTGGTCATGCTGTTCTCCATCATTTCTAATGGAAATTGGTGTAGAACATTATATACTTGATTCACTGAGAAGTAAGTTTTAAGGAGACAGTCTTAAGTTGAAAGGACCTTTGGTCTCATCTAAATAGATAGTCTTACAAAGCTGGCTAATTACAATATGAAAGTGTCTGTAGTAAAATCTCCAAACACTTCAAATACAATGACATGATCTGCACAGACTGAAAATCTCAGTATGGCCCCCAGGTACTGCAGTGGTGAACACAAATGGCCACGTTTGGGGTTATGACAAAATGTAACACAACTGCAGGTACAGAGTTTTAAGTGTGCACTCTACAGATGCAAATTTCTCCTTGCCTAGAGAGAAAACTCTTCTGAAAACGTAGACATTGGGGCATATAACACAATTGGTTTATGGTGCTATACAAGCCCAAAACTTGTGGTATGTGAACATCACCTCATGGTCACTTGAAACATTGCAGGCTGTGATTTTAAATGTTGCCAATGACATCGTGATGTCATGGCAGAAATTAGCTTGGAGCAGAGAAAATCTCAGCTCAGGCCATGAAGCAAAGTGTCTGTGTGAAACAGACAATTCTCATACACTGAATTAAAACAACCCATGTTCTCAGGACCAGCTTGGTGTCAACATAAGAACAAGAATGTAAAAAATATTGCACCTGCATAAACATACGTGTGCTCTCTCATAATTGGTTAGGATAATTGTTTATACCTTTTGGCCTATGGCATGATGGAGTCAGAATTTTATCCAATGGAAATTTGTTTATTATGATGTTCATTATAAAAGTGTGTTCAGTTTAATAAAATTATTATTCAGCTTGCATCTGAAAAATGAACACCACAGTCTGTGTCGTGACTCAACAGCAACACTGCATTAATTTTTGTAGCCTTTTTATTTCTGGGGTGACATGTGAATTTTATGATACCAACAAAACCCACTAAAACATTACAGAACCAACTCAACCAGCTTGACTAAATTAAGTGAAGCAAAAGATATTTAGTGTCTATTTTAACTGTAAGTCAAAGAGCTGGATAAATAATCCAATTGTCCCGTTCTGGCTTCATTCTTCCATGATTAATGTGTTTTGTGTTTATTTGGCAGAACATTCTGGTAATGGAAGAACTCAGGTGAATGTGACGTGTATTGTTAAATTTTGCAGCCCAGAGTGCAGCTCCCAGTGCCCCGAGCAGACTAGTTCAACTAGCAGGGATTATGGAAACACTCCCTGCTATTCCCCAACAGGGGAAGAAAACATCCTTTCAAAAGAAAAAAACCCCCTGAAATTCACATCACAGTGGAAAAGGAGGACAATTTACTTCAAGACTTACGTACAGAAGAAAAGAAGGTTCCTCTGGGTATTCAAGATGCTGGGATGAAAACCAGTTAAAAGAACTTACAGATCATTTGCTGATTGACTGATAAAATCAATCAATCTCTTGTCTTATAAAACAAACATAATGGTAAATGTAGCTTTTTTACAGAGATTTGAAATTTCAGATGAATATAGACACTGATGCTTTCGAGGATTTTTAAGTCTCTTCTGTTGCTTTGCAGTTTAAAAGAAAAACCGTTCAAACTTTTAAAAATTGAATGGCCAACTCCTCCCTTTCTTTATGAGACCTAGAAAGGATTTCTTTATGAGACCTAAAAATTTTTCGTATGTTATGCCATTAAGTTTTCTCCTGAGACTTCTTGTGATGATGATTTGGGTTCAGATCTGCCATGTGTCAAGAACATGGCTGTGACCAGCCACTTGTAAGGGACTGGAGTTACATTATCATTTTTTCAATGCTCAGGAATCATCCGTTTGATTTGAATTTTAAAGCTATTGCATTCAGTTTCCCGTCCCCTGTCTTAGTTGCCACACTTTCCCTAATCTTCCTGGATATTTATTATTAGTTTCTTTTTTCTTATTATCAGACCAAATTTCTCAAGTACATATAGGATATCAGGAAGTGAAATCTTCTACACGAGTTTTTTTTACAACTAAAATTACAACTGTTATATCTAAACAACAGCATTTCATTGCCTGTACATAGTTAGTTTTGTTTTGGAAGGCAAAACCTAGATTGAACTGTTGTTATCTCAGAGTAGGAAGTAAGTTCCTTTTGTTGACAACTATAGAGTTTGTCACCCTTGTGTCCTGGCTGATGTAACATCTCCCCAGTTGATCCTGATGTCATTTTTGAGGTAAACCATAAATCCAAAATATTTTCCTTGTGTTCAGTGACTATTAGAGCAGATCCCTGTGATCATCTTTGCCAGACAGCTCACTGCCCTCAGGTGGCATCAAACCTCAGAACCTGAAAATCCTGTTCTCCTTCACTGCTTGATGATGCTGGAGCTCCAACTACCTCTTGCAGAAAATTAGTGGAGGTTCTTCAATGAAGTGGTTTGGAAGCCAATATTTAGGAACCCACTTCCCATACTGATATTTTACAACTGTGACTTAACTGTCAATTGTGGTGGCTGTGTTCAACCAGAACCTGCAATTTAGAGTCTGAATCCCAAGGGAGTGAAGTCATACAGTGGCACATAACCCTTGTCTTATGCCATAAAAACACTGTTGGACTATGTGGATCACTGTACTTCCCACGGAACTGTCCTCATCTATCTCAAGATGGACACAGTCATCATTTCTGAGGCCTGAGATGTAAAAGGATCTTTTGGAATAGCACTTATTCTATTGCTACAAAAGAGTATTCAGATTCTGAAAATACTAATTTTAAACTTCCACAAAAGCTATGAGGTTGCTGATATTATTTCTGGAACAGGTCTGTAGTTCTACTGTAGTTTTTGCAAATGTATATGCAAACTTACACTTGAAGATAGTTTTCAGGAAAGACTTTGAAAATGGGTCCATTGAAACTACTACAGAACTGAAGGATTTAAGCAAGAAGCTGATTCTTCACAGCACATTGAACCTCTTGCACTGTAATATTTCTGTCAGCCAATTTTTCCTCAGTCAGCTTCCATTATTGGGGCCACATTGAAGCAACAAAGGAAGATTTTTGAAGTTTAAAAACATTAAAAAGAAGGATCCTGCTACAGTAGTTAATTTACTGAGTTTTCAAATTAGGGAGCTGTCACAGAGGGAAAAATCCAAGTTTTACGTTTAAGTAGGAAAAACGATCTTGCATTTGCTTATAAAAAGTAAAAAAAAAACCCAAAAAACAAAAACCAAAACAAACGAAAACAAAAAAAAAACCCCAAAACCGGAAAAATAAACAGTGTCTTTTTATAAAATACATATATGCTCAACTTTCCTGACCTCTTTATTAAACAAAATTCGGATTTCCGGAGTGGCTCTCCCACTGCACAGGTCACCTATCGCAGCTCGACAAGCGCGCTCTGTGAGGCCGTCACTGAGGAGCCGCTGCTGCTGCTGCTGCTGCTGTTCCGCCTGGCGGGCCCAGGGCCCTGCAGGGCCTAGGTCACGTTCCAGCCCCAAACCCGCCCGCTTTGAGCCCATTCCCAGGGCCTTGCGGGGCCACAGGCGCGTTCCGGCCCCAAACCCGCCTGGTTTGAGCCCATTCCCAGGGCCTTGCGGGGCCTAGGTCACGTTTCAGCCCCAACCCCGCCCGGTTTGAGCCCATTCCCGTGAGGGCGGTGCGGCGGCCCCGCCCCTCCCCTCTCCGGCCGCGGTTCGGGCCCGCCCCGGGGGCGTTACCGGGCCCCGCCCATAGGGGGCGGTGCCGCCGCCGCATCGATCGCTCGGCGCTCCCGCAACCCGGGCGCGCCCCNGCGGCCGCGCTGCGTCCCGGTCCCTGCGCCCACCGCGGGGCGCCGAGTGCAGCGCTGGCCCGGGCGCGGGGGTTTCAGCCTCAGAGTGGGGCCTGGGGGTCCCTCAGGGCCTCCCCGCCCGGCGCGGGCCGTTCGCCGCCTCATGCTCCCCGGGGCTCCCGCGGGTCTCCCTCAGGGTTCCCTCCCTCTCTGCTGGGCAAGGTGACCTTTCGCTTCCTCCCCGGCACGCGGTGCGAGCGTACAGGTCTCTGCTGCCGATGCCCCGTGTCCCCGGCGCTGCCCGGAGGGCTCCTTCCCGTCCGGTTTTGGGTAGCGAGTCGCTGGAAGAGCCCCTCGCCCCTCCGGCCGCTGCCCTGGCATCTGCCCTGGCCCCGTCTCTCAAGGGCCTGCTCTGCCTCCCCCTGCCGAAAACTGCATCCTTTTTTCAGGAAAAAGAGCTCGCTTTGAGCCAGGGCCTGGTTTGGGCTTTGGTTCTCACCCTGACAGCTCTTCTTGTACTGTGTGTGTGTGTGTGTGTGTGTGTGTGTTAAGGAAATTAAAACATTGTCGTAGAAAATAAATGCCTTGTTTTTATTCCCAGGGCATAGCAGTGCACTGCAGAGTTAAAAATATAAAAGCCTTAAAACATTTGAAAGATTCCTATAGTTATGTCCCACGAGTTTGGGTTAAGGATGTGATGTACTTCGTTTAGAGTTCTTAGGGTGACTTCAGGCATGGTTCATGCACCAAGGGTTTCAGTCACTGGTATACTGATCTCTGCTGTGCTTAAATGTTTCTTGAAGATTTTTCCTCTGCTTTGGTTCTAAACACCTGTAGATTCCTTTATTTTATTTTATTTTATTTTTTTTAATGACAGTGTAACAAAGATGACTGTGTATGCTTTTGTTTAGTCTTGAGATTCTTGTCACTTCTATTAGAATAAAAACCTGTAATGTAAGCTGGTGGCTCAAGAGCATGAATGCTTACTCTTTATTATGTGGAATAATAGTATTGTTTTTGAAAATTGTTGAGAAATTTTACAAAGGCAAAAGTGTTAAAACACATTTCATGTAAAGTCATGACTGAGTGAAATCCAACTTGCCTGTGCTCTTTTCTGTTGCGTTCTTCAGGACAGCAAAGTTTCAGCCTTTAGAAAAAGCCTTTCATTACTTGCTTAGTTCTGCTTATTTAACTTAACTATTAGTTAAATATTTTCACTATCTTTTTAAAAAAGAAATAAAAGTTTAAATGGGGCTGCCTAGAATCAAGCAAATCTCATAATGAGAAAGCTCTAAATCTTAATATAAAATTTAAAATGTGACTCTTGAAGCTGTTATTTCCTTCTACTGTCAGCTGTAAATACAGGATATATCTTGCTTTTCTGCTTTGTAGAATTCAATGGTTTAGGCAAGTATGTGGGATTGGGAGAGTTTTTTAAACACAAAATTGATACATTTATTCCATTCTAGCCTCAAGAAATGGCCTGCATGCTTTTTTCCTTACTGTACCAGGCTTTACCCCACCCTTGCAGGAGCTATGAGTAGTTTTGCAATTCAATGATTAAAAAGTTGAACCAAGACTTCGGGATTTTAATGCCCTGATTACCACAGAAGTTGAAGTGGCTGGAGAAGAGTGAAGGGAAATGCTCAGGAGTGTGACCAGTGGTGCTTCTCTAATGTGGATTTTTCCTTCTTCAGTGCAGTAATCTCTGCTGCCACTTTGAAAACCTGTTGCAGTAACTGTTGATGAGCTATTTTGGGGCTTGTATCTGGTTACTTCCCACTACACACTCTCCCAAAAAGGGGTTTGAGTAGGGCGAGTTGCTTCACAGATGTCATGTAAGAATTCTACAAAATTGCAGTATGCTTCAGGCTGTTACTTGAGACCAGGCTGCCAAATCCAGCATGGTGAAAATACTGGCAGCAGAGGTCGAGGAGTCCAGTGCAAACTTCAGATCAACATGGAATCTTGATCTTTCCTTTTCTGGAGGAAGATTGTAGATCCACCTTGTTGATTATTGCAACAAAATATAATGTTTTGGTTAGAAAAAGGAGGGACAGATGAAGTTAATGTGCAAATGGGAGTGGTGTGTGATCACCAAATCTCCATATGAAGCTGATTTGACAATTAAAGAGCAATTAAGCTTAACAATTTAGCTTTTCCCTTAACAATTAAGCTTTTTAAAGATGGAAATCAACCTTAGTGCTTTTACTTCTCTTTAGCTGGATCACAGTAAGAATTGAAGTGACATTGATGTCAGCTCTGTTGAGAGTGAGTATTTCAGACAGTAACTTTCTTGTTTTTTTCTTTCAGACCGAGACTAATTATGGAAGAGAAATCCAGAAAATGACAGAAAAGCATTAGTTTTCCTCTTCTAGGACAGTCATGTTGGAAGGATTGGTAGCCTGGGTTCTGAACACCTACTTGGGCAAATATGTCAATAACCTGAACACAGATCAACTTTCAGTGGCACTTCTAAAGGGTGAGAGAGGCTTTGTGGTATTTTCTGTACTGTTTTCATATTGTGATTTAGAAAATTGTTATGATTTTGTAATAACTGAAAGGTGAAATAGAAATAATCACTTAATATTGTGTTTAATGTCTATATAAACCCTTTTAATGCAGAGTTTGGTGCTAGAACTTTACAATGAACAGCAAGTGATCTTATTTCCTTGTTGCTCTTTATCAGCACTCTTAAACCAATTTACATAAAATTTTCAAAAGTATGGTTAGCTATTTTAGCATGTTGAATTTACATAATTTTTTCTTGATACTGTTCAGTAACTCTCCTCTTGAGGGACCATGGCAGGAAATACCCTGTAGCCTCTTACTTTTTAGTGCTCACTTGCCTGTAATCTGGTTTGTGTCCTGTTGCATCCACGAGTTCTGTACTTTGTACAGTCCTCAAATCAATGCTTTCTGTTCACCCTTTGCTGCTGTTATCTGCTGCTTCTGGTGAGAATGTTTTGTAATACTCCAAGGCTTTTCTGTGTGTGCTTTTCACAATACTAAGAAAATAAGTACCTCTCTTGAAAAGACAATACGAAGAGGTTTTGTCTGTGGCTACAAGGAAGTTCATATCTAAAACCTCACAGATGATTGCTTCTGGGTGACCTCATCAAATAGTTTGAGCACATGACATTGGAAAATTAGCAGTAATTGTGATCGTAAGACAACCTGAAGTGGTATGTTGGCTGTTCTCATTAAATCCCACTTAATTAGAAAAAAACCAATGCCAGTCATTTTACGCTTACAGTGTTCAAGTTTACTTTCTTTAACATAGTTATGTTCAGCAGACTTGTCTTTTTCTTCTGCTTTTTATAGGTGCTGTTGAATTGGAAAACTTGCCACTAAAAAAAGATGCATTAAAGGAGCTGGAATTACCATTTGAAGTAAAGGCAGGTTTGTATTTTGCTTGTGTGTGCAGGACAGGTATTTTCTAAACAGGAAGTATTGCATATTTTAGAGGACCTGTGAGTCAGAGGCTTGAACAAATGAGGTAGCCTGATTTTTAAGTTATTTCTGTTTCAGCTTGTTTGTTTCTTACACCACTTTTTCTTTGAGGACTTTCAAGGGTGATAAGGTGAGTTTTCACAGGAATCTGATAGTGTATCTGTTTTGTTTATTCAGGTTTCATTGGCAAAATAACACTGCAGATCCCTTTTTATCGTCCACATGTGGATCCATGGGTGATATCTGTCTCAAAACTGCACTTAATTGGTGCACCAGAAAAAAGAGAAGAATTTGATGAGGAAAGGGAAAAGTTGCAAGAGCGAGAACACAAGAAAGCCCTTCTGCTGGCACTTGAAGAAAAATGGAAGGTGAGTCATGCTTGTGTTTCACGGTGAAGAAACCTCTGTGGTGGATGGGCTGTGTTTAAGTCTCCTCACAAGAGAGAGAACAAATGCACACAGAATGGAGTTAGATTTGATTTGTACATGCTGACATAGTGCAGTGTCTGGCCTGCAACACTTCACCATTATGTTGTATGTCCCAGATATGTCGGAAATACATGAATATCTGAAGTTAACTTTTTTAGTTTTTCTTTCTCCCTGTTAAGAGTTATTTCAGTGTAATGAAGTATATTGTCTCCTCACCAGCTGTTACAGTGGTTCGTGATGCTTATCCATATTTCCTCTTTCAGAAAGAACAGCAGCAGAAAGGGGAGTCTTACTGGTACTCAGTTACTGCATCTGTAGTCACAAGAATTGTGGAAAACATCGAAGTAAGTCTTTGCTTTTGAATGGTTGGCAGTTACACATTTGCCTTTAAAATGGAGAATAATTGTAGCATAGCAAAAAAAAAGTACATTGTGTTGCGAAAGTGGCTCATTTTTGGGGAGAAGGGCAGGGACTGCTGGTATCTGAGGAGAAGGTAAAACTAGGGACTACAAAAACAGAAATGAGGAATAGGGTTTCTATTAGGTTAAATATCTAGTAGAAATTTGATGGAAAATTGCAGAAATTAAATATTAAGTTGCTCCAGCATTAATGAAAAGTACTACTGTCTGCTATAATGATGTAAATAGTATATCTCTAGTAATGATTTTTTTCTGTCCAGTTAAAAATCCAGGATGTGCATTTGAGGTTTGAAGATGGTGTCACAAATCCCTTGCAGCCGTTTGCGTTTGGTGTCTGCATCAAAAAAGTTTCAATGCAAAATGCAGTGTTTGAACCAGTAAGTGCAACTTCTGTGTTCAAGAGCAGCTCAGATGGGATGCTGCATTTTATGGGTGCTAGCAAATACTTGGTAAAATATATGGCATTTTCATAATCTTTTGGTTGTTGTAATAATTTGACTCTGAGCATTTCCTATTTTTATTGGGTATGTAGAACTAAAAGCTACATGTCATGTGGTGTGTGGTCTTGACTTTACTCCACTTCTACTCCAGGTGGAGAAGCTGATGCGGAAAAAACAGATGGATGTTGCTGATTTCAGCGTTTATTGGGATACCAGTTGCACTTTACTGGGTGACCTGCCTCCTGGTCAGCTACAGGTACATGACAGAGGTTTTGCATATGAAAGAGAGGTTGTTGTTAGTCTCCTTTCTGTACTGCAGACCTGATTGATGTAGAATTTATTGGATCTGATCTTTTAAGAGCGACAGAAGTCAATGGTTTCATGCTTTAATGATAGGGTACATGTGCAACCCACAAAGGCTGTGCTGTGAAATAGCTTGTTTTACATACGAAGAGAGAACATGTTCAAGAAGTTTTTTCCAATGGACTGGCCTGCTAATACAGTACATTCTAGTGCTTGAAACCAGTGCATCCTAATGACTGCTGTACACTCGCTTCTTAGAGAGTAATTTGCTTGTAACACCTAGGAAGCAATGGATCGAAGTATGGAAAGTCGTGATCATAATTACATCATGGAGCCTGTCTGCACTTCTGCTCTTCTCAAGAGAAATTGTTCGAAAGAGCCTTTAAGATCCCGCCATACTCCACGGCTGGAATGTGACATTCAGCTTGAGACCATACCCCTGAAGCTTTCCCAGGTAAATACCAACCATTTACCTGCCAGTAACTGGAACAGATATCATAAAATTGTGGCAGTGTTTGTGACAGCTTAAATGCTGTTATTGTAGCATAAACTTAATACTCTGATTTTGTTTGAGATGCAGCTCAAAGGGATACATTGAATAAGTTGTTTTAAAGTCAAGCATTCACAATTACTTATTTATTTTACTGTAACTGATCACTGCAAAAAGAATTAAATTGTTGCTTGTTTATTGTAGTAATAGGAAGGGTGCATGTAGGGGGGAGTTGGTCTGCAATAGCAGCCAATGTTATGTTGTGTGAATTATGATTAACATTAATATTAATTCTGCACCATGTGCAGGCCATTGACATCAGTAAACCAAACCTGTGGTTTGGCTGGGTTTTTTCATCTCCTCTTTTCCTGCAAAAACACTCCAGTGTCACCTCACTCATCTGTGTGTTGTTTCATTAAAAGACGCAGTATCAGCAGATCATGGGATTTTTAAAGGAGCTGGCTAGAAAGGAACGACAGCTTAAATTCAAGAAGTGGAAGCCAAAGGTTGCAGTAACAGAGAAGTAAGTGTGGTGTTGTCAATGGGGTATTACAAGCTATATTAGAAAACTAGAATGAGATAAACACAAAAACATACATAATAATCATGTGTTAGAGATCCAGTTTTCATGTTTTGTTCCCCTACCTCAGAAATCGGTTTTAAATATTCAGATGTAATTCAAACGTAAAATTATTCCTACCAGAGGCTTTCAATTGAGTCTGTGGAACTCTAAATTTTGTTATCTGTGCCTGACATGTGGCAGCTGGACTAAATTCCAGTGGAGTGGTGGGACCTGTTCCACACAGTCTGTAGGACCAGCCCATCTGTGCTGGCTCCAGTGCTGCTGCTGCTTTTCCTGGCCGCTGGCCCACTGCTTTTCCCTGAGTCTCCTGGACCTTTCACCAGTGGGACATGTACTTGGCTTAGGTTTTTTTAATGAAATACTGGTCATACAGTAATTGAAAATTGTTTCAGCTGCCGGGAATGGTGGATCTTTGCCCTGAATGCAAATCTTTCGGAGATCAGGGAGCAGAGGCAACGTTCCACCTGGGCGTTTGCGCTGCATCGCGCCAGGGATGCCGTGTCCTACACGGACTTGTACTACAGCAAGCTGAAGGGGGAACCACTGTCTGCTGCAGACCAGGTATTTAGACTTGAGTTTCTTCGACAGTGATGGGTAATCATCTTACGTTTGGTTTGTTTCATCTTTTCATGTCTAAAACCTGAACAAGTTAAGAAACATCTTCAGTTGTACTGCAGGCCGTTTTCACTGAACTGACTGTCTGATGACCACAGCTGAGATTTTAATGATGAAACCTGGGCTTGTGGGAAGTGTGTGTGCTGCAGGGTTCATGTGTTTTTGTTTTGCACTGCAAAAAGCTGTCTGGTTTTTGAGCTGTAACCAACATTCACCAAAAATAGCATTAACTGTTATAGAATGCCTGTGACAGTTGGTGACATGCTTTCTTAACTCATCTTCTCTGTAGATCCAAATGTATTTAAATACCAGAAATGTGTCTACCCTTATGCTTGGGTAGATAATTGGGAAAAGTTGTGGCTACTTGACAGTGTGTTTGGGATTATTTGGGGGATTTTGCTGGGGTTTTTTATTTGTTTTGTTTTTCCAAGTTTATTTGAGGATGAAGAATTCAGTGCCCCTAATAATGAATGTATGACCTACTTCAGAAGGAAAAAACCCATGAACTATATTTAGCTGCTTTTTGTCTTTACGTATGTTGGGACCTTTTATTTAAATCAGTCCAGGGCACCATGTACCACATCTGTATTAATTAAAGGTGCCATTCTATGCATACTTTTAAGTTGTATATGTCATTTTCTTACTTTTGTTATTTGGATGTGAACTGTGTGAGTAGGTCAATGTTCAGAAAATTTTTATAGTACCTGGCAAAGCCAGGTCTCATAGAGCTTGTATTGTGTTCAGTAGTGCTGTAAAATGTAACAGAGGTAATGGCAGTGGACTGGAAAAACGTCTTTTGCTTTGCTGTTTCATGATAGATTTTTTAGACTTGAGTCAATCATCAGTTCCCACAAACAACTTAATAATCAGTACAAAGAAGACAACATGTCTGAGTAACTGACTATGAATACTACAGTATTCACCTAATTTACCTAGTTAATTTCCTGCACCTTCTTTGCTCAAGACAAGCTTTTTTTGCTCCTGGCTAAGCAAGGCATACTGTTAAATCAATTTATTTTCCCTGGTTTAATTTGGGTGCTGCAAATCTTGCTCTTCTTATTTGTAATAGGAGGATATAATTGTGAATGTTTTACAGTGCTAAAATAGTGTATTTTACAAAGCAAATAACCTTTATTTATAATTCAGGGGAATGTCAATGTTACAATTGCCTACATGACTTCTATTAATTTTCCTGTGCTGAGGCACTTGGATATGATCACTAATGCCATCTTAGTTTTTTCTATGTGTCCCTAACTCAGTGCAGAGATACTTGACATGTTTGTGAGCAAGATTCTGTACTCCTTTTATGCAGGTACTTTACCTTTTTTGTCTTTCCAGGCAGAAATGCTTCGTATTGAGGATGAGCAGACTTATGAAGAGTTGAAGGTTCTGTATGAGATAGTTCATAATAAATTTCATGACTTAGCTGAGGTGAGAACATTCTTCATACAGGATAATATTTGCAATCTTTAAGTGATTATCTGAGGTATTGTTCTGCTGGAGACCCATAGCAGGATTTAAAAGTGTGGCATTAATGCTAAAATTGCAGAAATGCTCAGTTCCTGCAGTTTTTACTGTTGTGTCACTTGCAGAGTGAAATCTTTTGTCTTATCTTATGATCTTCCCCAGCAGGATCCTTGCCAGAATTCCTAGGTCAGGTACTCTCCATCTTAAAAACAGACAGTGGAAATGAAGGCCTGTAATGAATATTTTCCCAAAATACACATGTGGCAGAAGTGAGCCTCATGGAAATGGATTGGGAAACACACTTCATTAAATGTGGACAAATCTCCATAACAACACATCATCTCTTGCAAATACAAATGCTAAATGCAGAGCTGTGCTTTATGATGTCAAATGATTTCTATGGTTCAGTGTTTCTAGACTAAGATTTAAACAGTGACATATGGCTTCATATGTGCATAATTACCTGCATATTTATATATTCATATAAATATGCAGCAGTTAAGTGATGATATGTTTGTTACTTCCTTGCTGCTGCTCTCCTCTAGGCTGAGGATCGATTGAAAATATCACTGCTGGAGTGCTGAGTAAATAGGAGATGGAATTGTGTTTTTATTGTGGTGTTTTTTGTACATGGGTGATACTCTTTCGCTCAGCAGCAGTGACATGTATGTGTTGAATGTTCAAACAGAGTGTTAAAGAGCCCTTGCCTGATTCCATTGGAGGTTGCTCCCCAGCAGAACCCACCCATGGCAGCAGCACTGGGATGCTGCAGTACCTGCAGTCGTGGTTTCCTGGCTGGGGAGGTTGGTATGGATATGCTCAGCAGACATACGAAGGTGAACCTTTTGAAGGGTTGCTGCCAGACCCGAAGGAACAGTGGAATCCAGAAGACATACTGGGTATGGAAACACAGGGTTTGCTGCCGTGGTGTGATACCTGGTCCAGGTGGGCTGAAAGAGCTCTCTGTATTGTTAAAGGATTCTCTGCCAGCTGGTGTACCCAGGCAGCAGAGCCTGCCTAAAGCTGAACAAGCTGGGCAGTTGGTTGGTACCTGGATGCCTGCTTATTTCCAAAGCAATGTGTGGAATATGTTTGCTTCCACTGTTACTGTCATTAATGGCAAAGAGCTTTGGGACTTACTCTGTTCAAGTGTGTATGCGGGGTCCTGTGACTGGGTATAATGGGAATAGTACTGGGTTGTTGGGGTTTTTGTAAATTCAGGCTTATGTTACCTTGATTGAAATAGAAGACTTCTATGGAATATTCAGTTTTTTTAAGGAAAAAGGTATATCTGCTCTAATTTTTGTTTCTATTTTTTCCTCCTGAGAGCTGGAAAAATCTTTATTTTCATATTCACAGGAACTTTCTTGTTCTTCAGTAGCCCTTCAGAAACTTAATTTATCTAATATGTTGGTTTTGGTTTTGGTTTTTATTAGGTGCAGATGAATTTTTTGATCCTGCTGCAGATGCTTCCAGTATGAATACCTTTACCAAGAGAGATCATGTTTTTGCCAAATTAAACCTACAGCTGCAGGGTGGCTCTTTCACTCTTTTGCATAGGAAGAAGAAGGTATTGCGTGCTGAAGAGACTGCTTTTATGCAGCTGGAATTTTCAGGTATTAAGCCCATTTCAATGCTTTCTTAAAAAGACCAGAGCTGCCTCACAATCATTGTACTATATAACCAATTCCCATTTAAAATTTTTTAGATAGAAATAAATATATGTAAAGACTTCAAAAATACTTGTTTGTTGTACAGTATTTTTTATTTGTAAAATTTAAATAAAATGTATGCTGTTCTAAAAGAAACAAAATAATTTTATATATTTATATTCCAGGTGTAAAGATCTTGGCAGAATCCCTTCCTCGCAGAAAGTCTTCCCTTCTCAAAGTTCAGCTTGGTGGTCTTTTCCTGAGGGATTTGGCAACAGAAGGGACCATATTTCCTGTTCTTGTTTTCCCGAACCCTGTAGGTGAAAAAAACCATATAAGTTACTATGTGGGATGCATAGTTGTGTATGAAAATAGTCATACTCCAAAACTCAAAGCATTTCTTATCCCAGAAGGGGAACACAAAAGTCTTGGGGAAGTTTCCACCTGTTGAATTTACTTATTCCCTGTCTTTCCAATTATCATTTGTAGAACTTTTCATTTTTTACTCTATAGGCTTGTGACTTTAGCCTTTCATTTGTATGTATTGAGAAGAAAATAATTTGTGGAACATTTGATTTTTGGAACAATCAGCACTGCTGCTTTGAATCAGCGGTTGTTCTTTTCCACAAAGCTCTGTGGCCCAAGTAATGGTTCTGTTTCTCCTGTATGCTGGTACACTAACAGCAGAAATAAATTCTAGAAAAAATCTCAAATTTCTCTTCTGAGTGAATAAAATTTGAATCTAATGCTATGAGGATTTCCCATGTATTTTGTACTTTGTACTGACTGCAATTTGCACTTCAGAGTTCAGGCTGTCTGCTGCAGGAATGGAGAGTGTTTGCTGCTTAGTCACACTGCCTTCTTTTGTTGGATATGTCAGGGAAAAAATGTGTCTAATGATCTCAAGACTATACATATAGTTGAACAGAAAAGACTTTTATGCTTATATGAAGTGGCTTGGTTGATTTTATCTAAACAATCTTTTTCTTTTAAATTCTTATTAGCAGAAAGAGGTTGGCTGCATGTCTTCCTTTGGACTCCAAAGTTTGTCCTCAGAAATGACTAATCAGAACACTGGTAAAGATTTCATTTTATGTTTGATGAGATAATTCCTACAAACCAGAAATTTCAAAAATAAGTGCCTAGAGTTTGAATTAGTACAAATGCTTTTTGCAAATGGTAAAGATAAAATCATAGAAGCTTTGTTCAAGATGTAAGGGTCCATGCAGGTTAACTTTAAAGAAATTAAGAAATTATGTATTTCAAGACAATAGGAGTTGCCCTTACTCTTTGTTTTGTTTTAAAAAGAAATTGATAGGAGTTCAATATTAGGACCCCAATTATACAAATGTTTTTGTATATATAAACTTGTTGAATTCTGTTGATTGTAGAAGTTGATAATATTACTTCCTTTTCTGTTACTGAAAAATTCTTAAGACACTTTCCCAGGAGTACCAGCTAAAAATCAGTTATTAAATTCCTTGGGAGTTTTTTGCTTTATTTATTTGTTTGGGGTTTTTTTGCAGCTTCTTTTTTTAAGTAATTCTTTATTCAGTTACAGATCATGATGCCCCAGTATTTGAGATGCTTTATGAAAGAAATCCAATTCACAGCACTTTTGAGAGGCGCCTGGAAGTCAGTACCAGACCTCTAAATATTATTTACAATCCACAAGCCATTAAGAAAGTAGCTGACTTCTTCTACAAGGGAAAGGTTCATACCTCAGGTTAACCTTTAATGTGTTTTTTTGGTGGGGTTGGGGTTTTGTTGGTGGAATTACATCTTTTCTTGTCTTTGATTTTTATTTATTTTTATTCTTAGAAATATAAAGCACTAATCAAAGAATCTTCGCTTTGAGCTCAAATTTAGCAATATTCTGAGTCTTCTCTGGAGGGTTTTGTTTCTTTGTTTGTTTTGTTCTTTCTTTAATTGAATCAGGGATTTTGCTTTGGCAGTCTCCTGCAACTTCTGCTTTAAAATTGCATCTTGCTGTGATACCCCATGGTGGATGTTCACACCCCCTGAATTAAAATGCATAAATAAGGAGAAGGGACTTGTTCCTGTAATCTGTTCTGGAAATTGATGGAGTTTTTTTGAGAGGGCAGTTATAAGAGTATTTCTATAGTAATGATAGAGAGGAAATAGTATTCTAATTCCTGTGGTATCTCTTCTGTTGATGAGATTAAGGCTGCCCTTTGTTACAGCTTCTTGAGATACCTTGATTTTTAGATTTGAACATACTGTTTCCATAAATTTCTAAGGACAAGATTTAGGGTTCTAGTACCTAAGCCTGTAACACTATAAAGTGGCCACTTTTGCAGTTTTGGTTGTTAAGTTTCTGAGGAGCTGAGAGGTGACAGTAGGTAACATTAGGAACATTAAAATGTTCTTGAAATACCAATTGCTTTTCTGCTGATTATGGTAATTACCAAAAGATTCAAGTTACCTGGCATAAAGGTGTGTTTGACACCCTTTCTCACAAGGCGAGAATATTCCATAAATATTTAAGTTTAAAACAAACAAACCAAGCAAGCAAACAAAAAACCACTGCCTACACATGCACATCTTAACGTTTAGTCAGAATTTCCTCTGTGACCATACTTAGCACCCTTTCTGTCTAACTCAAATTTAATTACTGGGGCTGCAGGTCTGTGAGATAAAGACCAGAAAAAGGTTTGGGAAGTATTTTTTTAGTGGGATTAGTTGTTTTGTGCTTAGATACTTCCTTTTTTCTGTGCAGTAGCCTGGTATATATACCTATATGGAATAGGCACAGACAGTGACTTTCACCTGCTGTGTTTTTCTGTTTTGTATTTTATTGCTAAAACTTAAAAAAATATTTTATTTTTTTCTTTTCTATGTTTTCTTCTGATTCAATAAAGGGTGAACAAAGTTATACCTAGTCAGTTTTCCCTCTCTTGTGCAGGTTTTGGTTATCAGTCTGAATTAGAGGCAAGAGTGGCTGAAGCTGCCAGAAGACAGTACAACAAGCTGAAAATGCAGACAAAAGCTGAAATCAGACAAACGATTGATCGTTTATTAGTTGGAGACTTCATTGTAAGTTTTTGCCCCCAAAATGTCTCTGTAGACTTTTAGCCTTTTGGTTTAGGACTTGGAGCTCCAAAGAGTGAGGTTTGTTGTTGTTTGTGTGATGTTCTTTGTAAGCAGGAGGTGAGTTTTCCAGGAGATGTTGTAGGTTCCTTTTGCTGTCAGTAAATCCAGGCCTGAGGTGCAGGGGATGTTTTCACCTGCTGAAAATGTTTTTTTATTGACTGCAGTGGGAGTGTGTGGTTTAACAATGTACCAAATCTGAGTGTGGCTGGAGTTTGTGACAGTCCGCTCATCAGGAGAAAAAAGTGTCTAATTAGATGTCTCACATGGATTTTTTTGGTTTGTTTTCTTATGGGCTATAACTTAACTTTCTTAACTTTCAGGAAAACAGCAAAAGCTGGACCGTGTGCCTTGATATCTCTGCCCCTCAGGTGATCTTTCCTGATGATTTCAAATTTGTGGATCCAGTGTTAGTTGTTGTAGATCTGGGAAGAATATTACTCACAGATTCTCAAGGTATGATCTGAATTATTGCAGCTTTCCTTTTCTTTCTATCTTCTTTCAGAAAGTCAGAGCTTAAAGGGTAAAAAAGTACAGGGGGTGTTCCTGCTTTGTAAAGTAAAAAAAAATCCTTTTCTTAAGATAATAAAATAAAAGTTAATATTAGGCAGTAAAGCCAGTTGGACAAAACTTTCTGATGACAAAAATACTGTAGTTAAGTAGCTCTTACCTTTCATTTGCTTTTGAGGATCAGAAGAATTGTGTGGGCAGAGTAATGGGTTCTTTTTTTGGCAACTTGGTTAAAAGTAAATCTTGTCGTAAGTGGGTTAAAAATGAGACAATAGTGTCTTTTAGTAGGTTCCTGTATGCATTGTGACTGATACCTCTGTGAATGTAGAAGTATAGTAGGTGTCTTGTTGAGGAAAAAGGAAGTGACAGTGGAAGGAGGCAAGGACAGTACTAGATATGCTTTGTGTTAAAAAAAATAGAACTTCAGACAGGATGATCAGATAATGATAGGAAACATCTGAGGAGGGAGGAGAATACTTTTGTTTATTTGTTTGTTTACTGCTTTTTTTAATGCACAGAAGACTCTAAGAGGAGTGCAGGTGCCATTTCTTCAGAAGTCAATGAATTGAGTGATGAGGAATATAAAACACCTCTTGCAACTCCTCCCAATACTCCACCACCAGAATCCAACACCAATAGTGGCATCAAAATGTCTGAATTTCCTGGAGTGGAAATAAGCGAAGAGCAGCTACAGGCACACTTACTGAGTAAAAAAATGTATGAGAGATACACACTTTCTTTTATGGACCTTCAGATCATGGTGGGCCGAGTGAAAGACAACTGGAAACACGTTCAGGATAGTGATGTGGGTCCAACTCATGTGGTTGAAAAATTCAATGTTCACCTGCAGCTGGAGCGCAGACTGATATACACATCTGACCCAAAATACCCAGGAGCTGTCTTGTCTGGCAACTTGCCAGACTTGAAAATTCACATCAATGAAGACAAAATCCTGGCTCTGAAGAACTGTTTGACACAGCTGAGCACGTCTGAAGCTAAGTCTTCAGATGCCCTACATTTAGGGAAAGACAAGATTTTTGCAGAGGTAGACCAGTTTGGCAGTTTGCATGATTCTGTAATGAATCTAACACAGAGTGTTGTCATGCTTGAGCAACACACCCGGGAAGTTCTTGTTGAATCCCAGCTGCTTTTGGCTGAGTTCAAAGTAAACTGTATGCAGCTGGGTGTGGAGAGTAACGGGCGATACATCTCTGTGCTCAAGGTTTTTGGCACCAATGCCCATTTTGTAAAAAGGCCTTATGATGCAGAGGTGTCCCTGACTGTGCATGGCCTGTTACTGGTTGATACTATGCAAACATATGGAACAGATTTTGATCTCTTGATGGCTTCTCATAAGAACCTGAGCTTTGATGTACCAACAGGAAGCCTTCGAGACAGCAGGGCTCAGTCTCCAGTTTCTGGACCACAAGATGCACGTCCCATTGATGTAGCTGGTTTGGCAGAGAGATGCACTACAGCCTCCAACACCTTACCCAGTAACAGTGGAAAAGATCAAGAGTCTTTGATAAAATTGGAGTATCAGTTTGTGAGTGCAGAATGCCCATCAATGAACTTGGATAGCAGTCTGCAGGTGATCTCTGTACAGGTGAACAACCTGGATATCATTCTTAATCCAGAGACTATTGTTGAACTGATTTGGTTTCTCCAGAAATCTTTTCCCAAGGAGAAAGAAGATTCTAGTCCTCAGCCTTCAGTAGCTGACTTGGAGAGAGGTTGGAGAGAACAGGAAACATTCCAGTCTACTTACACACAGAACACAGAGGTGGCAGTTGATATTCACTGGTTAAATGTACTCCTCCTGAGGACAGTTGGCATGACAAATGGAGAAAAATATGGCAGAAAAATTGCAACAGCCAGTATTGGTGGCACCAAAGTCAATGTCTCCATGTGTAGTAAACTGGATGTGAATGGTTCTCTTGGATGCCTTCACCTTATGGATCTGACCCAAGACAATGTGAAGAACCAGTATGTAGTGAGCATAGGGAACACAGGGAGGTATGAAAATCTCATTGGCGATGTAAATTCCTTTGAATCTTTATTCTTTAAGCTTGATGATGGAAATAGCCTTCCAGATGCTTTAAGTTTCACTTTCACAGAAAAGTCAAAAGAGGAGTGTTCTCTCAACCTCAAAATGGCCTCCTTACACTACAACCACTCAGCCAAATTTTTGAAAGAACTGACTTTGTCCATGGATGAGCTGGAAGAGAATTTCCGCAGCATGTTGAAAAGTGCAGCTTCAAAAGTTACAACAGTCTTGGCAACCAAAACTGCTGAATACAGTGAAATGGTTTCTTTGTTTGATACCACACCACGATCAAGAGATGTTGCAAATGCAGAAGATCATGAAGGTGACGCATTTGGATCACAACCCCTCAAATCTGATACTATAAAGCTTATATTAAATGTAAACATTGAATCCCCGATTGTCTCCATACCTCGAAAGCCCGGCAGCTCTGAACTGCTTGTAGGTCATCTAGGACAAATATCTATTCAGAATTTTGTACCAGGAGAAGATGAGTCTTCAAGTGATAGGCTGCAAGTCGAAATTAAAGATATTAAGATGTATTCATTAAACAGTAGTCAATTTACAAACAAGAAAGAGTCTGCAAGCGAGATACCCCATGGGCCACATTCTTCACCAGGTCCTGCCAGCATTAACAGCCAGGAGGAATCTCATTTTACTCGTCATGACTTCTTTGAATCATTACATAAAGGCCATGGTATGTTAATTGAAGGAGTCTTAATTATTATAATATGAGTAGTATATGTGTTAAAAATGTGTATTGACCATAGGTCTGATTGTATATTCTGTTTCACCCATCCTACTGAAATATGTTGGTCAGTTTTAATGACAATGGGCTAGTTATTGTATTTATATCCATTTTTGGTCTCCTAAGTGAAAATGGAACGGTGCCTTTTAGGCAGAAATCGAGCAAAACATAATCATACAACCTTAGTCCAGCATTGCTCAGATTCTGAGCAAATTCAGTAGCTGCAAATTCAATAGCCTCTTCCATACAGTATTTATGGGATAATCAGTTCACTTATTCTAATGTTGTTTTAATTTCACTTTCTCTTAAAGCTTTCCACATTCTGAATAACACCACCATCCAGTTTAAATTGGAAAAGATACCAGTAGAGAAAGATTTGGATTTAACTTTTCCTCTGTGTAATGAAGACTTTGGAATATCAAGCATTATGAAGATTGAGGGGAAATTTGTGAATCCCCTTCAGGTACAGAAATGTAATGTTTCCAGGATCAATATAAAAATATTTCCCTGCATATAAGATAAGTATCTTTCAGGCCAGTATCTTCAGGTTTAACATGCTGGTAGTTTAGAACTCAGATCCTTATACACATAGATACACTGGTTAGAAAAGACAGTCTTAAGCCATCATAATAATGACCAATATTTAAACTTGTTTGGGGGCATTTTAGACATCTTTATGAATTAGAGTAACTTTTGCTTATCTTGAACACAGAAGGAAAACTAAATGTATCACTGTCCAAATAAGTTTATTTGCAGTTGTACTTGAAACTAAGAATTAAAATGCCGTTACCTTGAAAAACATCTGTGCAAGAGCAGAGGTTTTAGAGGAAACTGAAATTTCTAACACTTAGGAAACAAGCAATGATGACTAAGTAGAATGTTTGTTTCATATATTACTGTGTAAGCTCAGGTGGTGAATTATTTTTAACTAACTCTATGTGGATGGTTTTTGCCCAGGAATACAAGGTATCCTATTCTAGGATCCCATCCCATGTTTCTGGGTGGTGTCATCTTGCAGAGCTAATACAGAAGAACTGTTTTGCTTCAGTTTTGCATTGTACCTTGTTTTGCATTTTTTTTTTTTTTTAATGAACTTAGAATTTGTGTGGTTTGGAATTCCACTTAGGAGTTTTAGAATATATGTGTTGATTCCATTAATACAGACAGCTCCAATGTGATGATTGTTTCTTTTCTCTACGTTGTAGGTGGTGTTAGCAAAGCATGTATATGAACAAGTCCTTCAGACTCTGGATAATTTAATTTACAGTGAAGACTTGAACAAATTTTCAACCATTTCTGTATCTCCAACTGGTTTTAGTTCTCCTTCAGCAACACTTCATAGTACAGGCACGGAATTCTTGAGTGAACGGAAGGAAAATGGCTTATTCAGCCACTCTGGTTTTAATTCTGTTCCAAACAAGCCCTTAGCTATCAGGGAAACAAAATCTTTTACTCAGATTCAAGCAAACTTTCACATCTCAGAGCTCCAGGTTCAGTTAAGTGGTGATCTCACGCTTGGTGCACAAGGTCTTGTCAGCCTTAAGTTTCAGGATTTTGATGTTGAGTTTGCCAAAGATCACCCTCAAACCTTGTCCATTCAGATTGCCTTGCGTTCCCTGCTGATGGAAGATCTCCTGGAAAAGAAACCAGACTCCAAGTATAAGAACCTCATGGTGTCCCGTGGAGCACCCAAACCATCCAGTTTAGCACATAAGGAATATCTTTCACAGTCATGTCCCTCAGTATCCAATGCAGAATATCCAGATATGCCACGTTCCCTCCCTTCCCATATGGAAGAAGCACCTAATGTCTTTCAGCTGTACCAAAGACCAGTTTGTGCCTCCCGTAAGAAGCAAAAAGAAGATGCTGATTCTGAGTATCCTCTGACTCCACCTCCTTCTCCATCAGGAGACAGATCCAGGTTGCCCTGTGGAAAAAGTAACTTTGATGATTCATTAGTTCATATCAATATATTTCTAGTGGATAGGAAACATCCTGAATTTTCTTCTCGCTATAACAAAATTAACCGTAGTGTAGATGTTGATTTTAATTGTCTAGATGTGTTAATAACTTTGCAAACTTGGGTAGTGATACTGGATTTCTTTGGGATTGGATCCACTGCTGATAACCATGCTATGAAGCCACAGCCTGAAGATACTCAGCAGACAATCAAAGCAGAAATAAATTCCTTGTCAGCTTCTCAAGCCCAAGAGCCTGTAAACACTAAGCTGGATCTAAAGGTATACTTGAGATGCAAAACAGTAACTGGATTCTGTCGTAAAACGTCTGGTTTATAGAAACTTAAGGTGACATTTACATCAAGTGTTTTATATTATAGTGGGCATGTACCTAAATGAAGAAACAGATTTAAAACATGTAGATGTTAAAAAAAAAGGAGTTATAGAAAAGCAGAACATTTGCAAAATGCTTGGCTCCCTTGCTCTGTGACCCTTTCTTTAATGAAAAGATTGCTTCAATATTATAGACCTAACACGCTGCAGTTGGTGCTGTGCTGTTCTAGGTACCATGGAGTTTATTTATGTAAAAGAAGTCTATATTCTATAAATAT
>VZTR01015542.1:11034-27438 GCA_013400775.1 Chaetops frenatus
TAAAGCTTTCAAGTGTCACTGAAGAGTGGTGCGTGGCTTGGTGTCAGACTGGTGTATGTTCCTTGCAAATGACAGCTCCCGGGAAAAATAAACTCCTCCCAGGCTGAGGAGGGTGTATGGAAATGACCTGATGAAATTAGGAATGCAAGTTAGAAGCAGCTGCCCCTGTTAACTCTTCCAAGCACAAAAGACAGGATTATCAAACAACCACAACTGCCAGCCCAACTGGTAAGAGGCTGCCATAGGACAGTGATTCAGCCTGGTAACCAGCAATTATGGGAATAAATATGTATTATTCCCCAATTTTCACTGAGCTAATGGACAGGACAAGCTAAGGTTTATAGAGGTCACAAACTGTAGCAGGAACAGGACAGTTGCTTCACTGTGTGTGTAAGGATGGTAGCAAAGGCGCATGGAGGACCCGTCTGAGGGTGAACTGCCTGCCTTAGCTTCCAGGCTGTCTTGCCATAAGGGTTTGATGGAAAAGTGCACAGCAACCAGACACATTTAGACCATGAAGTGAAGGATCCCTTATTTCCTGCTGGTTAGTCACAATGGGTTATTTTGGAACGCTTGCCATGTCTTCAGGTGTGTGAGGTTTTTCACTCTCTCACAGAGGGGTTTCCACCTAGCTCTCTCAGTATTTGTGACCATTACATGGATGCTAGAGCTATTTCCCATAGGCAGTGGAAGGGGTATCAGCTCATTCTCAGAGGGGAGAAGACACAGAAAGCCCTAGCCTCCAGACTTCCCTGCCTTTAGTCTCTTTTGCTTTTTGCCCAAGTCACCTGTCTGCACTCTGGCCATCAGCTGCTTCCTGTTTGTGGTGGAGGCTCTAGCCCTGAAAGTCTCTCTTTTCTCTGCATTGCTGTCACCTAGCCTGGTGTCCTTCAGCCCTTGCAGCTAACACCTCCCCTCACAAACTGTCAGTGACCACTAAGCTCTGCATGGCCAGGAGACAGCTGAAACACTAGTTAGAGCCTTTTGTGTTTTCATGTGACAGAACAGCACACTCTTGAATGTAGGAAGGCTGCTACTTAGAACACTTAGGAAATTGACAAAGAGCAGTTTGAGCTCCTGTGCTTTGCAAAGCACGTGCACAAGCGTGTGATAGCTCTAGATCACGGGCTACAGATCAACACTAGCTGTTGTGTGGGGCAGGGGCCAAACACTATGTAAACAGCAAAGTTCCTGAAATTGCAGGGGCGCTGTTTTATTCTTCTCTTTTCACAAATGGCACAGTTTGAGCTGTGCCTTAACAGGCTTGCAGAGAGAAGGATAATGCCAGTGAAAATAGCTGGAGTGTTTTCCATAGGAGGAGTGACTTTGTCACACAAACAAGTCCCCTACTGCTCTCTTAGCTGACATCAGCCACCTCACCAAAATAACAACAAAAACTGCCTATTTGATGAAACATTCAGGTCTCAGAAAAAAAAAGTGCCCAAGTTTGCACAGTAGGAGAGAGCTGAACTACCTCAAATACCCTCAACTTTTACAGCACAAAAAAGAAAGATGCGAAACATCAGTGCATGTGAGATGTGGCCTTGTATCTCCTTACTTGCTGGTTACTTGTTCGTATGTTTGTACTGAAAATTAGCCTTCAAAGATTTATTCTGTCACAGAATTTCAGATGAAATATTTCTTGTCTCATTTAAGTTTTAGTAAGGGGCATTTGTCACATCTTAGTCCTCCAATTCCTTGTCCATATGGGCAGAACAGAAAAGGACCATGGAGCCTCCTGAATTGAAAACTCTCTCAATTTAAGAAAAGTTACTGAGACATTCTACTTGGATGGAGACAGTAAAAATACATTTTAGAGTTGTGGTAATTACTCCTGAGTGAAGAACTAGTGTACACAGTTAAGTAACATCTAGTGGTTAACACATGTTGTTTTGCTAGTATGAGGCAGAACCACAAATAAAATTATTTAGAGAAATACTAAGTATAGGGTCTTGAGAGATTTTAGTGTGTCTGAAGCAGGGGAAGATACAGGAGCTTGAGTGGACAGTTTAGGGTGTTAGAATGTCCTACCTGAGTAGCCCTTCTGCTTTAAAATTTTCCCACCCTGGCAATCAGAATATAGCAATCTTTATCAAACCAAGGATTATGCACTAGTTACAGGTATATTAAAAAGAAAAAAAGAAAAAAAAAAACAACCATATAGCTGTAGTGAATAGTATTGATTTTGAAAATGTATAGATGTGCAAACCATGAAAAATAGAAGATTTCTACTGAAAATCTTCTTTGCTGCTATGATATAAACTCATTCCTTTAAGACATGAGCCTGTATTAACAATTACAGAGAGAAGATAAGTTGGTATTTCCAGGTATGAGTTTATTTCTAAAAAATTATAGAAGTTTTGATATGGCATTTTCTTTTTTTATCATTCAATGTCTACAGAAAAACGCTTTTTAGTACTTGAAACTTGAGATTTCTGTAACCATCTGTTGCTGACTCTGATAGTGTTTCCAAAAGTGCATGTTTAACTAATCTCCTCTGTTACATGTAGTGATCAGCCCTCCGTTACAGTGTGAGTTTTCAGAAGTGCCAAGTATCCATAGCACTAGGTGTGAATAGCAGGTGCTTAGTAGTTCTGTAGTATCATAACCAAAGCAAGGCGGCAGAGCACTCATGTATCTCCTGCTGTTCATTAATCCAAATAAGAATATGTAACTGCAAATGCAACATTTGCCTACTCTTCAAACAAAAGCTTGTGAGGCTATATAACCATTTTGCAACTGAAAGAACCTTTCAACTGAGTATTTTACATTGTGTAATTGTGTGTATGCTACATTCGTTACCATCTTTTGTGCTTGCCAATAAAACAGATTTTTAATCTTTCACATGAACCCTGTAGAAAGCATATCTGATCATTATGTTCTAGAAACTGCTTAAAATTCTTATGTCAACAACTTGATCTTGGGAAGTCAAGACTAGTCTCAAAGACTGTCATGTTTTAGCCTCACCCAGCAACCAAGTACCACACAGCTGCTCACAGTGGCTGCCTGCACAGGGGGTAAGAGGTAGCTTGACTCGTGTAAGTTCCAGCATTACATAAAGCTGAAGCGTGAAGGGAACCTTAGTATAAAAGATATCCAGGCTGAAGTAGAAACCTAAGTGCATAGATTGCCTCAGTTCCCACAACCCAGGGAAAACTGGTCAAACTCAAGATGGTATCATAGTGTCTGATCTCAGAACTTGAAGTGTCCTTGCTGAAGGAGGTTCACTGGTGTGTGAAGGACAATATCCTTGCGGGGTGCCTCCTGCTGTTGTGCAGTCATAGTCTTTCTGCCAGCACTAAAAGACCTTCTGAGGACAAAACAACAGTCCTTTTCATGCATAAACAATTTTTTTATTTTGTCTTGTTAGTGGAAAGTTTGAGCAGGACAGAGATTATGACTTGGGACCTATACACACACTTAAAACCCAGGAATAATAGACTGCTTTTCTTCAGCCAGCTCAAACAGCAGACAGAAGATGTCTGCCTCTAGGTATACATGAGATGTTTCATGTTGAACTCAACAGAATTTCAAGAGAAGTGTAAATCTCATCAGAATACACTCCTGGCTGCCTGCCCTATCCTACCTTGTCTTTCACATTTCCTGCAGTCATTGGAGATAAAAGGATATGATGTAACTCCCATCTGTTCATTAAATTACCACATCATACAATGAGCACTTGGTTGTGGTCCTGATGAAAACATGCTCCCCCAAGGACAATTCCTGAGGCACATGAACTCTATGGCGTATTCAACCAGAATCACCTCTGTATTTCTGTGATCTTACAGGCTTTGCCTCATGTAGCTGAGGAGGAATTTCACTGCCTATCTCATCTGAACAGACTACACCAAGCACAATAAGGATGCACTGGATCCTGCATTTTGTTTGTCTCTTCTTGCTACAGCTCTCATGTGCTCTGGTCATACTATCAGTATAACCATAGACATTAAAAATCCCATTTATTTAACACTGGTGGTATTGGTCTGACAGTTCTGGCCAAAGGCCATGCTTCTTCATCTAAGGGGTAGTGTTGTCTAATCAGTTGTTATACAAGTCCTAAGATCACAGATTCCACCCAATACTTCCTACTGCGAGAAGGGTGCAAGTGGAGAACATTCAATCAATGCACTGACCTTGCACTTAGTCCAGCAGAAAAGGCTGATATTTTTTCAACACTCAGTAGTTCTCTATCTATGTGGGGTTTTGTTAGCATTGCCTGCTAGTGCTAGTCCTTAGCTTTAGATGGTAGTTCATAATCTTGTTCCCTGTCAGGGTAGCTTTCCTTAGACCTGAAGAGCAAGGATACCTTTGTTCAAGTGGGTTGAGAGCCTTACAAGTATGGCCAGGAAATCCTGGGAAATACAAGTTTGAGAGACTTCTGCATCCCTGGCATGATGCTTGTGGTCCTGGAGACTGTCTCTGGTCTTTGGTTTCTGTATTCTTTCTGTATAGAAAGTTTCTATACTTTTCCTTACTGTAGGGAAGGTTGTGCAAGCATCTTGCAGAAGCTGCTTAACAGTGTAGTGCTCTGAAGGTCTTCAATCAACATCAACCTTGTGCCACACACCTTTTGGGAGCCTTAGGAGTGGGAGCTATTCACCTCTGTGCTTGGTAACTATAACTTGTAAAAATTCGTGTAGTTGACAAACTGCAGGCTTCAGCAGGTTGCTGAGGTGTTCTAGCCTGGTATTTTTATTATTAGGAAACACAAAGTGAATGTGATTTTACTAAAAGCAATGGGAAATACGTATCAATAAAGCTGACTTGGGTTACCCTTTTTCTACATGGAGATTTTTAGGTGCTCTTCTTTCGGTTTTCTCTATCTATGAAATTCTTTGCCATAAAACCAGCCTGTTCTATATCTTTCAGTTCTATACCTTTCAGATACTGAAAACTGGATTATGAAGGCAGAGGGGAGAAAATTACTGGTAATGGCATTAGAAATGTAAGCACAAGCTCATTTAAAGCAATGTCCAGCATTACTGAAAGTAGCATCTGTTTTATTGCATTTGTGGTTCTCCCCTTGGGAACCTTGCTGCAGGTAGCTCCGCCTCAGACATACTCCCAAGTCACGTTTTTTGCTGGAGCTGTCTCACTGGCATGCCTGCACCCTGCCGTGTGCCTTGCTGCCCTCACTTGCTGGCTGGACTTCATAGGTGAATCCCAGACTTACCCTGTCACCATGCTTTTGTCTGATGACCAGCGCTGTCAGGGGACCTGCCCCTCTCACCATCCTTGCCCTGCCACCCTGCTCAGTGCTGAGGAGTGACACTGCCCTGCCTGTGCTGGGAATGCCTTTGCCTGCTGTCTCACCACTCCTCAGTGAGCATCCTCAGTCCTTCTGCTCCCCAACAGACAGGACAGCAGGCAATAAAACCAGTTCCAGAGGTGCCTTTTTTTCAAAAACATTTATTGACAAATGCCACATTAAGTATTCCCTTGAAAATTAAAATATCATATTGCACACTGTTTAAAGATCCCCCAATATTTTCATGTGTTTTTCAAGAAAAACACACTATTCCATACTAAGATTTTTTTTTTTTTTGTTATTAGTTGAGTGGCAACTTCAAGACCAAGAGGTCTGGTTTCTGTGCTTAAAGATAGGATCAGAAGCAGTACTTTTAGCAGGCCCCTGGAAAGAAAGAAAAGTAAACTTTAGTTTGTGTAAGTATATTTGCAAAGTGCTTTAACAGCCTTTTAGTCTCCAGTGAAGCTAGAACTACAACCTTCCTAGGCTACTTCTGAACCACAGTACAAGACTAGGATGCAGGGTGCAAAAGTTGCTGTTTGCATTTCTCTGTGTCTGTTGGCACAGACTCAGGCAGCCTTTCCCAGCCAGCTATGGGCTGTCAGCTTTCCTGAGCACCCAGCCACGACCCTGCAAAGCAGCTGCCTTCCTTCTGCTACAGGGAGCGGTGCAGAGGGGCATGCAACAGGGTTGCCCATGCCATACCCACAGCCTTGGGTGGTGCCAGTACCTGCTCTGTAGTTGAGGACTGGCTGACACAACGATGGGGGTTCAGGAGGTTTTAGCTGCCACTCCTTGTCCCACAGTGTGGAACACGTGCGTTACATGGCTTAGTAAAGGGTCAACTTCCAGGCAAGGCAGTGAGGATGTGAAGGATGTGGGTACTCGGCTGCCAAAAAAGAACTTTTGCCTTGTGTGTTGCCCTAAAAAACTATCTGCCTACTTCATGGACAGCATGTGAACTAGAAGATCAACTCCTGTACCTCCAGAAAAATGTTCTCAAAGTGGGCTTTAGACATGGTCTGCTCAGAACCCCTCATCCCTGCTACTCAGACCTCACAGGACACAAGTCCTTCCTGGAGGCACCTTCTCATCCTTTCCTGGAGGACACTGCACAGACCCAAGGTGAGATGCTATTATGCAAGTGGCCAAGACAAGCATTTCCAAGTTCAGAAACACCAGGCATCCGTCCCCATCCTTTCTACTACAGTAACAAGGCTGGTCTTCTTCTGGCAGTGTACCAGTTACAACACACAGAATTGCTGTAAGCAGCGATCTTAAGGCTGCAGAACCAGCCTGTAGCAGGCCCTTGTCCTTGCATGGATTTCCCTTTGTAGCTCCTTTCCTATTAGATATAACATGAGGAAAGAGTTACTAAAAATGAACAGCTGAGTTTGCTGTGGTTCTGTCACATTAACAGCAAATGCAATCACCTACTGTACAACTCAGTGAGTTTGCTAATTAACCCAAAGTACCTGACTGAAGCACAGGCTGGAACTGGCCAGACATGCAGATTTCTTCCTGCTTCTGGCGCACAATGCGCTGGATGGCTGGCGGGAGGCCACGGGGGTTGCGCGAAAAGATCAGGGAGTAGCCATCATCACAGGAGCCGTCCTCCTTCAGGCTGCGGCAGGCGTAGGTGATGGCATAGTTATCATAGTCAGTGTCAATCACCCAGTAGTTGTCCCCTGAGACGTTAGAACACATGGGTTTGTCACAGTGGGCACAACAGAGCAGAGGTGGATCCATCAGCAGGGAGGTGACATGGCAGAGATAGCTTTCCAAAGGGTCTATAATCACGTCACACATCCACACATCCCCACACCATGAAGGGAGCAACTGGGACAAGCACAGGGCATCTTGGGACCATGTTTTTCCCCACGATGCTCAATGCAATTTCACCTTTTGTTTCTTAGGCTAGAAGTATTAGGAGGACTAGGGTTTTCTAGGTTTCCGATGACAAAATATCTCTTTATGTTGCTTGCTGTGGAAGGTGCATGGTGGGAGGAAGGACCTACAGTACAGATTACATTTCCTATACAGGAACACTCAGTAAAACGTTCCTCCTGTTTTCTAGCCTTGCTCAACGAAGTTCTTTTTGGTGTGGCCTATCTGCCAGTGCTAAGGCAATATACTTCTTTCTTGCATGTTAGAAGTCCTCCCCAGCTTCCACAGCAGGAAAGCCACAGCTATGGGAGACTCAGGCATAAAGGATGAGCTTTGAAGAGCGTATAACTGAGGTTCAGCGTGAGCTGTTTCTGAAAGGGGAACTTGAGCTAACAGCCCCATTTCTTTGATTCTAGCTGTCTGTCTGAGGAGAAATGTGTCCTGTTGCTGGGGTGCAGCTGTGGGTCCACATGTCTCCTCTATTTAGCTATGAGGAGTACAAGGATGACTGACCTCAGCACTTTTATAATGCCCTCAGTGGGCCCCGGGAAGTATGGCTTCCCTAGGTTCAACACTACCCTGGGCTGTGCAAAATCTGTTATGTGTGGACCAATGCCTCTAAGCCTCCTTGTTAACACAAATAGTGTGTTAGAGGGATCTCTGGGGAATCTCTGGATGCTGCCCTTTCTGTGGGGATAAAATGCACTGCTTGGATAAAGCTTCCCCCCAAAAAAGGATGTTTTGTCTTCACTTGGAGCAATCTGAGCTGAACTGTTTTTCCTGCTTATATGTTGAAACACACATCTGGACAGCTGTAAGTGATTGATTAGCATCAGGGGGCTGAAGAATTCAACTCACCACCGCTGGAGAGGTAGCTGGCCAGTCCCTGGTAGGTCATATACATTTTTGCTGGAGTGGTTGGGTCAGGTACCGTGTACTGAGCAGCCATGTCAGCACAGATCACCCAGAAACTGCAACGAGATCCGTAAGATTCAAGGTAAAACCTGGCAGCATAAGAGCTTTAAATGGGTGTCCCTCACTCAGGACTTAGGCACAACAGCCTCAGGCATGGGCATGGCCTTTCTTAATGCAGAGCCACTGTCACTAAGTAATGCAAATCTGTGACACCCCACAAACACTGCTGGTGATAGCTGCTGCTGTGGTCCCCAGCTCTGCAGTATGGCTATTCTGTGGCTGGGGCAGCACCCTGACCCTCCTTCAGTTCAGTAAACATTTTGTAATGCCACCCATTTCTGTACAAGCAGTCAGCCACCAAGCACAATAGTGAACACTGTTTCTTGGCTCCCTGCCAGCAGTCTGCAGCATGAGCTCACCTGCATTTGGGCTCTTCTGGGGTCACTAGCTGGAAGAGGCAGGGAGTTGGCTCTCCCCTGTCTAACCCTGCCCAGCAATGTACAGGAATGCCTGTTACAAGTGCAGTAATAGTTACAGCCCCTCTGCCAAGCTCGTGAAAAGCTGTGACACAGACTTTGAGAACCCTGTGGATGTCCATTTGTTCCAATGCCCTTCTCTGTATGGTATCTGTTTGCTTTGAATGCCACCCACATTTCAACACTTTGTCAAGCATTATCTGGATTTGTGAAAAAGTGGGTCTTCACTCCCTTTCTTGCTCAGGCAGTACTTCCTTTTATCCTGCTTTTGTAGAAATAAAATTTGCAGCAGCCTTGAGACCGCACTTGTTTTCTGAAGAGTCTTTTCAGGCATCTTCCCCCTTGCACAGAGTGGCATACCTACGAAACCTCATTTGCCCATTCCCAGAGTATCCTGGAGTGCTGTGCTGTTAAGGCAACGTTCATAACCACCTGCTAGTGCTAGCTTATTGGAAGCCTATTTTCTCTTCTGCACTCAGAAAACTATTTAATCTCTTTACATGCTGTAATTCCTTATAGTGATCATGACCAACAGGCAAAACTCTAAGCTTCCTGCCAACTGTCCATTCAGGCACTGCAATTACATCTATGAGTTAACCATGGGTTTTTGTCAGAAATATGTCCAACACTGCGTTGTGATGTCTGTGAAAGTAATATTCCTCTCCTTCTCCTGAACATCTCAGTGAAACGAGAGTCGTCCTGCCCTCGCAGCCCTACAGCCTTCATTAGCTCCTTTACTTAATTGCAATTAATTTATCTAACTCCATCAATCAAAATTTGACTTAATAATTGACTTTATGCAGTAGTTTTGTGCTGGACCCAAACCTGAGCCAGGCTGAGAAGAAACTCAGGACTCAAAAGTGTGTAACCACTAGCTTCCAAACTAATACTTAGGCTAAACTTCCCTTTTAGATGAAGAAAACACAGCCATGTTGTGTGTTCAGGATAGATCACCATCCATGTCCCTCTCATCCAGTACCTCATGGCAGCAGCTAGAGCTGAAAGTCAGGAGAACTCACCCAAAAAGCTTCACTCGGCCTTTGGAGGATGCCGTCATTGTGCCATCTTCCTCCACAGTGTATTCAGCAGAGATGTTGTCCTGAAGGAAAAGCCCTTCTGGATCCTTCTTGGCCAGGGCATACCATTTCCCTGCATACTGTCATGAAAGGGTGTTAATATCTGGATTAACTATCATGGCAAGATTAGCACAGAAATAATTTTGTGATCAAAGTGTCTTTCTAACTCCCCACTGCCTGATAAATGCCAGTCTCAGTTTGAGTGGGAATGTAGCACACAGGTCCCTCAGTGCTGCCTGGTGAACCCTTGCCTCTGTGCCAGAAGAAGTGGGTCTAGCAGCTCTGCATTGCTGTGTGCGTGTCATCCTTGTCAAGTGAGACACTCCTGTCACACTGACTCCACGCCAAAAGCAGCTTCTGTCTTCTGAGGGTGAGACTGGTTCTTCCCTGTTCCTGTTCAAGCTCCTTGTCTTCCATGGAATTCAACAATATCAAATGCAGGCACAAAGACTGTAGCAAGCTGGCTGGAGACAATCTTTGTGGCTGCCAGGGGCCATGGTTTCCCCATCCCTGCTGGGGGAAAGGGTCTACTCAGCAAAGCAGAAAGTGATGACTACAAAACAAGGAGAGGGTGTGTTGGGGAGAGTAACAGCAGAGAGAAATGGAATTAAATTAAGGGAAAGAATATGTCCATGCAAAAAATGGACCCCTGAAAATGTACAAGTATCTAGTAAAATGAAAACAAGATCTGAACAAGTGACTGACAGAGAGGAAGACCCTTAAAAGTTAACATTGTCAATAAAAATGCTAGGAAGAGCAGGCGCTAACTGTGCTAAATTTGATTCTGCAGTGAAGTTAATGACATCTGTTAGGCAAGTTACATGCTTAAGCCTGCAAGCCTGTAATTCTCAAATACAGAGCCTGAGTGAAAACTTTGACTTTTCAAAACTGTGGTATTCCCAAACCTCTCCTTGGACATGGTTTATTTCCAGCAAAGCCAATCTTGTACAGAGAAAGTGCTTGCCACATCCCAGCTGCCCCCGAAACTGTGGTGTTTGCTGACCATTAATTAAAATAGGTACTGACACACCTCATTTTATCTTCAGAAGCACAAATGACATGTTCAAACAGGAGTCTATGCTCAGCATACCAGACTAGGTAAGATTTCCATTTGCTATGATTCCCAAGAATGAATCGTGGTGCATGCAGGTATACTAGGTAGCTTGGGCTTCCTCTCTGATGTGGATCTAAATTGTTCCTTTCACAGAACTGCTGGAAGCCCAGAGTTGTGCTGAGCTAACAGAAGATGAGCTCTAGCAACACCCCTGGCTTTCAAGGCCAGTTGTACCATAATTTTCAGAAGGTTAAACAGTATTGAGAAAAGAAAACTATAGGAACAGTGTCGGCAAGACACTGAAATATATGATGAACATATGAAACAAGTATGAAACAATATACGAAACAAGTCAACTTTTTGATGAAGAATCCCTTTAGATGAATAAAACTCATAACCCAGAAAAACAGTTCATATGTAAAGCTTCTTCACATGTACTGTTGAAGTAACCATAATTACCCTTTTTGGATCAAAATTGTCTTTCACAGAGAAAGACTCCACTGCACAGGTCTGAGCTAGGCTATATTCAACAGTGTAGAAGACCGAGGCCAGGAAAACATACTGTGTGTATTTCATTCTGAAAGACAAAAGCAAACATGGGGGTTTATTTCATGCAGTAGGTGGAAGTAGCTAGTGCCACAGATGCATTTACATAATTTTAAAACTAGTTTATTTCCATACTAAGTAGACAACCAACTCTTCCACTGATACTGAGTCATTGTGGTGCCTAAATTCAGCCAAAACTGGACATCAATGGTAATAACTTGGAAGAGTATTTTGCTTGCCAGTAGTAGTAGTGCAGTTCATTATATTTTTGTATTATAAATCAAGCCAGAGTGTGGATAAAGTCAGTAAGAATTAGTAAAAAATTGAAAAGTTTTGAATTTTGTTTTCACAGGAAGAAAAATGTTCTGATGAGCTCTGGTAAAGCACTGTACATTGCAAAGATGTTGTTTCTCATTATTTCACAGTAAGTGTCCACCTTGCTTTCAAGCCAGCAAAGCCATGTTCTTTATCACCAGTTCTCATCAATTAAAGGCCTTTCCTAGGTTCCTACTCTAATGGCATAGTACACCTTGGTGTTGACTGTCCTCTGACCATTCCTTCAACAAACATGACAAATAATATTGATTTTCTAGAGGCTTGATCTGCCATTGCAGCACAACAACTAGGTGCCCATGGCTTCATTTTTCTCCTCGAGTATCCCAGCTCATCCACATCCCAGTATATTTGTTTCTCAGAGTTTGGGAAGAGAGAACCTTCATGATGCATTCTTGCAGAGTCCTGATGCCAAGATAAAACAGTTATCTAACACTTGCCAACACCAACCGAGCTAAGCTACCAACCCAGAGCCCAAGCACCCATGCAGCTACACTAGGCTGTTCTTAGATGCTGTCATACAAACTGAATTTCCCTGCCTCAAAAGATACGAGTCTGATCCACCTCTGCTGAAGACAGACCTACCTGCTGAGTAAAGATGTTGGTGATCCTTGAGACTACTCTGCTTCAGTCTTTGGGCTGCAGGTAGCAGGAGAGTTTTGTGTCAATTGCCCTCCAGCTCCCTTTAAATAAGGAATCTGCAAAGTCACTAATTGGTTATTTTTGCTCGTGTGCCTGAATAAAACACTTAATCTTGGATAATCCATTATGTAAAAACCAATTGTAATCCTCACGCTGGTGGGTCTGACTGCTATACTAATACAAACACAGCTTTTACATAATGGAAAAAGCTGCCCAGAAAGCTAATAAATCTGATTATTTGATTGTATGTACCACTGCTTTGTCTCATTGAAGTCTTTCTGCTTCTAACACGTTAGAAGAATAAGCATAGAGCATTAATTAGAGAAACACTTGGACTATACACATGCATCTGTATAGGCACGTGGTCAAGTTTGACAACTTGCATGGAGCAGGTACATAATTAGCTCTTCTCCTACCTGCATCATCAGATTAAGGTGATCCTTTGAAGAACAGGAAGACATTATGCATTATCAACATGGGGGAGGGGACAAAAAAGTGCAAAAATGCAGTTTTGCCTTCATGTTCATACCAAAATCTTGTGAGTCCTCAGTTCTCCCATACAATGAGATATTTTTATGTACAGTCTTCCTAGCTAATTTTATCGTTTCCAGTTGCATAAATACTACAGCTGTCTTTATCCTAAAATGCTCCTTCTAGTAGCCTTTCATGGGGATACAATACATCACAAAATGACAAGAAGGCAGAAATCACTAGGAGAGTACTTTTGGTTAGCAAACCATGCCAAGCCATTCCCAAGTGGCCAAAGAGTTTCCCCAACTGCAGAGGCTGCTCCTGAGCTCTTCTTCTAAGGCTCACCTGGGAGATCTAAGACTTCAGACATTCAAGTAGGAGTTGCCAGTCCTAGCAGTCATTCCTCACACTGGGTGCTAAGTGGTGGGAAGCCTTGGACGTAACCACTAGGGACAACCCTGTAATTCCTGTGGAGAAAACACAGGAAGCCCTGAAGCTTTTGGTTCTGACCCAACAGCCTGGACTTCCAGAGTAAGGTTGAAGCCTTCTGGATGTTTTGGGCTTTCTTCAGTGACCACTTACTGCCTCTTGCCCAGGACTTCCTGAACAGAAGCAATAACTTTGCCCTGTAGATGGTGTGAAATCTGTTGCTTTGCAGGCAGCTTGTTTAGGGCTGCCCATTGTCTGGAAAAGTCTGTCCTTGCTTGCTGCCAGAGGCAACTTTGACTTGGCCTCTGTGCAGCTTCCATTTACACTTTAGAGGGAGGCAGCGCTACTTTGCATGCAGCATGGTGACTAAACCTAACCTGTTCACCCCATCTGGATGTCTCCAGAGGCAACCTGGGCAGGTCCACACAGGAATGAGCTAATGGTAACTGGGACTGCTTGGCCACTGAAAGAATAACATACAAAGTAACTTCTTAAACTGCACTTCAGGACTAGATACCCATTAGATTTTAAGGGGACTGACAATACGAAGTGTGCTCTTTCACCCTGACATGGGGATTTGACAGAGAAAAAACTGCAGTGTTTTCTGTAAATTAGAAGGCTTCCAGACAATGACCACTTCATCTGTTTCCAACAAAAGAGATTAGTTTATGTCCATGTGAGACATAGGTGACACTTGAAGCCATGCTTACATGAACCACTTAATCCCCCGGGGATTAGACACATGGTAAAAATAGCTAATCACAGCACAAGATTTTGGTTGGTGAGCATAACACCTGTCACTACATTATTTGCTGTTTAGAGCAAGAAGAAAACAAAATCAAATTTACCTTCATTTTTGCAGAATTATGGTCATTTTTGCTAGGTATAGGGAAAAAAACAGGGACGAATCAAAGCATTGAAACATATTCCTGGGCTTGTTGAATTTGATGTAACATGAAAGAGATTTTATAAGAACAAGGATGCCGTACTGGGTTTGGCTGTCAAAGAAGATACACAAGAGCTTGTTCCAGACTTGCCCATCAAAACTGGCTGGTTTTTAGCAGAAGAGGTGGCCTGATCATTGAGTGTGCTGAACTCAGCACTGGTGTAACTGGTAGTTTTAATGACCTGCAGCAGAACAGGTATGCAGGTGAGATGGTTAATCTTATCTTCTTCCCTATCCTGTGAAACACAGCAGCAGCAGTTTCAGATTTCCTGTCCCTAGCAGGTCCTCCTTTTGCCTTATTATTGGAACAAGCATTGGATAAACTGCTCTGGGAATCACTACAATTGCACTGCCATCTCAGATCTAGTAACTTGTGCTGCTAGCTCAGCAGCCGATGGCACAGCATGACAGCTCTAAATATGCATCAGGCATTAAGTTCCCTGCTGTCCAGTGGGTGATCAAATTGTGGGTTTGTTTGCCAGGGCACTGGAGAATAGCTACATGTACCTGCATTCTGAGTTGCTCCTGACAGCTACTGCAGTGGTTATTGCACTTATTACTTGCCTCCAGCTGTAGCTCCAATTCGTGCTGCTGAGGGTGCCAAGCTTTCATTCAGGGATGTCACACGCTTGTGCCTGCATTGCTGGATAGCACGCATCCCAGCCCCACCTTTTTTAAGAGCTGAGACGACAGTGACAGTCTGCTCCACTCCTTCGTCGGGGCACCATGAAGGAGAAATAAGGCTTCCCCACAGTGGGGCACCACATGTAGGCTGTGGATATGGAGGTTTTCAGTTTCTGTGACTTCTTCTCAGAAATGCTGATCCTTTCAAAGGAAGAGAGTGGTGCAATACAGATGAACAGGAAATTGTTTAAAGTTTGTTCTTCTGTGGTTCAAGGTTCTTGGGTGTGTTCTATAATTAGATTAAAAAGGCATCATAAATCTCTGCATTAGGACTTTCAAGGCAATATTCAAATACCTCACCATTTTNAAATGACAAGAACTGAAAGACACCTTTCCCTTCTGGAAAATCTTAGTGTAATTCTTACTGAATGTATTGCTGACAATTGGCAGAGTAGGGCCTCACATGCTCCCGTGCACACAACACATCTCAGAAAAAGGCACACACTTGTTTGCAAGTGTGTGCCTGGGGGCTGCCCAAAGCTAGAGAAGTTGAGAAGCCTCAGCCTCTCTGCCATGTTGGGCAGTCAGCCTAGAGGGAATGGTTTGCTCAGAGCCATTGACAAGAGCTTGCCAGAAAAATGAAATGACAGCTTCTCTTCCAAATCCTTCCATATCTTGCTGCCTTGGTAGAATAGGGTGAATGCAGAGCTGGCTAAAATCTTTCTTTGAGTGGGATTTTACCACACAGTGATATGCTGGCCAAAGAAGCAAGTTTAAGGTTTTGTGTCGTCTGCTGGTTTCTGCACAACTCTATGGATGGTGGCTGCAGCTTGATCAGTGAGCTGCTGGATTTCGTCTCCAATGCACGGCAGTTTTCCAAATGGCCTGTTGCTAATTTCTATGAAAAGACCATTCAGGCCAGGGGCTACCTCATGAAAAAGAGACCTTTTGTGGACATCAGATAAAAAGATGAACTTTTTGTTTGTCATTTTCTAGTACTGACTATAAGGCATACTGTTGACGTATCTCTATACATATCTAGTATTTACTGCTATTGAATTGACCCGTTTCTAGACATTGACAGGTTTATTCAATTTAGTTACAACATTTTTTTAAAGATACAATATTTGCCTTTTTCATGCCAATCTGCCAGGTCCTGGAGGGGAAAGACCAGTCCTTTCAGCACAAGAAGACTGGAGAATCTGCCATTTCACAGTGGACAACGAGGGAGGTATCTGCAAATGGGAAATGAGCTCAGTTCTCAGATCTTTACACTTGTGTCTTAGGTTGCAATGCAAGATGTAACAAAAAGTCTGTATTCTATTACCATCTGTTAAAACCAGGTGGGTCAGTGTTCTTTGTCTCTCCCACACCCATCCTTCCCTCCAGGGAAATATCTTCTGTTCATGGGCCATTGAGTCTCATTGCATGACTGATAAAATTACATCATTCCGTTGGGAGATGCTCCACTCAGAGGGGAGGAGCCAAGCATCCCTACCTGGATACACTGTGAGGCTCAGGAAACCACAGGCAGCCTTTTCCACTGGATTCCCAGAGGAAGACCGGACCCTTCTACTCTACCAATGGGCCTCTAAAGGAAAACAACACCCTTCTACAGGATTACTGCTTCAACAAAACCACATCTGTCACTCCAGGAGGACTGCAGCCACCATCTACTGGGACTGCTACCAACACCCTGACTGACAGGGTGTCAGGCTGTATTCTGACTCTGTCAGTGTTTTGTACTACTGCATTTT
>VZTR01015542.1:27591-41563 GCA_013400775.1 Chaetops frenatus
TATATTGGATGCCTTCCAAAAAACAAGAGGCACAGGGGTTATGTGAATATTCCTGAAGGTATAAACCATGCATATAGTATTCTCTTACCTTTTCTGTTTGTGCAACAAAAACAGCCTAACTCAAAAAAATGCAGGAATAAATCTAGACGCTCTAACTGGTTACAAAGCATAATGTAACAGGAGCCTTTATGTCTACATGTTTCAGGCAGTAAATTCTGCCTCCAGATTATTGCACCAGATTATTCCAATGGGATATATACAGCTCCTTACATAGCATGCATCTCAAGGTGCTTTACAAAAGTGATGCTGCTGGCACAGAGCTTGAGTAGCTATGGATAAGCCAGGATGTCCATGCCAGCCCTGATGATGGATTTAAAAGCTAAAACCAGAAGCACAAATTACAAAAGCCAAGGAAATCTGTATGTGCATGCAGTCAAAAGCCATTGGCCGAACACCTGGCCTTAGTAGGTGTTAAAGGACACAGCTTCCATGTGCAACAGAAGGGGCAAGGAGGGAAGGTTTAGGTCAGAGCACCTTCCTGCACTCAAAAGGGAGGGCAGCTGTGAATACAAGGCTGATTAGTGAGTCACAGAGCTAACAGAATAAGCAGAGACTTTCACATACAACTACACTTCAGATTTCTATCTCTGCTTCTTCTGCAGGAAAAATGGGTAGTATGGAGCATGGGGAAAATGAGGAATTTTCTAAACTCTCAAAAATGATTGAATGACCTTTTTTTCATGGAGGATTTTTCTTGTTCGTTTTACGCTTTAAGCAGCTGATCCTTAAAGCTGCAAGACCTTAGATGGTGTAAGTCTTCCACAGACAGGAAAGTTAACTGTTTTCACCATGCCATGATTATCATCACTTACACAGAAAAAATATTTATTTTACAGGCAAGCCAAGAGGTTCCAGTCACATCTCAAAGTGCCACAGTGCTACCACCTCTGCAAATTTACGACTGGAATACTCAGCCTGAAGATCAAGCTTACACCTGCTTCACACTGAGCAACAAGCTGGAAACACTGAAAATTGCAAGGTTGCCTCAAAGGGAGAGGCCCATTAAAATAAGACATCTCTGCTGCAGGAACCAGACACTAAGCATCCCTCTGGCCACAGGAAGAGAAGGAAGAGCAGGCAGGACACAATGTGGCCCAACATCACCAAAACCTCTCCAGGACTCACTGCAGTTCTGTGCCTGGGCTAGCATGGGCAGCTATGGCCACTCCTGCCAGGAGTGAAACTCCTGTATGACCACTCCTGCTGCTGGTCTCTGGAATATGAGTGCTTGCTCCCTCTTTGCTGCAGCCTTGTGTCTGCCAATGCTGCAAGCCTCTTTATACTGAGACTGCACAGACACTCCCAGCTTCTTCTTGTGATTTTTTGGCATGAATTCTTCTTACCCATGGTGGCTATGCTTGTTCCCACCCTTCTGCTTCCACAGTATTTTATGGACTCAGTAGCCCTTTTTAATTCCTCATTACTTGCTCCACCATTACTCTTGAAGTTAGAGTGATTTTCTCTGCTCTCTTCCTTTTCTGCTAACCAATCCTTCTGTCTTGCCTTTTTTCTCCCCATTGTGGCCACGTTTCCCACAAATCGCTTCCCTCTTCTGTCATGCTGTCCTCTTGTTCTGCAAACTTCTGCAAATCTTTCCTTAGAGCTTCTTCTCTTCTCTCCATTGTTTCTTTATGACACTGCAGAAGCGAACTTACTTCTGAGTACTTCTGAGCACACCTTTTGTGTCATTAGTTTTACTTTTAAGAACTTTCATATGTCCTACACCACTGTGCTTTCGTTAGTTCCATGCCCAGAGCATTTTGGGAAAGAAAAGTAGGAAGGGAGTGTTTTGTGCACATGGATTAGTTTGAGAAGAGTTTAATGATCTTTTTAGTCCTTCAGCTTCACAGAACATTTGATGAATGAAGTAATCTTCTTATTCAAGGTTCAGTGATTTGTGCTAAGAGCTTCGGATACAATCTGTCAGTTGAAACACAATAAACTCGTGTAGACTTAGGGCAGAAATTGCCACTGCCACGGTATTGCAATATTTTTTTAACAGAGCCATCTGTCCATGAAATTAAGAATAAGAGAATCAGTATGTTTACAACATATACAAGGAGGAGGAAGTTAAGAAGGGACATCTGGCCTGCAGTGACTTACCGGCTCAAGTACATTTCCAGTCTTCTGGCATGGCAGAGATACATTTCCTCATAAATATCTCTCAAAAAATTAACAATCAGACTTTACAAACCCCAAACTGACCTGTGTGCTTTCAGAAACCCACCTCCTTTCTAGGAGAACCATTTAGATGGAAATCTCTGACTAACCCCTGCAATTCACCAATGCAATACAAAGAGTTGCATGATAATTTTAAGGTAATTCTCCAAGGACATAAATAAGTTGGGGGCCAGGATTGGGGCCCAGCAGCATCTGGGGTGAAATCTCAGGTGGCATGGTTGTGCTGTAGTGGCATCTAAAGGTCCCTGGAGAGACACAGAGGGGAAGGACAGGAGGAGGATGCTGAGCAAGAGCCAGAAGGTTTTGCATGCTAGCCCTCCATGTGACAAGTGGCAATCCATGTGCAGCTGAAGGAGGGGCCAGGCCTTGGGGAACCGAAGAAGACCCTGGGCCTGGAAGGGCTAGGGACATGGCTCTGATTCCATGGCTGCAGGCAGGAAAGCTTATTCTTGTGTACAAGCAGGTGGCATGAGAATATAACGTGGTAAATCAGATAAGCTGCAATCTTGTTATGCCAACAGATGAGTGGGTCAGAAAGGTTTGAGTATAGCTGTCAATACAGCACCCTGTAAGGATAATGTCTAATCAAATTAATCACTTGCAGCTCCCCTCCCCACAGCCTGTGGGTTAGGTGGAAAAACAATGAGAAGGAGCATGAAGTATCTTAGCAGCCTGAACACCCCCAGCATATCCCATCCCTCTTTCTGCTTTCCAGGCAAAGTCTGCACCCACTGCTTTGTACACAGTCCCATAAATGGCCCTAACGTTACTGTTTCTCCTGGGCACAATGTTTTGTACCACGTCAACCAGAAGGTTTTACTCCACAAATTTTCAGTGATATTCATCCTAGGGCTAGAGAGAGACTGTCATAGGAATTGTTGGGAGGAGAGGAATTTTGTTCCCAGAAACTCCACCTTGTTTTCACAGCTACCAGACAAGCCTTTGGGACAGCTTAAATATTTAAGGTTTTCCATTGGAACACTGTTCAAATGACATCTACTAACACCCTGCAAAGCAGAGTTCTTATGCCAATTCTGCAATTTGGGTTTAAGGCTTTTGGGAACCAGTTTGTGCAACCACACGTGTTTAGAGGTTATTATGCTGTGTGACAGTCTAGTGCAAGTTTCCTAAAATAGCAGCCTCATCCTCCTCCAAAATCCTCCATTGTCTGCCTAAGGCCATTCAAAGAACATTATCCTATTGCAAGCTTAGACTGTATCCACCTCAGTTATTATTGTGCCAGCAGTGCCTGTCGTGGTGCCACTTGAATATCCCTGAAGGCCTAGGGAACACACGGTTTTTTGCATCATGCTTTTAATCCTGAATACCTCAGCCCACCAAAGGGGTTGCTCTGGCCCTACTGGCTCCATTTGCAAAGGCAATTTAGATTTCCACCTGCCATTCCTATATGGTTTCAATTGCACACCAATTGCAATTGCAAGGCCCTGGCTTGCCTCAAGAAATATTGCCTCAGTTTCTCCATTTCTGCAGCTCTAAACATCAGTACATTAGGACCTTCATTCTTCCCCCTTGTTACAAGGAAATTTTCTTGTTGAATTTCAAACCCTGAGTTCTGAAGCAGGAACTAAGCTTGGGTCTTTCGTATCTGGAGTCTGGAGTATCACTATTTGACGCTGCTTCTTTTTCTTACAAATGTTTTGAAACAAAAACCTTTATCTTGAACTGAACGTAACCTCTCATATCAAACGAAGTCTGAATATCTGGAAGGTGTGGATCCAAAAGGACGCCAATTTTGATTCATTGTGAATACTTCACCCATTTGCAATTTTTCAGCTCCCAAATCAAAACCGAAAAGCACACACAACAATTTTCATACCCCTTAGTGCATCCACAAAAGCTTTTTTTTTGTCAGGAAAACACCGCATGTTACCAAGCCCAAAGGTCCTTCTGCTCAGACATAGGGCATCCTGAGTACATCCTCTAACTGCATAGCTCTGTTCTGTGATATCCACTTAATATCATTCCTGGATATTTGATCATTCATATGATTCCTGGGCTTTTAAACATTTCTGAGAAGTGGTTATTAGCTCTCAGGACATTTTTTCTCCTTCCACAAGTATGACCTGGCACAGGGACAATCCAATGGATCGTAAAATCTGCCAGGCCACAGTATGCTGGACTGTAAGAAGAGCTAAACTGCACTTCAGACTTTTTTCAAAGACCTGGTGTGAGGAAATTCATGCCTTTGGGATACCAGAAACCAAAATGTGTTAGTCCCTTGGAAAGACTTCTAACTGGTTTTACTTTACCCTTTTTCCTCCCTATTACTATGGAATGAATCAAGGCTTGTACTTTACCATGTATTGGAAGGGCCCAGATTGCTGCTGGAGTAGACATATTGAAAGGCAGAAGGCAGCCTCCAGCTTTCCTTGTGTTAATCATAAATAAAATTTCTCCCATCTGAGGGGTTCACACAGCTGCAAATGAAGTTTTTACTGGTGTACAAAGAATGGTTTCCTTACATATAACTGGCCTGACAGGCCATGGACAGGAAGGCTGGACCCAAAGAAAATGTGTTTCCCTCCAGCTTTATGAAGTTGTTTGTCTGTATCAGTTCCAGCTGGTGGGTGTCATTACATGTGCATCTCTTGTGGAAGTGTTCACTGGGAAAATGAATGACATCCCTGTTTCTAGGGGTATCTAAGATAAAGAGGGAGCAGTCCCTTCCCACTCTTTTGGAAGCCTTTCCTCTGCAGGTCTAAAATTTACCGTCCCATACAATTACAGAGAACAGATTGTTCCTTTTTTCTTAGCCATAGCCTTTCATACAATTGCAGACTGCTTTGTTAGAAAAGAGATGACTAAAAAAGAGACATGAGAAGCCTCAGTCTTTGCTCAAAGGTCACATTTTTCCACTGTATTCCAGGTGAGATATCTGTTCAGAACAACATGACATAATCTGTTACTCAGAAGGTCCATCCTAATGGATGTACATCTCCTTCTACCTGGAAGTCTTGACACATTGTGTAGCCTGTGTTAAGCTGAGATAGTGAATCATCCACATGAATTCACCAGGTGACTGTTCTCCACATAAGTAGGACTTCCCATGCACCCTTGGTGAATTTTAGTCCTCTTGTCCTGAACACACCTGTCTGCAGTTTAGTTTTAAGATGGTGCTTAAACACATTCACAGACACCTGACCATGGCTTACTCACTGGCTTAATATTTTTCCACCTATCAGTGGAAATACTGAGATGGTCTACATGTCTTATAGCCTCCACAGGGAACCCTACTCAAGAAGTTCTACATTTCATTAGTGAGCTACTAAAACAAATTCTTCATCTCTCAAATACATTTGCCACTACCCTCTATCTCGTCTAAGCCCTACTTCCTCATCAGTCAGGAGTTGTGGCAGACATCACTTTCCTTCTGCCCAGAGATTTCTGACTCTGCCATAGAGAAAACTGTGCTGCATGACACAGTTTACTCTTGACAAAATCACACTGGCTGTTATTTGTCTCCTCTAGTTATGTGCATAAACGGGTTTGTTCCTGTATTTTCTTAGAATCCAAACTTTAAAAAATGATCTGTTGTAGAATTCTCCAGTTCTCTCTTTTTCCTATTTTGCTGAAAGAATCACTACATTTACTTTTCCCCAGACTTTAAAACTCCAGAAGATCCTCCATTAGTTGTCGGGAAAAGTCATTAAGCATTTAGAGGTTACTTTAAATAACCTTCTAAAAACTTCATTTCTTCAGTACTTCTCTTGATATTCTTGCTCTTCCCTGTATGAGAAACAGAAAATTTTCATTGCTTTTCATGTTTTTAATTTAATTCATCTTGGATCTTGAATTTTCTTACTTTCCATTTTTACTTGTTCATGGTACTTTTATACACATCTTCAATAATTTCACCTCACACACTTTCTGCCTGTTTTTCTCTTATGTAAGATTAATAAGAACACATAATTTACAACATTACATGTTTTTTCCAAATTGAAACTTTCATTTCATGGTCTTGCTTACCTGAACTTTCTTCCACCTTCGTTTCTCATCTAGTTCTTCCTGCTGCCTCCAGTCAAAAATCAAGGAAAATGCCCTCTTGCTCTTTCTGACACACTTTGTACCCAGAAAACTGCTGCAACCTATAAAACCTTGCTGAACAGCCTGCAAGCTGAATTGCTGCTGTCCCTATTAAAATTCCCTGTTGCCACCAAACCCTATGCTTGGGGCAGTTCTGCTTGTTGCTCACAAAAGGCCCCGTTTTGGAGGCCTGGAGCAGACCCCCACCATGCCATATCTGAGAGGGTCCTGGTTCTTCTGCTGGAACATCATTGTGGAAGGCAGTGTGGCACACATCATCTTCTCCAAGCCTTCTTGAGCAATAATTCTGTTTTATTATCCTGAGTGAGAATTACCAGAGCAAACCACCTTCGTCCCAGGCATCCACATTCACATCTGGCTGGATTGAACCATTCCTGGCAGAAGTGACAATACCCATAGACACAGGCAGCCTGGACCCTTAGACCCTTGCTGCTTGAGAGGGTGAACCTTGCTTATTTTCCAGCAATGTAGCAGAGGGGATTCACCCTTGTTCTCCAGTAATGGAATCTCCTGTGCATTGTTTAATTCTCCTAAAGAGTAATGGCCTAAGTAGCACTTTGCCTCCCAGCATCACACTGACCCAAACCCCCTGTTTGCAGTGTTGTGGCTTCATTGATGCGAAACAACTCCTGTTCCTCACAGCCACAATTCTCCCCCTTTCTCCACTGATAGTCATGAGGGAAATATTTCTAGCTTCCCAGTTTGCTTGAGTTTTATTTGGTGTTTGTTTTTTGATTTTGTCTGCAGGGCTTTCCAGGCTTCCTCAGAGTTGCGTTCAGCAATCCATAACAGAAGCTCGCCAGATTCCTTCTTATATGGATGCCCCTAAGAGGCATGTTTTCCTGTCGTGGCTCTTGCTAGCAAGAAACAAAGACAATATACCTTGCCAATTCAGTTCAGACCAAGGACTAAAGCATTCAGGACTGGGGCTTCCCTTAGAGAATAGCCCTTATGGGAGCTGCTATAGAGCCATGCAATAGTAAAGAAAGCTCTAAAAGAGCAGCATTACCTCACTCTTTTTGTTCTGGCCACCGAGTTATTTTTTAGCTAAGAGCTAAGAGAGCAGAAATAATAAGATGGTCACCTTGTTAGCCAAGGATTAGGCCCAAGCAGTATATATTTAATTAGACTTTAAAGAGCTTATTTCAACATTAGGAGATGCACTCCTTCCCCGTTGCTGCTGCCTGAATAGAATTGTTTCAGTAAGTGTTCTGTTCAAGAGAAAGGAGAGTATTTTCAGACATTGTGAGTACTCAGTTTTTGTTTTCAGTTAGATTAAGAAGAGGAAAGTTGTCCCAAAGCTCTTGTAGAGGTCATCTAATCTCTCTGGTTGAGAAGATCTGTCCTCCCACAGACTCATCTTCAGCATTATAAAGGAATACATCTTCCTGATGACAAGCTCTCTTTGCAGGGGTACCTCAAACTTGGTCATTCCAGAAGCAGCATCTTCTACTATGAAAATTTAAGAGACACATGAGAAAATAGAGTGCTGCTTGCACATCTTTGGACTACTACTTACCCACAAGATCGAGGGCATTCACAATGAGCATTAGTGAAGACGACGTGGAGAAGTTTCTTGATGGCAACCCTGCTTTTGCCAAGCAGTACTTTGAGAAGAAACTAAAAACAGAGTCCTGGGATAACCACGAGAGTGAAATACTTTTTGAGTTGATCCAAGACATGCAAGAAAGCATCAACATGGAGAAAGTTGTTTTCAAGACCTTGAGAAGAATCAGGTCCCTTATTCATGCTGACCGCTGCAGTCTCTTCATGTATAGGCAGAGAAATGGCACTCCTGAACTGGCAACAAGGCTTTTCAACATCCAGGAAGGAAGCACTCTGGAGGAATGCCTGGTCTCCCCAGACTGCGAGATTGTCTATCCACTGGACATAGGCATTGTGGGCCACGTTGCTCAGACCAAGAAAACCATGAACATCAAGGATGTCCGTGAGGTATGCCTGCCATTTATTTATTATCTGGGTAGAAGAGAGTCTCACAGGGGTTAAGAGGCAGCAGCACACCTCAGTGCTTGGTCAAAGCTCTTGTGGTGTAGTAGCTGTGTATTGGAAACAAGTAGCAAGTCTGAAAGTTCCTCCCAATTTAATTTGTAGGGTGAGGTGAAACTAAGCACATTGATTACACTGGGTCTTAGTGCTAGCAAACAGCGCATTGCTATACCTTTCCTGTCTAATTTAAAAAAAAAACCCCACATCTAGTCCAGCAGAGGAGAGTAAAGTAGTCAGATCTGCACTGATTGTACATGGAACTTTCCACACAGCTATATATTCTGTAAGTGGCAAAGATATAGAAATTCTTTACAGTGAGTCCAACAAGTGTTTTCTACCACAAAAGACTTTGAAAATGTTTGCTGTGATGAAGGTTTAACTAAGGGTATTTAGAGGCATTATTATCAAACAGAGGGAGCGGACCCCAGAGAGGATATGTTAACTGAAACCTGTGTATGGGTGACCATCATCAGAAGCAGTGAGAGACAATCTCAGACTAAAAAAACTCTTTCAGCAAAAATTGCAGTCTGCAGTATCAGGAGTGATCTGAGTGATTTTAATGTTCCTTGGTCATACCTTCATGACAGTATTTAGTCCCCATACTTCTGGTTCAATCGTATAAACCTGGATGGCAGGAATAACAATCTGCTTGTTCTAATCACAGGTATAAAACTAAAATCCATGTGACTCAAATATGGCATTTGGGATTACTTTATCTATTGTTTGCTAGTTACAAAGAGACCATCTGTTTATTCATTCATTTGTTGCTCAGTGCAGGCATATCCCAACACTTCAGCAAAACCTTCTTTGTCTTCCACAGAACACACTGAAACACTGTTTTGGCTCTGCAGCCTGGAGGGGTTTTTTTTTGCTGAGGGTATTGTTGGTGTTGTGGGAAGCATCAGAACTTGACTCAAACTTCTAAAAGTTGCTTGGTTTCTGATACTTCTCCAAATACATGGGAGGATTTCAGTTCTGTGAGCTAAGTGCTGTGCTCCAACTTTAGCGCTTTTAGACATTGTGATAAGACTATTCCTTTGAAGAAGATCCAGAGAATAAATGCTCAGTCTACCCCATCTGGCAGAAAAGGACAACAGTGGGGAAGGTATGGGGAGAAGATTCATTAGGGTGTGATCATTCTGGTGCAACCTTCTGAATATGATCAGAGATGTGCAACTTTTTCAAATCAGGTAGAACAACTTAGAGATGACAATTTGTTCACCTGAGCAGGGAGAACATCGTTGGTCAGCAAGATCATCCCTGCACTCCCCCATGGCAGGTGATGATGATATCAATATGGCCCTGTGCAGGTGAAGTGCTCAGCCATGTGCTTTCCCTATCCTTTCACTATTCTTTCGCTGCTTTTCAAGAGAAACTAGGGGTAGATGCTTCAAGCTGACCGCAAGCTTCATGGTAAAAGCAGAAGAAAAATGAGGGTGAGTGAATTTGCCAATGACTGCACTGGTTTATACCCTGTGGCCATGCAGTGCTACCTGGATCTACCTGCTCTGCAATGCTAACAAGAAGTCAGAGGAAAGGAAGGAGGAGGTACTATGAAGAGTGTTGTTGATCTGAAAATTACCAGTGGAGAGCCCCCTTGTTCTGAGAGAGTTTGACATGTTAAAGTTTATGATTTGCAAGATCTTTACAGAAAGTTAAAAGTGCATGTGTTGCAGTCAAAAGCCACAGCTTCTGTTCTTGATATTAGCTTTATCATTTGTACATTGTTGAATTTTCTGCTAACTCATTTATTTTCCTCAGAAATTTTTAAGCAAAACCTTATTTAGCCAGCTTACTTTAAGGGGCTGTTTTTTGACTTGGTTTCAAGACATATTGTGAAAAATGCTTATTTGTAAATTCTCTGTTAAACAGTGTGTCCAGTTCAGCCCATTTGTTGATGAGCTCACCGACTACACGACAAAAAACATCCTTGCGACACCCATCTTGAACGGCAAAGATTTGGTTGCTGTCATTGTGGCTATAAATAAGCTGAACGGCCCACACTTCACCAGCTCTGATGAAACAGTAAGTGGATTCAGTAGCTGAATTCCTATCAAAGAGCTGTTATTTTTGTTGTATAACAAGTTTCCTTTAATGCTAGTGATGCCTGCTTTAATGAAGATCTGCTGGTGTGAGTTTCCCTAAAGAGCACTCACACTCTCATAGAAGAGGCTTATAATGAGGATGCTTATCTCAGATCTTTCAGGGAAGATACAGTGGGATAAGCCTCATGTCATGGCAGTGCAAAGCAAGACATTTATTCTAGGAAATTACCTTGATGCTTGCAAAGCAGTGTTATGAAATACTCTACATATGCATTCAATTCAATCTCACAATTTGCCATTCCAGCTTTTTCTGAAGTATCTGAATTTTGCATCCTTGAACTTGAAAATTTATCACTTGAGNTATCTTCACAACTGTGAGACTCGAAGAGGCCAGGTAAGAGTGAAAATGCATATTGGCTGTCTCAAAATCAAATTAATACATTCTTCTGATTTAAAGGGTGAATCTGATCTTCTTCAGAGTTTTGTTCCTGAAGAGCAAAAAGAAAGAGGTGCCCTCAACTGCTTTTAGATACTGCTCCTTTCCCAGAGTCCTTCATTACTCTCTACTGCTCTTGGCAAAACTGCAGAATCTAAAGTAGTGGCACCAGTTTCAGCAGGACTGACCTCTAGATGTTTTGTTGACTTGAGGCTATGAAACACTCTTGGATCATTTCATCATTTCAGACAGCAACACCAAGAGANNNAGCAACACCAAGAGATTTTCTGAAACATTTAAGGATTTTTATTCAGAAGGAATAAGTCTTTGCTAGTTCTACTTCACTAAACTTCTGCTCACTAAAAAGTGCTGTTGAGTTTCCTCTTAGAGCCAGTAAAATTGTTGTCATATGCCTGTTGTATTGGCCTCCAACAGTAGAAAAGAACACATATTAGGGGTTTAGGATATTCTGAATTGAAGTAATTATTTTCCATTACTTGGGTTACAATAGAACTCTCAGATTTATTGGGATGGATGTGAATCCTTGCAATCACTTTGTGCAGCAGGCGATGGTGGTCACTGAAGAGAACATGGAATTGCATGTGTGCTTCATGACAGCCACACTCTATTCTCCAGTGGGACTCCCACGGAGGATAAAGGCCTGTCTTAGTGAAATAGATGCATAATGAAAGTTTCTTTTGAAGCTTTGGGACAGCGCTTGTACTTCCTAGTTCATTTATTATGCTTTGTCTAATTTTTTTCAGTTATCAAAAACATGAGTAATGGTCCAGTGATACAGCCACCATCAATGATCAGAAGTTTAGTGAAGTAGAACTAGCAAAGACTTATTCCTTCTGAGAGCTTAGCAGTAGGACTAGTCAGGGTAAGAAAGGGGCTAGAAGAAAAAGTGAAGTCCCGTAAGATGGAAGGCCTAATGCTTCTGGTCTGGGACTGAACCCAGGAGTTCTGAGCTCACATATTACTGCTGTCCGAGCAGGTTCCACAGAAAGGGAGGAAAGCAAGAACAAGATGCAGGACACACTGCTCTAGTTCCACCAGTAGCTCAATTGTCAAACCTCTGACTAATATAGGCATTAAAGGCTGTGTGAAAGTTGTTATAGTTCACTGTGTTAGGATTTAAAATACTGAAGTACAGAGTGAGCAAATGGTACATTCTCAAAAGTGGTCTAGGATTTTAATATTGCAAACCCCAACAGCAAAGACTGGGTGATACTCTGGGTAAAATGGCTTGTGCAAAGACAATTCAGTCTGCTTGTGCTCAGATACTGTGTAAAAGTCTTATTAGAAGACCATATAATACATTTTGACCAACTTCTTTACATCATTCCTTGACTTAGATATTTTTCAGCTGTTTCTCTCAGTCCTTCTCACTGGGCTTGTGGCTTTCAGTATTACATGCTGCAAAGTGCCAAAAAGCTAAACGGCCGCTCATTTTCATTTAATGGTTTGTATGACAACATCACTATCCTATTTGAGGAATGATGGCCTGAACGACTCAGAGTTCATACAAGTGGCAGAATTGTCCGAGTTTATGGGTTAGAAACAGAAACCAGTGCAGCTCAGAATTACTAAAAAACATCTACTAGTGCCCAGTGAAGAGGTTAGCCACACTTTTTCTGGTTGTGGCCATGTAACAGTATTTCTTGTTCAAAGCACAGGCCCAATCTGCTTCAGGTTCCAGCCCTCAGTGCTTCTCAAGCACGGCTCCTCATATCTCCTGGGCTCAGAAAGCCACACACACACCTTGGGTACGGGCACACATGCATTAGCTAAATTAAGCAAGAGTGTAGATGGCTTCCTTACCAATTCAGAGCAGTATTTGTGCAACCTCTGCTTTTACAAATGAGAGAGCCTGATACCAACAGCTTTTCTAAAGGTACATCTGTAGTCCAGAACATGGGGAAAAGGATCATAGGCTGATGCATACACAAGAGCTGCTTAAACGCTTTGAGGAAAGTGTTAGTTCCAGTATTTTGAACACCAACCTCTGGAATTTGCAGTGCTCCTGGTTTAATCCTGGTTTTGGATTAAAGATTTTACTAACGGGTATAAAATTTAGGTCGGGGCAGCTCTTTGCCTGACAGTACTATTTTTTTGTGCTCTGTTGGTAACATTTGACTTCTACATAATACTGTGATGACTCTTTCTCCCTAGTAATTCCCAGTGTGAGCAAGCAGTGTGGGTTTCCTGCACTTTTCAGGAACTGTAACCCAGCATTTGGGAAGCCCATCTCTCCAGGAAAGACTGTGCTTACATTTAGATTTTTATCCTGCAGGTCCTGTTGTGGTCAGCTAATAAGGTTTTCGAGGAACTGACAGACATTGAGAGGCAGTTCCACAAGGCCTTTTACACGGTGAGGGCATACCTGAACTGTGACCGATACTCGGTCGGTCTCCTGGACATGACAAAGCAAAAGGTGAGTGTTCACATGTGTGCTGTGCATCCTTATGGTTGCTGCTGTACACTGAGGGGCGAGGCATGCAGCAGAGAAGATTTGCTGAGGCAGAAAAAGTGACAGCTAGCTTTGAGCCACTACTCCTACTCCGGCTGGCATTTTTTATTGTGCAAAAATTAAGATGATGGGTTAATGAGAACAGAGGAAAGGGGAAGAGCTTATCACTGGAATGGGACTGTTGGAGGCTGGGAAGACAGAGGAGAGGAAGATGTGTCTGACTGTGGCAATCCTGGTCAAAGCCTGCAGCACAAATAGAACCTCAGAAAGTCTGTGGGTATCAGAAGTACAGTGAAAGCACCATCAGCAAACCAGCCACCTTCCTCAAGGACTCATTCTTGCTCACCATATCCAGGCTTTTAGATGAAAATTGACTTCATGAAAACAGGTTGACAGAATCAAAGTTACCTCTGATTTGGTCTGATGGTTTGCACCTTTGGAACAATTTACGTGTGGGTCACACAGCACCCTTGCCAGTGGAGCCCTCTCTTGTTGACAGTCTTGTGAAGACGTGCATTAAATCTCATTAGCGTAAGCTAAAGACACTTCAGTTAACATTATAATGTAGACTGAGAGGAAAGAAAAGCAAAATGAGTACCTCACTTCTTCAATCCGGGAAGTAGTAGGTCAGCTTATAGTCACACTCTGGGAAATGAAGAACAAAAAATCATTGTCACAGCTGTTTGCTTTGAGTTCAGCCTGTAC
>VZTR01015542.1:68401-78827 GCA_013400775.1 Chaetops frenatus
GTTCTACTAAGATGTGCCATCCAGAAATCTGGAGATCTCAGTGTTTTCCATGCCTCACATTCTCTCACAGAAGCACAACCAACTTCTATGCCTGTTTGGGTGCCATTTTGCTGGTTATCTGTGCACTTCTTAATTCATCATCACTGCCGTTACACGTCAAGCAGCATTTTTTCCTCTAGGGCAACCCTGAAAGAAGGGGAACATGCTTTTCCTTGTATCCCGTTTACCCAGTATTTTCAATTGCAGATTTTGGAGAAGGGATCTTCAGCATGACCAGCTAAAACATAAGTATGCCCCAGCTATAGTCAATACAGGCTTTAGTCTACATCAATATAATCCACATATGAATATAATGTGAGTCAGAAGAACTGAAGCTGATCTTGTAACTTCACATGCACTGTGCAGAATTTTAGGACACTGTTTCATTTGGAGACAAACATGCCTCCTCTTCTTCTAACAATACAACCTTTCGTCTGGAGAGGGACATCACAGACTTTATGGCAGTCAAAGAAATTCTAACAAAAATGCGCAATGCAAGAAAAGCAAATGGGATTATAATCTGCATAAGATGGAAAATTGCTGTGCTAAATTCACTTAACAAACAAGTTAGAAAGAAGGCCCCAAGGCTTACACAAGGGTAGAGAGCCAGCTTGGCAAACATGAAGGCATGCTCCTTGCCACCATATCTAGCAAAGGGATGCAGAGTTTCCCCTTCATTGAGAAGAGCTGTAGTCCATATTGCAAACTGAAATATGCTGGCAAAGAAAGTGATAACGCAGCTGACCTGAATGGCTTCTATTTCATTATGAGACTTTTCTGCAAATTCACTAGTCAGCTGGTAAGCTAGTGGAAGCCCACCAATGAAAGCTAATGAAAGTACGTTGAGCAGTCCCATTAATCGGGTAGCTTTTGTTACATAAAGGAAAAGAGAGTGATGGACAAACCACAGGAGACCAATTGTAACAAATGAGCCAAAGTAAGCAAGGTAGTTTGGCCCATATTCACTTAAGGCTTCAAGAAGACTGCCATGGAACTTCTCCCGAACTTCTCCTGGATCAGGAACATTGTCTTCACTGTGGAGAGAAAAATTACTTTACTTTGCATATTACTGTTATAAAAACACTCCTGGAGCAAGACTGAACTATGGTGCTTTACTTTGAGCAAGTAGTGAACAAGAGGCACCCACTACATACTTCTCTAATTTATAACTCAGTGTTCCAAATAACAGCTCTGCAAAGAAATGATATATAAAATGAAATCTCAGTGCAGGTTGGCATTCTTTTGGGTTAATAAAGTTGCTACAGTGACGATACAGTTTTATTGATGAAAGCCTTTCATCTGACAATGTAACTAAGCAAAAAAGGAAGCTTTGTTCTTTAAGACTCTACATGCCAACACATATTACATACGCTGATGATCATTATTGCTATAACATGGGTGTTAGAAGTACCTTTGGTTTGTGCTCTGTGTCCTTCTAGAAAATCATACTTTAAAGTAACCACTGCAGATTTTGGAAGTCAAAGCCAATGTTTGATTAATTTTATTTCCTCAAGTATTACATAAAGGCAAAAGTTAATATATTTAACAAGACAAAGTGCAAGAACCAGCACAAAGCCCTACCATATATCCAAAATGAGCAAGGTTGCTACAATGGCATACACTCCATCACTGAATGCTTCTACCCGTTCCTTGCTCAGAGGCTCACTGAGGTAAAAAGTGAAGGTTTCTAAGCTATGATGTTCCTCCTCTTCACATCTGTGACCTGGAAACAAATCCAGAGGCTTAATAATGAAAAGAAGTATAAAATAAGGTAGTTCAACAACCTACTGTGACCTCCCTTTTCCCCCATCTGCCAACACTTTTCTTTAGACAAACAGGATGCCAGTCATCCACACGTGTCAGTCACTCCACTTTTTTTGGCATATGTGCCTCTCCCTGAAGTTTATGTTTCTTTCAAGACAAGTGCTTCAGGAACAAAAAAAAAAGCTCTGTCCTTTAAACTGTATGGTAAACCATTTCCACCAAGTGAACAATGACTTAAAGCTGTGACTCAGCAAAACAAATCAGAAGCCCTGATGGCTGTAGGGCTTCTATAACAGTTTGGAGAACTTATACTACATGGCAGAAAAAAACTTGTCTTGAGCATGGAGGCTGAACTGGGATAGCAAATGACCCGATTTAAAATAATTCAAGCCTTTCATGAAAAGGTGCAGCTTTTATAGGAAATGTCAAACATGTCTCTAGAGACTGAACTCAGAACTGCCTAGCTAGCCAAAAGACATGGCTTCAGGTGTACAGACTGGACAAAGAAAAAGGTTAAAGTTCTGCAGGAATGCAAAGCAGGTTTAATTACAAGAAATTCAATAAAGCAGTAATCCAGGCATCTGACAGGGTGAGAGGTAGAGACATGACCTGTCTGCAAACCACAGTGGCCCCACTGCAATAAGCACGGAGAGTATCTGTGTGTGTTTATTCTCAGGCTCTGAGAGTCTGGCTTCATCCTTTCAGAAGAGCATTTCCATCTCTCTGTTATTGTGGCCACGTCAGGGAGTCAAGAATATGCTCCATTTGCACTGTAAACACAGACTTGTACTAGCCTGAACAGCAGCAGTAGAAGCACAGAAGTGTCATTCTTCTGACCCAGCTTTGGAGTGTCAGTTCCAAAGACACTATCTGTTCAGTGCTTTTGTGGTCCCTCTCAGAGGGACACTGCACCTTTCAGCCAAGTAGGTTGCATGATATTCCCTTCTCCTTTTATTTTGGCAACAGCAACCTCTTTCTCAGCATGATTTAGGAGCAGCTCAGGTTGTTGCTATGGTTGTGCAATTGTTAGTCCTAACACAAGGAAGGAAGAAAGCACATGAGGGAAGGAAGCATGGATTTAGGCTAACTTAAGACACATGTGAAGGCACCTCTTTAGATCATAGCAGTTAGATTAATGAGATGTAATACCCTGAACAGTTAACTATTGTGAGAAAGTTTGATTTACAGGTGCAGCGCTTCCCTGTCTGAAAATGTGTGACTATTCACCATTGCAGAGAAGAAAGTGATAAAGGCATAGAGCTTGCTTCCTTATGTTCTTCCATCTCCATGCTCCCTCTTGAGGAGGGAAAAGGGATAGATGGCCTGCAGCCATCACTCATATAGCTACATGTGTCTGCATGCACTTGCATTGTCAGGGCAAACCAGAAAGGTTTTGCACCAGGAAATGACCTTTCAATGTGTTGTGCCTTACATAAATCTCATCACAATTATGGGAAACCAGGGAGCAAGGGAGACACTGTTTAGAAGCACATCAATAAAGCCTAAAATCACTATGTTCGGAGACCGAAAATGAAAGCAGAACTCAAATTACTTCATTCTGGGCTGTCTGGATAACATGTTGACAACCTGATCTGAACCTATGCCTAGGAATTTTGTTACTCACCAAGAACTTGGGTTTTACACCATGTAATTAATCGAGTGAGATGCGGAAAAACAATTACGAGTCCAAGAAGTACATAAGACTGTTGGAGAAGAACAGTTTAAATGTAGTTACCAAAATATAAATTACCTTCTAGATTTAACATGAAACTGTAACTCTCAATCTTAGATCTAACCACACTGAGAAAAAGAAATCTTGACTTTCAAAAAGAAAAAGGCTCAGCTGAAATGCTCATGCACCTCCTGTATATTGCATGTGGAACCAAATCCTGCTTTCTCCTAGCTCATTTAGTAGCAGTAATGAAGCAAGCTAAAACAATCAGGGAAATAATTCTGCTAACAAAAAGTGCAGGAATAACTGCTTTGGAAGTTGAAGAATTATCCCACATGATCCTTATGGGTCCTTCCAATTCATGATATTCTAAGATTCTACTATTTGTGTCACAAAATCATACTGTGGGTCCTAAGAGATTCACAGGCTTTGCACAGGTCTAAGCACAGAAGCAACTTGGAGACTAATTTCACTGTTGTTAATATTAAAAACAAACACAAACTACAGTGAACAGTGTGAGGAAGAAGAGGAAAACATATCTTCAGATAAAACTAGGCCTTTTCACCTTTGGATTTATAACTGCTCATTTCATCAAGAGCAACCTATTTTCTCACAAACTTGGGGATTACTTAAATACTGCTAATTCCTGTGTAATCTTTCTCAAAATCCAGTTAAATCCATCTTTTCCTAAAAACGGGAGGAATGGAAGCTCAGGATACATTCAAAAACTAGATTTCAGTTCTGGGGTTCCAGAAAAGAGTTAAAGCTATTAATACATAGGAGCAACTCACTGACATTAAATAAAGATAAAAGAGAAAAAGGCTATGTAAAAGTGGGCCCTAGCCAAAATTATTTTTTTTGAGATGCAGGTTGGCTAACTACTTACTCTTACACCCTAAATTAGTGCAGCAATTGCATTCACTCTTCTTTAGTTTGTGCAACGTGGTGTTTATTTCAGGTAACCTTCCATATTACCTCAACTACTTCTGATGTGTAGGATACTAAGGTAGAGTTTAGGAGACCCACTTAAAACAAAAAAAGCAAAAAGCAGGCTTAGCAAGTAATATTGTTAGCAGAATATTCTTTTTAAACTATTCAAACTCATGGGTCAAGTTACAGGTTGACACATGCGATTAAATACATTCAATGCAAAACAGCAGTTATGATTACAGCACCCTAGAACTGACAATTGAGAAAGTCTGTATAATTAACAGGGACAGAATTATTTTCATACACAGTCCTAAAGACAACTAATACAAACTGCTGCACCAAAGTTTTCCATTAACTGAGAGAATACTTACCAAAGGAATAAAGAAAAAAGAAAAGATGGCTGCTAAAAAGCATAAAATTGGTCCTCTTAGGATAATCTTTAAGATATGATGTTTATAGAAATTCTGATTTTCAGACTCCTGTATCTGTTGATTCAGTAAGTGTGGGTGATAAAATCCATATACTACTATCACAGCCTGCAAGGAAAAGAGCGTTACTGAACTTACTACATTTAAGTACATGCAGCGTTTCAAATGTAAGACATAGAACAACAAATCAACATATTCTAAAACATTTTCAAACTTATTCTTCACTCCCATATGGAAGGTTGGTCCTAGAGACTATGAGATTCAACTATACACTGCATGTCAAGATTTTAGTCCTCTCTGCAGAGCCTGTCATGACCTTTGATCCTTGGTGAAGAGGAATGAAGACCTCTGTAATAAGGAACTGAAAGCAACAAAGCACTGCAGCAGGAGGAGGAGTGCTGCTGGACTTGAGGCTGCAAGCCTGTGTTCCCTCACCCACTGCTGCACAGCTTAGAAACACCTCAGCAGGAAAAGTCAATTGTTCTTTCCCCATGGCATTTTCACAAAGAGTGGGAAAGGAACTCTGTGAACTCTGAGCTCAGCTGATTTAGTTGCATAAGACGGCTTCACAGGACAGTGAAGTTTTGTCTTACATACAGGTACTGTATTACCATAATGGGCACAACTTTGAAAAACAGAGTGCTATACAAACAATGTATTTAGCAATTTATGCCCCTCACGAAGAAACTTAATTTCAGTTCTACACAAGAAAGTTTATTTAAAAGTGAAAATGTAAATGGGTAACTCCAATACCTGTATAAGGCCAATGACAACAGCACAGACACTGAACAGGAAGATGCCAAAAGGCACTCCTGGAAAGGAGGCCATTAAGGAAAACTGGAAAAAGATCAGCAGGATCAAATATTTAATTAAGAAGCATTGTAGGAATAACAGTAGTGAAATAGAAGCACTCTTCATTCGATACTGAAACTCATAAATCTAAATAATCTGCATTTCATCACAACTCCATTAAATGCAATTTCTAGCCACAAATACATACAGATCCCAACCAAAGGCATCTGGAGAGATGTTTCTGCTCTGACATTAATAGTGCTAAACCTTAGCCACTCTGGCACTGTGCCTCCATGATAATTACAGACTGGCTTGTACCTGAGCATAAACTTTAACTGGTTTTGGTCAACATGATGTCACAGCTGTGAAAATTCTTGGTATTAGGATACCTTTTTGAATCTCTTATTTTGTCTATCTCCATGGCTCCCTGTTGCATTAATTTCTTCAGCTTCTTTAGGGGAAAAGAAAAAAAAAAAAAAAAAAAAAGCAAGGGCAAGGTGTAGTATTAAGGTGACACTGACAGCTTTCCAAAAATGACTTCAGCTTCAAGGCAAAATGAAAAATATGTTCTCTTGCTGATAAAGATTGTCTTACTGAATACAGCCTTACTTTTTGCAGCAAAATATAAGACATATATATCCACTGAAAAACAGGTGCCTGTCTTACCCATACAACAGTCAAGATGCATTTTAAGCAACTGTTTTGTTCTGTTAATATAGTATTCATTTGCAAATGTTCTTTTGAGGTCATCTGAACAAAAATTCTGCAGATTTTAAACATGAACCATCAGCTGCCAGAATCAATCTTGCAGAGCAAATGAGAAGTGATACACAAACTCGGTCTAAATTACAGAAGGAAAATGTCCTGCCATATAAGGAGAAGTCTGAAACACAGTTTTATTTATCTTACCAAAATTCTCATCAGATAACCTGGACCTTTTTCAATACAGTTGCTTTTTTGAAAGAAATCATGGGAAATTTTTTACCATGAGGGTGGTGAAACATCAGCACAGTTGCCCAGATGCTGGAGACATACAAGGTGAAGTTGGATGGGGCCTTGAGCAACTTCATCTAGTTGAAGATATTCCTGATCTTTGAAGGGGTTGAACTATAGGACCTTTAATAGCCCCTTTCAACCTAAACTATTCCATGATACTATTGACTTTCCATGACTGCAATTTTTGTTTCTAGAAAACCCATTTTCTGCCAGGTCTAAACCATGAAATATTTGAAAGTTATAAAATAGCTTCATGAATTTTGAAGAAGCAACACTTAACTACAATAATGGATTCAGGGTTTATACTATAACAGCACTTTTCTGGGTTTCTGAATACTTTGGTAAAGTCTTTCCAAATAAATGAAGAAACAAACACTCTAATTTAAACATATGTCAGATTTTAGAAAATTACTTACTGTATATGGCAAGAAAGTTATGATCATCATACAAGCCTAAAACAGAAAAAAACATTAAAACACTGTATTTTCTGGACACATCCTCAGTGAGGATTGCTTGCTTTGTATTTTACAAGGAGATCAAATGATTTTGCTGCATAATAAAAAATACCCACATTTCTCAAGTTGCTGAGTTTTGACCACAACAAATGGCTGGTTTTGTACACATCTTCCATGTTCTCTATCCACATTGTACAGGCTTATTTTAGAAAACACTGCAGTTTTGTTACCAATACCCCAGGTATAAGTTTTGCTATGGTTTTTAAGAGACTTCTCTCTAAAGCAGCAATGTGAAATATACCAAACCTTCTAAATAGGTGTTTCTGATTTGTCAAGAACATTAATATCTGATTGCAAATATTTTGTACCTAAAAAAGCAAAATTTAAAAAATCCAACTGAACAAATAAAAGCATAATGAAATACATTGCTTTGAAAGCTACATTAGGTAAGAATTAGATGTCTTAGGCTATTCTTCTAAAAAACTTTCCTCTAGTGTTATCTCATGGAGCTCCAACAGTGCTCCTATTAACAAAATTAGAATAACTGTGTGGTTGCATACTTTCAAAGAATAGAGTTTAAAACAACATTCCAAAGTACTCAGTTTCCTCAGATGAACTTCAGACCAACCTGCTGCAGAGCTTATTTTGGTTCACAGTAAATCTTTTGTAAGTTAAAAGCAAGTTACTTATCAATCAGTCATCTTGGAACTAAGGATCTTTGTATTTTCGCAACTTGGAAATATGTCAGATTTATGCTATTTAAAGTAGAAACTTCTGGATATTCACAGGCACACTTAAGTGACCTGTATCTGACAGGTTAACCATCCAGCTTGCCTGACAAGACTCACCAGATTTAGAAGAGCCAGGACATCATCTATATGCTCTATCACCTGAAACAACCTGTCAAGGCAAGGCAAAGTAATGTTATCATGAACAAGCCAACTCACAAAATCTATTTTACACTACCTATAAATTGTACATTTATGATAGCATGGGAGAGCCCAATTTCCTCTTCCCCAGAATTAATACAAGTATTCCAGGTGCTACCAAAACTCATGTAGCTCAAATATGAAAGCAATTTATTAGAAAAATTTTAAAAGCGAGATACAATCAAGTTCAATCATGGAGCAGTTATCAAGAAAATGGTTTCTATTTGAATGGCAGAGTATTTTCAAAATTTTAAGGCTTAAAATCATTTCTCCTGAAGAGAGACAGCACACAAAGAAAAAGTTTTCCTTGCAAATGTTCCCAGATTTTAATGAAACTCCCCATTCACAAAACTCTTACTCAGAATGAACAGCACCCATCATCCTCCACAAAACTCTGAGACTGTACCTCAGCATTTACTTATACAAGCAAAGAAAAGCACTGTGATAAAGGAACAGATGTGAGGTATCAGCTTCAAATACTGAATTACAGCTTGCACACATTTCTGGAATGCAGTCAATCCACTTGCATAGTGACATTTGTAAATTTCAAAATTCAGACAAAAACTGCCCTGGTTCCAGTATGATGGCTGCATGCCAATTTCTTTTTAAACACCAAGACATGGCAGGTGGGGGTGTCCACAGCTCTGTAAAGTACAGAATCTGCAACATTACAACCGATTTTTTGACAGCTACTACTGAGGACAGAGAGATGAGTTTTAGGCCAGCTGTACTATATCAGTTCCTTATCAGTTCTCTAACAGTGGAGCATGCAAGTTACAAATTCATGCTTTTTCTGTATAATTTTAAGTCTAATTCCACTAGCCTTCAAGGTAAAATGAAAAGTAACTCTAAAAGATAAATAACGCTTATTTTTCTCTGAATCACTATGGCAGTGGTGTAAGAGTAGCTATTCACTGCTAAGGGTAGCATTTCTTTACAATGATTTTCTAGTATTATTCACTGAAAGATATTTCAGAAGTCTGGCAGCAAGACAGAAATACATTGGAGACATGGTCATCTCCTGCACTTTCTAGCCTTTAACTTTAGATTTAAACACTGTGTTCCTACCTTACATGAGCTGCCCATGCCACTGTGACTATTAAAAAGGTCATCAAGTAGACTGCAATTTTTGCTAGAAGAAGTTGCTGAACATTTTCACCTAATTTCTGGGACAGAAAGTGACACCCAAGGAAACAAAATTCAAATGTTAAGTTACAAAATTATTACCAACATCTGAAAAAGACATGCAGAGTAATGTAATCTACTTTTGGAAAATGCCTCCCAAGAATGCAGTTTCCATTCAACAATCTCTTTAGTACACTGCAGAGAAACAAGTTTATTAGGAACTTGTTAAGTAGGCTGAAATACGGCATTTGATGTACCAACACTTCTCATCAATCTGTAAAAGGGCTTCCCAACGCTCTACCCACCTTGTGATTTATGCATTCTCTCATCCCTATTACTATAATAATGCATTGCAGAGGACTGGACACAATATGCCTACTTTCACAGCACTGACTTCTGCAGTAGAAGCATCACAGAGGATTTAATGTGATGACTGTTAACAAGGAGAAAGGAGTGGGCTTAACCTCAGCAAATTCTGCAAATACCACAGTGGCTTAAACAGACTCAGTATATTTGCGGTGTTACAGATCTTTCCTGAGCTTCAAACTAAAATTTAGGTCTGTTTAAGAGTAGAAAAATAAATAATGGTAAAAGAAAAAAACCTGTAAACGTTCTCAAATTATTAAAGTTGCCTAAAATTCCTGGGTATTCTCAGAATGAATTTATTTTCTGTAGCTTTCTTTTTCCACCTTTGCTTATTCAAATTACATTTATTAGGAACCTGACTTTAAAACTGGCATTCAGATTGTTCTATATAAGTGGCTCCTCTCAGTTATGGTTTACTACCAAGAAGACCAGACGCTTTCTGAAAGATGTTTTGGTTAGATGGGCGATTCATTTTTCATAGAAAAGTAACTAGATATAATCTATGGCTCATTCAGGCTTTAAGTCACAACATCTGCAGATAACACTAATCTTCATCTTAAAGTTTTATACCCAAAGTTCACCATCTCCTCGCCCTATGCGAAATTTCTGTTAGGTTTAAGGTTGCTTGATGATTTCTGCTTTTTAAAGCCGGTAACTCGAAATGAAATGGGCGTGCTAAACGGATGTTACATCTACTCGCGAGGACACAAGAAACAACAAAAGACACGCGATACCTGGTCAGGATGTATTTTTGTGTGAGCCACCGGCAAAATCTGAAATAACAAAATGTTTATTAGCATATGAGGTTCTTTTCCCCGTGGAGCACTTCCTTAAAAACCACAAAACCCTCACGGGCCCGCGTAGCCAGGAGCAGCTCTGGAAGTCTCAGCCGCTCTTGGGCCGGGGTCCGGCCCGCGGCGGGCGGCACTG
>VZTR01015543.1:0-19744 GCA_013400775.1 Chaetops frenatus
TTTTTTGCAGTGTGTAGAACTCAAAAGGAGCTTGTGAAAGTTCTATTTTCTTACCGTGGCAAATCTGGTGGAATGAAAGCCACTCCATATGCAAACTAATGAAAAAACTTGAGGGACAATTTCTTCAGGTATGGACTGTCTGACCTCAGGAACCTGACAGATATGGCTGCAGCATTATTAACAGTCACTCAGGCTTCCAGGTGGAATTAAGGAGGCAGGAATGGCCATGCATTTCAATCTGTGCAGTTAACCTACTTAGATTAGAATCTATTATTTATGGTGATTATCAGCCACTGCAGCTCTTGTAAATGGCAGTAGGTCAGTGCTTTGATAATAATTAAGGTATTCATTATAGGATAAAAGCGGAGGTCAACTTCATTTCTGTCTTTTAAAACAGAACTGAATATAAAGAATTACAAGACTGAAGAAATTATTGCCAGAAAGAAGCAACATAACTTTTTTTCATCTTTTTTATTCTGGAGCTATGTTTTCACATCTTTCTATATTCATGGTAGCAGTAAAACTAAAAAGTTCCTAATGCCTTCTTTTAAGGAGTTAATTAGAAAGCTGTTAGTGAAGTTTTGTGTATTTTTATTACTACTGTACTCTGGAATGAGACACACAATACCTACAGGAGTCTGAAAAATTGGAGGAAATTGTGCATGCAAAGCATATAAACTTTGTACTGTTTTCTGTCTCTTTTATTGCACTGCATGATAAAAACCCTTGTTGTTTGAGCATATACACGACTTTATTCTTTAATATTGCAACTTAAATGTCATAGATATCTTACAAAGCTTATGTTTATAAAATTTATTGGACAGTGATATGCTAAATGGCTCTTAGGGGATTTGGATATTGCTGAATATTGGTAAAAACAGAGGTAGGACTAGCAGATTTCCTGCTATTTACCTACTGAACTAAATCAGCCTGAAGATACACCATATTTAGCAGTTAAAAAGAAGAGGGGGAAATGTTTGCTTTTTGCTGCATAAAATGTCTGTTGTGAGTCATGAGTTGTCTTAATGTTGTTAAAAAACTACCAAGTTTGAATGGAATCTATTTTAGCCAGGGACAGTGTCCATTTATCAAAATATCTAACCATCAAAAGATACTCCATCATATACATCAGAGAAGAATAAACACCTGCCAGTCCAATAAAAGTATGTAACATTAATATATATTAATATTATCAAAGAATAAGAAAAGTAAGGATAACTTGTATCATGTACATATGTTTCATTGTTTATTCTCTGGTGTAGGAATTGTACTCATTTGAGGGCCAATGTTTTAATTTGGAAAAAATTTTAAGTGTGAGAGTCACAGTTCAGTTTATCCCATATGCAAAAAATTATTTAATTCACCCAACCCAAGGACCAACATCCCTCCCAGATTTCTAGTGGTATGGAACTGTGGAAAAAAAGCGCTAATTACTTACTTTTCTTCACAAACCTACAGGAATGGATTAAAGACTGAGTAGAGAAGAATGGAGAATGGACAAAATCTCCTCAGGATTGTCTTGCACATAGCTCTGGGAAGATAAAAGTCATATTGGTAAAATTCCTCTGCCAGAATCTAATTGCTGATATTTTGAAAAACTGTTCCTTTTATGGGATGTAAGATGACCTCCTCCAGCTGAGTTTTGTACCAATGTCCTCTAAAGATTAGAAGTAAGCTTTTTGTTACTGTTTGGGTATGACAGATATTCCATGTAAAGGCAAGAACTTACTGATTGTATAGCCACCCACCAAAAAAAAAAAAAANAAAAAAAAAAAAAAAAAAAGGAATTCAGGAAATATCTTCAAAATGAATCCAAATGCTTCTTATTTTTATTTGTTTTCCAGAATTTCAAAAATTATTTTGGATAAAATTCCTGCCTTTACTCAAGTGTAAAACTAGGAAAACTCAACATTTTTTGTAACAGATGGCTTTAGGATTGCACTACAATTTAAAGGAAGGGAAAAGGAAAAGAGATAAACTGATAGATAGTAATTTGAAATGTAAGCAGAAAATGTAGATAGAAAATATAGAGGAAGGGAGGATAAAAATAACATCATCAAAATCTTTGAATAACCATTAAAATCTTTTTATACAGGTCAGGGTTTCCGATATGTTTGCAATATTTTTCAAGTTGATGTTGTGATTGTGTTTTCCAGTAATGCAATGTGACTTCTAAATGAATTCTTTTACAGATTCTGATTTGCCATTACCAGAAAACGCTGTTCATGTCCATGAAGAATCAGATTCTGAAAATTACAAAAATAAATAGGTTGGCATAATGAATGAGAATAGACAAACAATAATTATATCCTTAAATTTGAATGTTGTTCCCAGGAATCATTGGGTAGTCTTAAGTCACTTTTCATTTTAAATGAAGTTGCTATAATTATTTTTTCAAATAAATAATATTGGAGAAAGGCAAGCTCAAAAAGCAACCCACCACTCACACTCCTAGTTAATGCCATCATCAATTTTTTCCTTATGCTTTCTCTTTTCAGATCTTAAAATGATTCTTATTTAAGTCGGTAATCAGACAAACATTTGATTTAAATCTTCCACTTTGTCATGGGTTGGTTCGAAACCGGGCGGAAACACCATTTAATGTTGCGGTTTCACATTCACCTGCTCGCCTGCTCACACCAGGCGAGAGTGTAGTGTAGTGGTTTTATGAGAATAAGGATTAAGAGAAATGCAAAACAGGCCTAAACTTCAAAGATAAAAATAGTTTATTAACAAAAAAAAAAACCAACAGAATCAAAATCAACCCCCAGGTGGTTTCTTCTTCCTCCCCCCAGCTCCTCACCCATGATGGTTCCTTTCTCCCACCTCATTTATCTTCCTTTACCACCATCCTTCTCACCAACAACACAGAGAAACAAACTTAGAAAATCCCTGGTCAATTTACCACTCTTGAAATAGGCTTTCATCAGTCCAATTGGAAGAAGAGTCTCTCTTGTCTCACCATGGAGATTTTTTTCCCACAAGACGCATAAGTCTCNAAATTGGTTCTTTGGTGCTAAAATTATTCTATAAAGCATTTAACATCTTATATGTAATAAAAAGAAGGGATGGGAATGGTCTACTACTTTTCTTTCCCAACACTTCCTATAGCATTAAATTCTCTCCATTTTACTTTACCAAGCCTTCTCTTTGTCAGTCTGGAGAGTCACTCAGCTTCTCCATGTAGCTCAAATCCCTTAATCATATTCATGGCCCTTCTGAACCTGTTGCAGTCTGTCCATGTCTCTCTTCTGTGTGAGTCCATCACTGGACATAGTGGACATGGTGTCTCAGACATATCTCACAAGCACTGAGTCAAGGAGAAGAATCACCTCCCTTGATGTTGGCAATGTTCTGCCTAACAGAGCGCAGGAGCATGGGGATCTCTTTTGTTGTTATCTTCTACCTATTTAATCTCTTTCTCTAATGTCTTCAGTGTTTCACCCTGGCACCCTCCCATTCTGTTGCTTCTTTTCCTTGTATCCCCCTTTTCCTCTGTTTCCTTTCTACTTCAGCTCTTCTGCTTTTGTATTTCTATGGAACCCCCAGTGCAACAAAAAATGGACAAAGCATATTCTTCTGTTGATTTTGGCTCAAGCATTGTATTTAGGAACTACACAGTGTTACTTAATTAGTTTTCTCTTCCCCCTGCTCTGCCTGGTCTGGAACCTGGAAAGAGGCCCACATGGAGCTGTATATGACAACTCAATGCAATGCCTACAGAAGAAGAGTCCTCTGCCAAGCTCAGTCTGCCTCACATCCAAGTTTAAGGACAATGTAGTCATTACACTTTTACGTTTACACCAAAATGAATCAGTCAATTAGTCACATTTTGTTTAGAGTGAAATTCAAATTAGTCTTCACTGAAGTCACCAGAATAATGTTGGTTTGCAACTGCCAGTATGCAGTGTTCATGAGTCATGTTACAAATGTTATGAAATAAGCTAAAAATTCTGCTTTTTAAAATAATACATGTAGAGATTTATTTAGGTTTGTTATTTTTTCTTTTCTCCACTACTCCTAAATCTTCGTTTTCATGTTTTCTTAAATTTATCTCTGAGGACTAAACCCAGACTATTTTTATTTTAAAATTATAGACTCCATTGTACTTAAGTAGTTGCAGTGTCCAGTCTTTCAAAAGGACTCTGACTATCCTGAGGTTTGGCAATTTTGCAACAAGACTTTATTCCTATGAGTACTCTGGCAGGCTAAAAGCAAAGCATAAAACCAGTACTTATTACATCTCTAGTAGCCTATATTTCTTTTTCTATATTGTTTTACTGAACATATATTCTGCCGTCCTTAACTTTGGCCATGTTACTATAAGAATAGAATGCTGGCATGCATTTTTATGTTAAACCCAAAATGGACCAAGCATGAAATATAAGGAATGAAAATCAATTATATTTGTTAACCATACAGGCTAGCAGCAGTGAAACACTAGAAATGTTCAGAAATGCCAGATGCTTCATTTGATCCTTCTTCCGACAGAAACTCCATTTGAATATAGGAATCTTTAGAGTGGATATGACTAATTTTGTACAAGAAATGCTTTATTGGTGTCCTGACTGCATTAGTGTTCCACAAAGTTATTTGCCACCTAAAGGTCATCTACTTCTTTGAGAAGTAGATGCCCTAACATTTTTATTATTGTGATTCTACATTTTCTCCCACTAGGTTTGTTCCTTCACTGGTGAAGTAAAAACCATTAACTACTTTTATAATTTTTAATATAGCTCTGGTTGAAATCTTTGCAGCTCTGTCTAGTGACTAGTCACAATGACCCTAATGGTTTCAAGGTATTTAACCTTAGATGCCTGGAAAACATTAAGAAGGTTTAATGTATAAAATCGTTATTCCGTTTGGTTTTTTAACCAATACAGACTCTTATCATGTTATCCTGATTCCTAGGATTTGCACTGAGCACAGAAAAAGGGAAAAAGGTGAATAAACCAACAATCTTACACAAATGAAATAGAAGAAGGATCTTTTGTCACTTAGCAAATTGAACACTGAAGTGTGGTCACTGGGTTAAAGTCAGCTCTTGAGAAAAATCAATACCATTTACTTCCCAGGGTTTTCTCTTCTTTATCAGACCCTAGTCTTCAATGGCAGGCAAAATCCAAGTCTGTGCTGGCTCTTCACTATGAGGAATACCCAGATACAAAAGAAAATATTGACATTTCGTCTGTTTAACCTGACAATTCATCATTCAAACTGTGTAGTCAAATAATGAAAATCAGAGAATGAATGGTGAGTGAAAGCTCTAGACAGTGCATGATCTCACCTATACAATTAAGAGGGAAAACAGTCTCCTGTCCCTTTCTTTTTCACTCCAAAGCAATTTTTCTAAGAAATTATCCTGTAGAACTGTTATTTAAACTTTGGTGTTTGTAAAGACTTATATTGTCTTTTTACATCTTGCCAACCAAGGACTACTGGGAAAAACCTAAAGCAGCAAATTCAAGAAAACATTAAGTTCAGGATGAAATAAAAAAGTATTCAATGTTATCATTTGAAAGTGTTCTGAGGAATATGTACACCATTAGATTCTCCTTATAGTAATTTATATCTTATTCATGCAAGATTTTCAAAATTATTCTAAAGATACCTGGAGCTAGACAATGGGAATGGCTATTTTGTTATGCAGAAAGAGAAAGGAAATATCTTCTAAGTAGGTTGCTTCAATATTGAGGCTATGCACACGTAATAAAGAGGACTCTAATATATATTTATTTCCTCAACCCACCCTGCACTGAGGAGGAAACAGAAAAAAGAAGGGGAGAAGATCAACAGAACCAACAATCCTGTTTATAACACATTAGTCATCAACTCTGAAATGGTACATGAGAACTGATAATTGGAAGAGGTTTGAAGCATATGACCTGAAGCATATGACATGACATGAGCCAGATTCTCTTTCCTGACCAATACTGTCTGATTTGCCATTTGGTCTGTGAGAATAGTTGCAATAATATACTCACAATGGAATGTATTTTTGACCCAATCAGGTTCCACATTCTCTCTTTCCCAAAGTTATACTACCGTAGCAACCATATTAGAATTTCATTATGATATGAGAACTCTATAGAGTTAATTGCTAACTGACCATATTAGTTTCTTGGTTACCGAGACAGAGTGGAATGTGCTTACTGAGACAGAGTGGAATGTGCTTACCAAGACTGAGTGGAGGGAACAAGGCCACTGACAAGAAGAAACAACCATGACTTAGTCCCTGCTTTTCCCGGTGACCAGTTTAACTAGCCTTGAGGTTTGGACTAATACCGACAAACCAGCGAGCACGTGCAACTGAGAGAGGTGAAAGTGCAACTCTGAGAGAGACGATCCCTGCCCCGACCCCCGGGTGGCACTGCCCATGTGTGAAGCTCATGCTATGCTGGCTAAGGAACGTGCAAATGACTTTGGGGAAAGGCTATGAATACGTATATGCATATCAGGTAAACTAATGAATATGCAACTTGTAACCCCATATGTACCAAACGAAACACTGGAGATGACGTGTGCGCCTTTGGTGGAGAGATCCCCCGTGCTCCCAGCTCTGAATAAACATACCTACTTTGCAACTTATGGGTTGTAGAGTCGTCTTGCCGCAAGTCAATTATTATTAAATTTTTCTAAAATTGGTTTAAGAATCCAAATTACCAGAAAAATATAATATATAACAGGTCTGAATGAAAGGACAGGTTGCTCTACATGGTTTTTTATTTTCAAAGTCTCCAGCCTAATTGGAGGCTGCTGTGATGTCACAGAACAGTCTATATTACCCACTGGAGGCAGCTTGTGCACCTGCATAACAACAGGGCATTTCTTCAATCTCATATGTGCTCTAGTGTGTAGAGAAAATGCAATAATGTGTATAATACACTTAAAAACAAAAGATATCTCTTGGGAAATCTAAAAAACACAGTATGTTTTCAAAGCTTGCTAACTGATTGTGTAGGATCTTCACAGATATTATAAGAATGTAAAACCAGAAAAGAAATCTATGGACTTGTGCTTGGACTTACATCCACTTTTATTTTTTTATTATTATCTTGGTGACATATTAAAAGAAATTGGTTCTCTTTCTTTCTTTTATATTCACAACTACCTTTATTCATAGAGTGGAAAGCAAGAATATTGAAGGTGTAGTGCTTGTGATTTTTAACTATGAAGAACACTTTTGTTCAGGACAGTGAAGACGCTGAACGGGGAAGGGAGGTTGTGTACGCACATTCCAGACAGTGTCACTAAAAGAGTAATTTCTTCTTGGACTCATCTACAGCAAGGAATAAGCCTCAGAGATGCCTATGAAAAAGTGAAAGCAAACCCTTCAGTCCTTGGAATTTCATTTTCATCAGAAAGAAAAATAGAAAAGAAAAAAAAGGAATTTCAAACTGCTGCATAAATAACTCTAATATAAAATGCAACCAATGTGAATTGCAAAGAAGACCTCACAAACTTGTGATTAAAATTTGGGGAAGGAAGTGAGATAGACATGACATTAATGCTTAATTTTTTAGTTATTTGAATTACAATACCGAATACTTGGATAAAAGGCCAAAATGCATGTGAGAAAAGTACCATGCAGTGAGAATGCACCTAGGAGAAGCAAGCATACTTCTCCTTTTAAAAAGGCATAAAGAAAGTAATATATTTTTGTACAAAAGAATGAAATCTTACAGTAGGAATCTGATTAAAGTGGTGCAGGTTTTCCACATACACAGACAAGTTATAGGAGGGGAGTCTTCTCTGGATTTAAAACATACTGTTGATGAAAGAATAAATTCTTGAATTTGGAGAACCCTTACTGATATGCTAATAATATCGTTATGGGTAAATATTGACTAAAAATCAACTACAGCAATAACTAAAATGAAACCTACTAAAATAATTTTGTCCAAGAATAAAACTATAAATCAGAAGGTCAAGAATAGATGCTAAGAGTTTAGTTGGCACATGAAAGAATAGATTTTTCTCTTACTGAGCATCTGCAACTGCTTGTATCTTTATACAATGGCTATTTTGATCATACAAGTAGTTCTTGTTCTCAGAGACTCTGCTGTAAAGTTGGCTCTTCAGTTGCTTAGATGAAAATGTCACTTTCAAAATGTGGCAGATCTTACTTATGTCTGTATAAAAGTAGTTACATTTTGATTTTCTTACAAAAAAAAAATAAAAGAGAAGAAAATTTTGCTAAAATCCCTTCAAGACTTTGTTAAATTTTCACCAATCCATCAAGATGTTTATGCTGGTCATCTTAGGTTACAGGACAAGACTTATTTTCTCATCACTAGGAGTCATTTGAGTAAGAGATTCATTTAATCAAAGCGTCTCTGGTGTAGACATGTGAGGAATTATTCACCTTAGTTGTCTTTGATAGTCAGAGAAAATTACACAAGTACTGTTAATGGAGTCTTCTTCACAAAGATTTTTTAAAAATATTAGAATATATGCCACAATTAAAAACAAAACTATTTCTTTGCAACCTCTATAAAGAGAGATGAGGGCTGCGTTTTCAGTTTTAGACAACCAGTGGCCATTTACTCTTATCTGTATTTTTATTAATAATGCTTGCAACTATATGAAGTAATTGAAAAACTAATTTTATACTATACTTTCTTGTTCAAGTAATTAAGTTTTAACTTCTTTTTCTCAAGAGATTTTTTTTTTAATAATCACACCCAGGTTTCTTTCACAGCTTTCTGTAGTATGGTTTATATGTGTTAGTGTTATCTCAGGATAATACAATAGGAAGAAGGAAGCCATGTTTAGTATTTCTGTTCCACAGCAAGACTGGTGAGATTAGATGTGGTAGAAACTGAGACATCCAATAGAGAAACTCTTGTTTTATGATAGTACATGGAAAGAACTGTTTGTCAAACAAGGAGAAGCCTGAAAGAAGGAGCTATATGAAGGGAAGAGTAATAATTATAGAATTTATATTCCAGAAAGCAGAGGACTGAGTGACAAGAGCAACATCAAAAGCAGTAAAAGAGATTTGTGAAAAGACTTGGAAACAGACCAGAAGAATTGGATGTGAATTGCACACGTACCAACAGGCAGAAGGTCATTTGAGTATCATTAGTGTTCTATGACAAAAGACTCAATTTATACTCAGAAAAATATATATCTTAATTCATATGTAGTTTTAGGTTGCTTTTTTGTGAGGTCATGTAAAGTGTTATTGTCAGACAGATGGTTTCATATTTCCATGAAAGACATTATTTCAGGAGTACTGTGAGGGTAGCATGTTGTTCCTCATTAAAAAGACATTTCACCATAATGAGGAACATGCTTTTCTTATAAGGCTTCCGTGGGAAGTTATAACAAGCATTAGCTAATGTTCAATAAAACCAGGGACTGTAGAAGAAAATACATAAGACAAACATGTACCTTGTAGGTTAGCAAACTTGGAGTTACTATAGCTGTTGCTTGTAACAGATCACAGACTGTGTGCTAAGCTAACAGAACAAGCATCAAGTCCTGTCAGGCTTTGTCAGGACTTATTTTGGCCTGTCTAGAAATTTGTTTCAGCTTGTAACATCATTGTCTAATACCCAGAGAACTGTTATATGTGCTGTTTTGGCTTTTCCTTTACTTTGCACAATGGTTCAGTGTAACAATTTTTGCTATATATATGTATATTTCTAACTAATGGATACTAATATCAAGTGACCCTTCTGTGTAGAATGACCTGTCTTTGACCCTAGAATAAAATGTAGCTGTAGGTGGGTTGAAAGGGGAGAGCAGGCACAAGGTGATGTCAAAGGCGCTGAAGCACAGTCACAGATTGATACTGGAGGCCCACGTTTGTAAACAATTCACCAGTGGTTAATTCCAGGTCATCAGAAGCATGAACCCATGTGTCACGGATATGTTAGAGACAACAAAGAGAATAAAGTACAAATATACAATATATTTAAAACACACCTTACAAAGTTATATATAAAACTAATTTGCAGACAAAAAAAGAAGAGCAAGGTGTAGAGCAAGGCAATTGACAGAAGAAATGGACTCCAAGCAGATTCTAAAGATAAAGAAACCACCAACATCACGACTGTACCCTTCCAAGCAAAGATACAGGCCTCTAAACCTGTAGTTTCTTCCCCAAATGAAGCCATTGGCCTGACAAGAGTGAGTGTAACATCTGAGACATGCGTAGAGACTGGAAAGTGTGTGTATGCACCATTTTAATGATATACAATTTGAACCATCTCATCACCATTATAGCTGGTCTAATAGCCACTATTTTTTATTAGACTGTTAATACTTTAGTTAGACTAAGAGCAAATTATTGGCTTAGTACATATATAGAACTCTTATTTTGACCATAACATTTTTGAGTAGAACAAATTGATGGCAATTCAACCAGTTCTTTCTGTAAACTGGGTACGACAAACTGGTAGCATATAATCATCATAATCCTTAACGGTGGCTCAATTTTGTAAAACTGTAAATGCCATACAACAAAGTCCACAGTTATTCATTTGATAAAAGAATCTAATCTTTTCTGGTTTTATGTAAACCTCAAATTTTTATTGATTTTATAATGGTGAATCATTTATTTCATCATTATCTTAAAGCATTGGATCTGTCTAGGAAAACCTAAATACCGACAGATATTTTCTATTTAATTTGTTTTTACCAATAAAACTTAAAATATTTCTATAGTAGTTAGGAAACTTTCACTCCAATGACATTCATCAAAGAAATTTTTTACACTAGATGGACAAATTAGTTTAATGTCAAGAGATGGACAAGGCTTTTTGCACTTTCTATGCCCTTGCATTACACGGTCCATTTGCAAAAGACATGTGATGAAGTATGATATAGAGGTTTAGAAATAAAGAAGTGCCAGAGAAAAGATAGTTTGGTAAGTACTTATTTGTTATTTCTTACAATACAGAATCTTGGGACTCCTCTCAAATTTCATGTTTCACCATCTAAATAAATTATGCTACTCATTTGAATATTGAATGAAAAATAAAACAATTTATATCAGTTCTAAAAGGAATTTGAATAATCAATTAGGAAAAAAATCTGTCAAGAACACTCAAATTCCAAAATATCATTTTTGACTCATTAATGCACTTGTAATACACATCAACAGTGAAAGTACATTTTCAAAGAAGACTGACAAAAGCATCATATATTTGCTCCATTCTTCTTGAATTTGGCCTCTGATGATATTAGACATAGCTACTTTACAAGCTACTCTTCCATGTAACTCTTCTTATAGTATATTATAAGAAAAAATTTACTTTGAAAATACCAAGGGTTGTTCTTACATTTCTCAGTACATTGTGTTTGTTGCAATAAATTCGAAATAAATTTATTATGTATAATTTATTTCTCATTCCAATTATTGCACACCATTACTAGTAAAATTTATTATTGAAAAGAACCATCAATAAAATAAGCTCAGAAATTATTATTTAGTTTATTTATTTTTGTTTGATGGGCCTGAGATTTGTATTATTTTTATTTTAAATTTTAATAATTTTTCATCTGTTTCTGTAAAATAAAAATTATTAAGCATTAAAGTTGTGTTGCATGTGTGTTGTCTATTTTTTAAACCTGCTCACTGATTATAAATTTTGACAGATTGGAAGAGGTCTGAAAAATGTTAAGTCCTTAAAATTTTGATAATGTTATGTAAAGCTGTTGGTAACTCCAATGAAGAAGGTGCTTTGAGAACTGAGAATTTACAAGGCAGCCAGAGGTACTCAATTTTTTAATTGCTGGAAACGCTTTGATCAGAGTCTCTGACTTACTTATTTACCAGAGAACACAACCAACCAGATAAAAAGCCAGGCTTTATCAGTTTCAGTGTTTCCAGAAGGGCTTTTCCTTGCTTCATCTGAGTCTCTCGAACTTTTATTGTCTCTCTACCATATCTTGCTTTCCAGTCTTTCAGGGTACTGATTCAAGTTTTTATGGCAATTTTTGGTGAGTTTTTTTGCCCCTCACTTAAAAACTTCAGCATTTCAAGCCTTGTAAAGATCCCATTGGAGAAGAAAGAAAAGGAATAATTATCAAGAACAATATTTTCTTCTCTCTTTCTCTAAAGAAAAGCAAAACAACAGATTGCAGCAGCAAACGACATAGTTTTGTTGGGCAGTATGTTGTTTCTTACTACCCCAAATATTTTATAATCCTGCAGGGATTTTCAGTCATCATATTTTCTTTATTCTGTTTTTAATTAAATGATTTTGTCAGTGTAGGGCAAGCATAACTGATAGCACAAGCCCATGTTCATTCAAATTGTTCATATACCTACTTATATTGGATTATTTTTGAACAGTAGTCCAGGAGAAATATTTTCATACCTACATGCTATACTTTTGTTCATTTTTGAAAGAAAATATTTTTCTTCCCAGGTTAGGCAGTGGAACATCTGACGAGGCCAAATAATGTTTACACCTTGAACAGACAGTTCCTCTAAAGTGATGGGAAAGTCTCAGAACAATCTATGTGACTTCCAGGGCTATGAGTCCCTTGAGCTCATGCATCTTCCTCCAACTTGGGATGGAAATCTTTCATTTTAATTAGTTATCCTATGGCTATTTCTCTATAAACTCTCCTCTGCTAAATCCCTCCTGACATCTACAAACAAAACCTCACTGCCTTGGAATGAACCAAAACTGATTCCCTGTGACTGATCTCACCAATAAGCTTGCTGTTAACAAAGGCCTTTAGATCTGACAGCGGGTCTGTGCCATGGGGCCTGAGGGTAAGTGCCGTTCCCAGGTCAGGGTCCTCTGCAGTGTGCAGATGCTTCAACTTGCACTGTCTGTTTAATTAATTTCAGTCTGCTTCACCTATTTAAGCTTTTCACTTGCCTGCTGTTTTCCCTATCAATAAATATAAGTAATAGATTATAAAAAGATAAATTCTGTATAAAGCAGGATGAATCATTTATGCAAACATGATTAATCTCTTTCCAGCATTAAACTTGAAGTTTTGTATGCAGCATATCAAACAAATTATTTGAGTATACTGTATTCCTGATATAGTTGAGGTGTTCATATATAAGTAATACATATGTTTGTAAATATATGTTAGAGTATATCCCTCTTTATACACACAGCCATGTAAATATAAAATATATTAGAATATACCCATCTATATATACACAGCTCTTCTGACTACATAGTTAAATTTTTTCCTAAATTCATTTAAGCATGTTACAAAATTCAACTTATCAGAATTTGTTAAAATCTGTTTGTATTAGAAATAGTTCCTGTTTCAGGCAGCCCTGGAACACTGTTTTGTTAAAATGCTACATAAGCAAGTAAGCCTATTAGTATTAGTGGTGTTGTATTGGTGGAGCTGTTCTGACCTACTGTGTCAGCAAAGCATTTGAGTGCAAATCCCAACCTTATACAAAGTATATTTTTCTAGAATTCTTGAGCTACCATTTCCAAATCCATACTGGTATTAGTAATTTAGCCTTTAGCATCAATAGTCCTGTCTATATAACAGTCCTATAAGTAAAGCTATGGTTTTATAAGTTGGGATGAACAGGAATATAGCAACCTGTCACCACTGGAAACAAAGGTTTTGAACCACTCAGCTCTCTGTCCTTGAATGAGCTTGTCTGTCATCTGGGAAAACAGTCTGGTCTTCTTATATGACTCAAAGAACATATTTAACTCAGAAACTGGTTGGTTTCCTGCCTGGTTAGTTAAACAGCCCAGAGAGACTGGGAAGTGCACTACAGCTGGCACAAGGGAAGAGGAGAATCTGTTGGATCTCAAGAAGAGGCAGAGGAGGAGAGGACAAGGCAAGCAGAGACAAGAGAGCAAAACAGCTCTTTCTCGGTGTAATGGACAATGAAAATAACACTGCTGAATATAGGACAGCTCAGTTATTTTGAATTATCATAGCCCAGTAAGTTGATACAGGAGATATAAAAAGGTGTTTAAGAGTGACAGTGACCAGAAGACCTGGTGGTCATAATAAGGTGAAACAATATTGGCTGATTTTGAATAAGCCCTCTTTGTATTACAATTTTTTTTACTTCAAAAATACAAACTTATTACTAGTAGTTATGATAGCCCATTAACCTTTTTGAGAGGATAATGCTGCTTCCTTTGTTTTGGAACTTATAGTAACTAAATTCTCATCTACAGTCTCCTGAATATAATGAAAGAGTGTAAAAGATGACAACAGGAAAAGTGATGGTGATACTAAAATACCAAAGGACGGGAAGTTATAAAACTACCTTTCATTTCTTCCTCCCAGCATGGCAAGATGTGGGAAAACTATGCAACTTTCTGTGAATATCTTCTTCCTGCATTAGAATAGGAATTCATTGAGTATGAAGTAGGATACAGCTCTTGAAAATGCGGCCCAAGGCTAAAGACAGGAAGAAATTCTGAGTAAATGGATCTGTGACTAAGGGACTCTGACAGCCCTTTTTTTCTACTCAATGCATAAAACTTTCCAGACAGGAACACTTTTTCAAACTCAGAGTTTACTAAAATAATATTTCTTTTTCTCTAAAAGAAATATCAAATTTAAACATTTCTCTAGTAAGTGTGATAAATTTTGGTCTTATAAATGAAGAAAAGCACATATGAACAACATCGTGTCCTTCTTTTGACTCTGAATAACAGAACATTAGCTTCTTTCAGTTTTCACCTGCAATAAGGAGAAAATTAACCTTAAGGTCTAGAATAAAAGAACCATCATTTCTAAATATTATTAATATCTTTTAGTTAGAAATTTTAGTTAGAAATTACACCACATCTAAAGTGTGACACATCTTAGGAATCTCAGTAAACAAAAAAGTATAACTTTAAAAAAGGTGCTGAAACTTAGCTCTAAACCAGTTTTTCTCAAATGATAGGCAGTTAAAATGATAACATTTAATTTTGCATTTAATAACTTTTAATAGCATTTTGGCAGAAGAATAATATTTTAATTAACTTTCTTGTTAATATTAACCAATATTTCCATCATGCATGGATCCTCCTGTTCTCATCACTTTTCAATGTTTCTAAGCCCAAAGCAGGTGACAAGCACTGCAGAAATAGCTACTCATAGCAAGCAAGCTGCTCTCCAGGAGCCATACTTTTTTTCAGCTGTTGGCTATATAAGCACCATTTACTCTAATTTGTCAGAGCAACGTAAGAATCCCAATTATCCAAGTGATTGAAAGAATTTGCAATAAACTACGCTGTTATTTGCATATTCTAAGTAAACCTACTGTCATATTTCCATGAAATGTTCTTTCAAATTAATAAAACATCATAGTATGACAGGTACATTCATCTACAGTTGATGGGTAGTCATCAGATGACAGGCAGCAGTGAAATAGTTAAAAATGTTGGCATTTAAATTAATCTTCAAAGTTAACTCCTCCAATTAAGATGAGTTGAAGATGTCTAGAAATATTTTAATGCTATTGTTTCAATCTTTACTGATTGCCATAGAGACAAAAGTACAGGCATTTACATTATTAAGGCTTTCTTTTCACCTAAATGTAATTAAAATGAATAACCAAGCTTTGAATCTTGGAATACAGCATGAGGAAAAGTTTAAGAACATCTTTTTTTTTCCAGTAATATCTTCCTGCAGTCCAGTAAAATATTTTGCCATGAAAACCTTCTGAGCACTCTGCCACTCATATGTGACTCTTGAAAGGCCTTATATTTGAATAAACACCCACAACATTCCAACTAGGGGAAAACTAAGCACATAATACTAGAGAAAAAGAATGTTGTTCCAGTTTCTCCAGGCGCAGCCTCTGCAGCCCAGTCCGTATGTGCCTCTCACAAGATGTCTCAGAAATTCACACAGCTGGTGCGGAACTTGGCAGCTGGCTAGCTGCCTGGTACACATTTCTGGGAGTGTCTGGCACTACTCACTGCCTCCTGGGTTGACACAGGGTGCTACCTGAGGTCCTGACTTTCAAAGCCCGTTGTGCCCTGACACTGACTGGCATGGGAGGCGGCTGTTCCCCTAGAGCGCCAGCCCGGTTCCTCAGCCAGTGTCCAGCTTGCACATTCTGAAGCTCAACCTTTGCTTACAGCATAGGTTGAAAAACTGGCCGTTTTTTTTTGGTCTAGTTTTGTTTTCTTCTGAGGTGCTAGACTTGTAGGAAGCCAAAAGAATGAAATATAATATGAATTCTGAATTCTGTACTCATGAGCACTCTAAAGGCAAGGCCTTACTGAATGCAGAGACTGAGAACCAGCATGCATTTCTCTATTCTCACCAGAGACAGATTTAGCTCACTCTGGAGAGGAATCTAGATCCAAATTAGCACAGTCATAGGACGCTAACATTAAACAAGTGTTATTAATACTGTGGCAGTACAGACAAACTGCAAGAACTTTAGTTATCCTGCAGATCTGAGTTGCTCCAGAGGCCTGAATGAAGTACAGTGTAAGAGAAAAATGATGCAAATTTGTATAGCTATGCCTGGATGAAAGGGTGAGATGAAGGCCACATAAAAGAACTAAAAAGAGAAGTAGCAGTAGCTGCACTTATAGCAAATAATATTTTCTTTAATAAATGTCTATGCATGCTAATAAGTAAACAACTCTGAAAAAAAGACTTGTAAAGTATCTGAAATATGATCTCATAATGAACAAATATTATTAAGCCTACTCAGTAAAAGATTCACTTTGTGTCTTAGGAGTGTCTACATTTTATCTCACTTTGACCACCTAAGTGGAATTTGCTGTATGCTAGACATCGAAGTTGTTCAAACAATAACGGAGCAAGACAGCCACCTTAGCCTGGGCATGGTCTCCTCACAGGAGATTAAGTCCCCTTTGGAGGTATTATCCTTCTCCATATACAGAAAAGAACCTGAATGGCCATCTCACATCAGAAGCTTAGCAGATAGGCAGCTGGACCTGGCTGAGCTGAGACCCACTCTAAACTCAGGTGCATTTCCTCTCCCTCAGCCCTTCATGGTTCAGGAGAAGCTACATCTGTGGGTTTATTTATTCTTCAGTATTGGTGGGATCTTGACTGTATATGATTTTCCAGCAGGTTTAATAACTACAGATGAGTCAAGAGGGAGGAGATTTTAATTCCTACTGGTATTCTACCAAAGTAAATCTGCTATCTCCTCTTCCCACAACACCAAACTTGGAGGTATATATCTGATTCACATCAACTTTCTGAATGATTCAGGATTCAGCCTATAATCACAAGATATTCTTTATGCAGAACTCTTTTCTAAAAATAATTTTACTCTTTTCTCTTTTCTTACTCCTCCGTTGTCAGTGGTGAAGGATTTTTTTATCTTAATCCTTTTTGTCTGCACTTTAAGAGGTAGTCTGTAAAGCTTTCAGCATTTCTACATGCTGAAACTGGAACAAATTTTTCATGTTGGCTGTACTCATTGTTCTCTTTCTCCTAGTAAGAAAAAATACTGCCTCACAAAAGCAAACTGTTGTATTGTCATCTAGTTCTTTCATCTAGTTCTCTCTGTTTCTCTTATTAAAATAAGACTTTATTTATACTATACTTTATTGTGTTCTCTGTATGACTCTTCAGAGTTACACAAGGCTTAGAGGATTAAAAATTTTATTGCATTTCTGTTTATTTATTTGTCTGTTTCCTATCTGCTATTCCATTTAGTTAGCATTCTCAAGTTTAAAATAGAATATTTTATTAACTTAAATTGTTATTAGAGAATATTTGAGTTATCATTTTCAAATCTTTCTGTCAGGTTCTGTGAATGACTTAGATATCTTCATTGTAGAAACAATATTTCCTCATCACAATTTTTTCTCATACATTTTCTTCTGTTGTATTTGGAAGTTTTTTCTCTGCCAACAATTATTAGTTTTAGCAGAAGATTTTGCTCTTTCCTGCAGTTTAACATTGTAACAACCTTTTTTTCCCACTATCCTATTTTTCCCTTTAATTTTTTGTGTTGAAGATTAAAAAAGAGAGTTAATGTTTAATGCTTTCTCTGTAAGAATGTAATGCCAGAGAGAAGCTCTATGATAATTTATTGCCCTTCTTTTAATCCTTTTAAAACTTAAGAGAAGGAGCTATGTCCAGTGTTTAAGCAGTAGCAATTATGGGTGAGAAATTGGCAATTCAATGCCTCTCTCTGTCATGGAGTTTCTAAGTAGACACAAGCAGGCTGCATCAGCACTTACCTGAATGATAAACTAATAGAGTCATACTTGAAAGGTAGATACAGAACCATAAATAGGCAAATTTTATTTAAGCAGAGATACCCATAGCATTTATATTTCCATAGAACATCATAAAAAGTATCTCTCCATGACTCAGTAATATAAAATGGCATGGAGTTATTTGCAAAAATTACTTCTGCCCTTTCTATGAAATCTACATATTTCCTGAGAGACATTTTTTTCCCCAAGGGATATATTAAATAAAGAGATAGGCATATTTTTGACACTGTTAGTTGCTATGCAGGGAAGGGGACTTTTTAATCTTTTTCGCTTAATTCCTGGAGAATAAAAAAAGATTTATTTCTGTTATCAGTTTGAAGGTGTTGCTGCCATGTAAAGCTAATCTCATAAGGGCCGCTGTTGAGGACATTTTCTGCTCTCAACCAGGAAAAAATGAAAGCATTTTAGTATAAGTGTATTACCTTATTTTCATTCTTCTTCTCCTTGTTCTTTTCATAGAGATTAGGAGTATAAGGTTTATAGGGATAGTTAGATCATCTCATCTGACACCTATATTTGCTAGTCAACCCTTGGATTCCTCCCAGCAGCATTATTGACTGAAGTACATCTTGACCAATTTAGGCCATGCCTCATTCAAAGTCATTTCTTTGTGCCTCATCATAACACAAAGCTCCTGGACAGACAAGTTCTTAAACCCTCAATTTTTTCAGCAATTCACCCAGTTTTACAACATTCTTTTAAAATGTGGACACTACATTTCTCCCTTGTGCCATATACTTACAACACTGACAAAGGAAACTCTGCAGAAAAGATTCATTGCACCTAATTTAGATATCCACAGACATCTACAACTGAGGTAATCAGGATCCCTTTACAGGCAATTGAAAGAAATGGGCACTTTCAAGCCATGTAGCTCTTAGACTGTTTTAAATGACTATGTTAGACAAGATAAATCATATTTCCCTAATAGGCTGCAGAACTTTTTCAGACTTTGAATGTTTTCTACTAATTACTGCCCTGTTTATGCACAGCAAGTATATTACCCTTTTTATCCACCACTACTAATGAGGGCTCTTTTTGAGTTGCTTAACTAATGTGTCTCCTAAATTATTACAGAATCATGTATTTCTAATTTTTTTTTTCCATTTCTATAGTAATGGAACTTAGGTTCCTTGTACAAAAATGCATTCAGTAATGACTCCTCTTTGACTGATATTGTTTGTCCTACAATGGAGGCTGGAAAGCTTAAATTTGTGTTTAGCTAGGTCAATTCAGCAGAAAAGGTTATTTTAATAGAGAGTTGCTACTTTTGTCCCATGAAGTACCTAGTTACTCATAAAAAAGTCATGGTTGTTGAATGCTTGCATACCTTCAAGAGTTGGCTGGACAAGCCCATGAAAGCAAAATGTGTCATGTGGTTTACAATGACTCTGTCTTATGTTATCATAAAAAAGGCAAGTCAATTGTTTAGATTTTATTTATTTAATCTTTTTAAAATAAAATAATCTTTGCTTAGAACAACCTATAATACCAACTAAAATTTGGAAACTTCAGAACTAAGAAATTATTAGAAATATTTCTGACTTAGATTTTCAGCAGAAAAATTC
>VZTR01015543.1:21455-42388 GCA_013400775.1 Chaetops frenatus
AATATGATAGTAAAAATGTGCCTATTTGATGATGAGGCTGGAGCAGCACAGTTGTATACAAATGCAGATTCAGGAAAAAAATAGTTTAAGGACAAGCACAGATAATTAATGTAGCATTCTTCTTCTGTTTGAATCTCTTATGGGTCATGTTTATTTTGCTAAAATCGTGTAGTCAGAAGACCTGACTGGATAATCCAATAAACGTCTGAATTCTGAAATTGCCACCCAAAAACTGTATTATGTGCTGTAATGAGCAAGTGTTGGCCTTCTGTTCCAAGTATTGTGAAAGGAAACCATTGCTTCATTCTTTACTATAAGCTCTTCATACCTGCTATTTTGCTATCTAATGGATCATTTTTACAGTTATTTATTTGGGCAACTTTATATATTCTAGATGTAATTAAACAGTTTAAGAATATCCTTTTTCAGAGAGAAAACCTTATTATTATTGTAAACCTTATTAAAATATGCCCAAATATACATATCATTATGATCAGGGTTATTTATATAGAAAGATGTTAAAGGCATACATGGTATGGGAAAATTAGATGCTTACCTTTCACTGACATTCAGTGAGAACTGCATGCTTAACTCTGGTTCATGTCACCTCACCAAGCTGATATTAAGGGTAGTCATGAGGAAAAACTTTCTGATGATATAGGCAGTGAAACACTGCAGTGAAACACTGCAAAAGGCTGCAGGACAGCTGCAGCACACTGCTGGCCTTTATTGTTTGAAGTTGCACAAACATCTGTCTCCATGACCTAAGATGATCTTGCACTGAGACATAAGGATAAATTAAACAAACTTCCATTGTCTCTTCCAACCCTCTAAGTCTGCAATTTTATTCATTGAAATATTTATTTTTAGGCTCAGGGTTGAGGAAGAAACTTATATTGAAATAAAGATAACACATAGCAAAGCTTATAAACAAGAATTATTTTACAGAACAAAGTATAGAAGAAAAGAATACTAACACTGAAATTTGTTGAAATAGTTCAGTATAATGATCAGTAGGATTATTTTAGATTTCGATAAAATAGTAGAGTGTTACTTAGCTAATGGCTATGTAACCATATACCAGTGATATTCCAAATATGGGATGATAACTCTCCAGATATTCAATTTTCCTAAATGAATGAATGAGTGTTTCAATTAAATGAATCTGAATGAAACACCAGGAAGTGTTTTAACTGAAATTGAAGACACTGAGAGAAATACTTATAATAAAACTATATTGTTAAAGTGAAAATCTGTAGATAGACTTTCTTTTGTTGAGAATAAGAACTCCAGTGAATAAAAATGACATTACTGTATTGAATTTAATGATGTTTTCAATACAGGTTTCTACTGAGAATATACCACCTCTATAATATTTCCTGTTATATTATCTTTGGTGAAAGCTGTGATAATCAAAGACATTTACATCACATCTTTCTTCACTAGGGGAGATGGATGGTTACCAAAGCTGTTTTGCAGCTATCTTTCATTTCAAAAATATTTTCAAGAATGCTGGAGGGTGTTCACTAAGATTAAAATATTTTTTGCTGCTCCTTAGATATGCCTTCACTTGGAAAATATGAACACATGAAAATTGATAGAGTATATATATTTAAGGGTAATAATGGAATCCACTAATAGTGAATTTTTGTCAAATATTCTTTAAAAATAAAGGACACACATGCATGACAAGTAGGCAAGAAGTAAAGAAATTAGAAAGAAAAAAGAAAGAAATGGGTAAAGAGGGAAAACAGATAGGATAAAATAAAAACTTTTAAAATCATAGATATTTGTGAAGTACTCATCAGAATCTGTTCCCACTAGTTTCTGAAAAATATGATCACTTCAGAGCATTGCTTTTTGAGGATCACATAGTTAATTTAGAAAAAAAATATTGTAATTTTTGTGTGAAGAGGTGTTCTGACTCTTTTGCATTCCCTCGATCCTACTCCTGAGGTGAAAATAACTTAGCAGGAATTGGTAACCAGAACACCTTCAGACTGCCTGAAGCCTTGCTAGAATCATCATCTAAGACAATAGTTTCTTCTGGTTCAAAACTGGAATTGCTAGGAGGCGGTTTGTTTAAATGATTATTCTGAATTTGAAAGGGTGATCTGACCAAGCTCTGTTGCCAGTGAGATATTAGTCTCATAAAATCCACATAATTAAGTTTATATTAGAATAAGATACATAAAATATTCAACAGAAAATATTTCATGTGTGTGTGTGTATTTACAAATGCATTTATAGACATTACACAAAAAGATTTATTATATTATTATTAAATATAAGAAATAACATTAAAATATGTAACTAAGATAACTAAATACCACTGAATAACTTAATCCCCTAGTTGCTTCAGGCAATTTTTCTCAAACTATGGGCCAAGCTGAAAGCATTTATCTGATTTACAGTTTTAAAATATAATTGTTTAAAAAGGCACTAATAAGCTAAGAAGAAAACCTGGTATAAACAAGGTTTTGAAAATTTGAAGTTATGTGACAATTTAATAATAACTTTCAACACTTAGAAAAGTCTCTTGGGACTTCACTTTCAATACCTCTATTTCCTCTATTCCTAAAAGCCATCCCAGTAAAGACTATTTAAAATCTTTTACTTCACAGAGTTTCTTGATAGATCATAGACTATTTTTTTTTTTTAGCCATTTATACTTTCCAAAATACAACACCTTTGTAAGAAGTGCTCCTGTTGGTGACTTCTTGCAGTTGTTTAGACCCCTGGGGAACAGGCTGTCACATCTCCAATAATTATATGTGATTTTAGAAAAGTGAATGACTTCTTGACTTCCTGTATTCTTTTCTTTTATGCAATATAAATAACCTGAGACACGTCACATAAAGCACCTATAACAACAGAAGAGCAATTCAGAGGTAATGTAAAATTAATTTTAAAATTAATTGTCTGTAACAGACCTAATCAAAAGGTCTTGATAAAAGGTATTGGTTTTTTCCATCTATTCTGGGTAGTGTTAATAGTCTAGCTGATGCATTAATGAGGAAATGTCCTAGAAACACTCTTTAATTCTTGTGTTAGTATGTCCAGCAACAGCAGAATTAGTTCCCTGAACTCTCTAAGTCTATCAAGCTGCAGACATCTTCAGAAGAATCAAAACCAATGTAAATCACTTCTGAAACTTTTAAGAAAGCCAAGGACAAGATGCTCTGATGACTCTTTTAAAGCTTGGAACTGAGAAATTCTTGGCTCAAAATGCTCAAAATGCTGACTTTTAGCCAAGTACTGCACAGTAAGTTTACTTTTTGGCATGCTATAATCAACTCAGAAAAAGTACAAGGTGAACATAAAAAAAAGGTTGAGGTAAAACAAGGGCAGGAAAAATAAACTGTTACTACTGAGAAAAAAATCTGTTGAGTTCAAGATGTAATGGACATTTTATTCTTAGATGAAGAGACTTAATGTTAGATAAACCTTTCTTTTGTCAAATTTACAGATTGTACTTTGTGGCAGACCTGAGTTTTATGCTTTGCAGCTGTGTGAATAGACTTAGCCCCCAGGATTTGAATTAAACTGATGTTGATTTTCAGTGCTAAATTTCAATAAGTTTCGATTGTTTGATACCTCAGTGTCAGTGGACACCAGAAGTGCTAATGTGTTTAGTCTAAAAACAAGCACATAAGAGATACCTGATCCCTGACATGGCAGAAAAGCTCAAGCAACCAAGTCTGAAACAGAATTGGGACAGTAAGTTACTGTTTGTTTAAAGTAAGTGAATGGAAATTATCCTATATTCAGGATAAAGTGGACCTATTAGGAAAAATGTGAAATATAATGATAATTGTACTACTCAAAGAAATAGGGACAAAAATGTGTAAGATTGCAAAATTGTGGACTGGATGACTTAAATATCTAAAAATATCACCCTAACACCATTTAACTAACAAATATGCCCTTAGTTGACATTACTACAACAATAGAATCCTAGCAACTAGTATCTGAAGTTCAGATAAAAGAAATTTGTTGTGGGTTATTATTGTTATCTTTGTTACTGTTATTATTATTATTATTATTATTATTATTATTATTATTATTATTATTATTGATATATTGCAGCTCACATATCTTGCCTCCTTGCAAAGATATTTGGTCTTTCTAAAGCATTACCAAGCTAAAGTGTGCTTAGTCTGCTAAATCTCACCCAGGCTTTTAAGAAAGGATAGGATTATATTTTCTAGATACAGTGAAAGTAAGTTATTTGATTCAAGCTAAACCTTTATGTTTAAAAGAGTTATAGCTGCCATCCTTAATGGAGCAGATGTAGTACTATGTATTTCCTTATGGTCTGATGATTTTCCTTCATTAGGGAGATCCTCAGCACTCCCTTCAGTAATGAACCAAATTCAGGTAGCGGGATAATTGCAGCTCACTTTTCTCTGGAGGAGATGGTCTTTATTCTATTGTTTGTCTTCCTAATTGTGTGCATTTTTTCTATGCTTCATATGTTGTTAATTGCTTTACTGAGCCCTGTGTTGTCAAATGACTCATTAAAATGGTAGATTTTGCTGCCTTTAAGTTCTGTCTCAAAAAGATGACATATATTTACAAAGATAGGGCTAAATTTTGTCACTCTTTCTGAGCTGTATAGTAGGTTTTTAAGTCTTTGTTTTGATTTCAGTAAGAAATTTGTACACAATGGAAGAGGTAAATAACAATGAAAATCTCTTCAGTACCTGCTGATAAGAAGGCTAAAGTCTAGATATCAGTTGTACGAGCTTATATATTTCAGGAGACATTAATATCTTCCCAAAAGTCAATTTGATTTCAGTACCCAGAACCAATACTTATTAAGTTAGACAAGAAATAGACTGATGCTTAAATAATAATTGAAATCTAGGCCATTTAAAAGCTTTTCAACTGATGCAATCTGTACTTACTACATGTCTCTTCCTAACATGTCCTAACGTGACATACAGACCAAAAAATCCTGAGATATGTAAATGTGGTACAAGACAGTCATCCAATGCTGAACTTGTATATTTGTTCATTCTTCTGCATATTTAATGTTTTTTCTTCTTTTCTTGTACAGCTTTGTCTCATTTCAGCATCCACCTGAAGACTTGTGAACAGATATTAATTTTGTTCACTTTCATTAGTCTTTGAGGCACAGTGGCCTCACAGTAATTACAGTGAAGTTACACACTAACATCAGGCAAACACTGGAGAGCTGACTCAAAGAAAACAGCAAACAGCTCAGTGGACTGTCTTTAAGTTTCGTAAATTTCAGTGGTGGATTCTGCAAATAGTGCCCTCTCTCTTTCTACAGTTTCCTGTGAGGAGCAATACCTCTGATAGTACAGTAGCCTAATAGAGCACCAAGTATTGACTAAGTTCATATTTCTGACCAATTGATTTAGTATCAAAATATTGCTCTTCTGTTCATTTTGCAGACCACCTTATACCAAGAACTGGGTTGTTGATGTTAGCAAGATTGTATAAACAATATAACAATATAATATTTTTGTAGTGATGAGCTGATCCTATAACAGCTTTTAAATAAGAAAGTTCTACTTGAATTAGATATGAATACTTTCTTAAGTTTCAATGCAGATCAAATTCATATCAACACTAGAATTGTCCTCCATATACATGGAACTGTAAATAAGGTTTTGAACTATGAATATGCTGTAGAAATAGAATGACCCATGTTTTTATCATCTTTAAAATATTTTCTTCGTTATTAAATGCTTACAGAAGATGATTGCTTTATTTTTCTTGTTCTTTATAATTTTTTTCCCTTAAAGAATAGATCCATATTGGGAGTTTATCTCAAATGTTGTTTTATCTTTTTTAATTAGAGAACAAACAATTGCCTCTTTAGTGTTGCAGTTCTTTGAACTGCCTTTGAATCAAGATCAGAGACTACAACAAAAGAACTTCCTACTGTACAATTTTATATCATTCTATGTGAGATACTTAACATGTTGAAAAACTTAATATTATTCAATATTTGTTGCACTAAAAAGAGGCAAATGTAGGGGTTTCCTGTCACTTTTCATGTACTTGCTGCAGGAAAAATAAATTTTCAGCAACAAACGTAATTTACAAAAATAATGTTTTGAAGAAGGGAAAACATTATTATTTTAATATTTTTGTCTCATTTTTCAAAACAAATAATATGTGTATAGCAAAAGAGTCAAATAGGGAAAATGCGTATCTGAAGAAAATTATGGTCCCGTTACTGCAAGTCCAGCGTAGGACCCTTTTCCTGTTCCAGACGCTCCTTTTACTTGTCAGCAGCTTAGCTATTTTAAGCTGTTGAAGCTGCTCATGCCTTGCATATTTGTTCCTTGAGGTTTTGATTTGCAGGGCTCTGGGCTGCTGAAGCAAGCGCCGGCGAGGCCGGGCGGTGGCGGGCGGGAGATGAGAGCGGCGGGCAGGCGAGCCTCCCGCGGGGCGCTGGCCCTGACCCGCTCCCGGGGCAGCCGGACACCGCACGGGCACCACGCGCTCCCGCCCCGCCGGCAAAACAAACCTTCCAACCAGCAGCTTAGCACTCATTTAGGACCCTCTGGTCTCTCAGCGGTGTCTGGCTTTTTTGATCTGCTAACCGATCACAGGTGGATGAAAGGGGATCTCGAAGACAATTAACCATGAAGCCCACAGGTTCGCTGTCGCAAAGGAGAATGGTTAGTGTTTCGCCTTGGAGGGCGTTGAAAAAGCAGCATTCAATGATTGTCATGACAAAGACGAGAAAGAAAAGCAGAGGATAAAAAACGTGGTCAGCTTAATATCCATGCAAATATTCTCCCCTAAGTGTCACATCCTCCTGCTTAAATTCTTGGTTTTAAACACAGCATCAAATATTCTACAACAAATAAAAACACGGCTAAAAACAGCTGGGAGAAACGTTATGCATAAAAACCGCCTAGTGGTGCCTGAGAAAGTAATCCTTTTCCAATAAACCAGTGATATCATGCTCAGCAAGCTTGGTATTTTTAAAAAAGGATTCGAAACTGACTAGGTTAATAATTAAGGTAATTTCTTCTTGGTGCCCTCCATGTCATCTGAGTATTACGTTTAGCAAAGGTTGAGTAAAACCACGTAGGCAGGATGCCCATGGCAACTTTTTCAGAGGTACTTAGCTGAAATTTCTTGAGATGGAATTACAAAATAATTGTTATTAATTAAACCATTGTTATTGTTATTATTATTATTATTGTTTCATTATTTTGATACCTTATTGGTAATTTTGAAGAGCAGCAAGACTACATAATTGTATATCAACTGCCACTGAGATAGATAAATTCCATATTCCACATAAAACCAGATATGAGTATTGGAGGGGGGGGTTGTTGGAGTTTTTTTTTGGTTTGTTTTGTTTGTTTGTTGGGGGTTTTTTTTGGCATTGACCATAGACTTTTTCTTTTTTGAAATAGAAAGCTGGCATATGAAGCCAGCAGATCTATATGCCTAAGTACTAAACTAATGTGTCTTTTTAGGAGTCCTTTATATGAGAATCTATAGATTTTGGTGAATAGATGACTGCTGCTACCTGTGGTGGGCAGTAATTTATTGGCAATTTGTGAGAAGGGGAAAGTTGTAAAATAGTCCATTTCATGTATTTTTTTTGTTATTCATAGATAAAATAGCTGTAAAAAGGTGCTTTTCACTGGCTTTAAGAATTGGGAATGCATAATGTGACATTAGCAGTTAAAGGGGACAAAGTGCATCAGGTAACACAACCCTTCATCATTTTTATAGAAAACAGAAAATGTCTTCCTCTCTCTCACTGAAAAGTCCATTCCTTAGAGAAGTAACTCTGTGTAGCAATGGAGGGGCCACATCTCAGCTGATATTCTGCAATTGCTGACATATTTGCCTGAGTCCCCTGACACACCTAAAATCTGCTATTTTGACTCCTTTTAGGGGGGGTGATTCTCAGGCAAGATAAAAAGATGGATAACTGGCAACTGAGCCTGCTTACAGCCATAGGCAGGTCCACCAGGGGTCATCTGTCTTGGCAGAAATGCAGCTCAGTGGTGAGAGGAGCCCACTCTGGTGCAATTGGCCCAAGAGCATCCAGTCTCACACTGGGCTGCTTCTTATAATGGGTCTGGGTTCTTTTAGTCTCTCCAACATGCCATGGACTCTAGACCATGATGGAATGTTGTGTCTTTGGGCAAAGTAAGCTCTCAGAATAAAAAACAACTGGAGTGAGTAGGGTGCCTTTTCTTTTCTAGATCTCTGTTTTTACAGTAATTTTGCTTCTTAAGTCATGCAGCACATGCCCTAAGCATATCTGGAACCTCCTGCTCCCATGTNTTTTCTAGATCTTTGTTTTTATAGTAATTTTGCTTCTTAGGGCATGCCATAGACATAGCCTGAGCACATCTGGAACCTCCTGCTCCCATGTTAAATGAAGCAGGGACAACCTAGCAGCTGATCTACAATCTTTGTCTTGGGCAGGATTCATCTTTTTGATGTTAGATCCATACAATTTAGGTTTTTAGTCTAACTCTTGCATCTCTAAAGAATTAAGCTTTTATACAAACTGTCAGCAGAGAGAGAGGGAGAGAGAGAGACTTTCAAAAAAGATGTTACTGTCTAAGAGATGCTTAAGAGGAGGAAGGCCTTCTAGAAATATGCATCCCTTAAGAGGAGGAAGGCCTTCTAGAAATATGCATCCCTCTCTGCAAGACACCAGCTATTTGCAAACTTTTCTCCACTGTCAAAAAGAAATAAAAGGGAAAAAATCCCCAGACCAAAACCAAACCACAACCCACCAATCCTACAAGAAAAGCAAATAATCTCTTGCATCTTCTCACCATTCAGAGCAAGGATCTCAAAATACTTTTAGGAGCATAAAAGAGAGTGTGATGAATTTGGGCATTGCTATTTTAAACATCCCCTTAAAACTTTAAAATCCCAATATAGCAAACATATTTTGTAAGAACATTTAAAAAACTTGACTTCTTGATACCTGACTTTTTTCTATTCTACTTTCTCTTAGCTGAATAAAGATTTGTTTCTTAATATTTCAAAGTTCCAATGAATGAATATTTTCCTTTTAATACTTGCATCTGTATAATTAGATCAGTCTGTTATATATAAAACTCTGAGGTTAACTGGAGACTTATTTGCTCAAAAACTTTGAATTTTGAGAAGGTCTAGGTCTCTTAAACTGAAAAATATTTGAGGACAGCGGAACACAACAACAGATTCCTCCACTGCAAATCTGAGGTATTTCCTTGACCTGTGTTTGTATTTTTTGAGTTTAGGGTACTTTTTAAAAAATATTTTTATCACTTTCAAACCTATTTCTGATACTGTCTTAGAAAAAAAGTAATAATGGAAAGTAATTACACTTTTGTTTTCAGAAGGTGAAAATATTTTCTGAAAGATAAAAGAAGAAATAAATGATCAAAACCTCTCCAACCAGTGGACATTTGAGTGCACCTACCCCCCAGAATAAGGAAAGAAGGGAAATTTCTGTACTGTTGGAAATAATCAGACTTTTTACTCTCTTCTAGTTCTTCATTATATTGATTTGATTATAAATAGTAAATCTCCCCAAAAATTTTATTATCCCAATTAACCAAATGCTATGTTGTTGTCTTATGCCTGCCTGTATTGCATCCATTCCTATCCATGTATTTTGTCAAACCTCACAACAACATAATTTTCTGCTTTTAGGTCTCCTTCATAAGAAAACCAGCACTAGCACCTACTGCTTCCTCAGAGCCTCTCCAGTGGGGATAGACAAATCAAGCACCAGACAGCCTTTACCTTGAAAAATTGACAAATTATCACATTTTCTTCTAATGGATCAATGGTGAATACACTGATTCCCTCTCTTGGTATTGACACCAGTTTTGGCTCTTTACTACACTTTTAGAAAATTCTATTTGTATAATTCTCACCCTGGAATGGCCCCATGGCCATTATTGCTTCTTCATTTCAGTGTCTTCTTAAGAGCTACTTGTGCCACAATATTTAATGCCTAGGAAGTAGGAAAAGAGAGGAAATGTCATTCTTCTTGAATATATGGAATGAAAAAAACTTAGACAAAAATATAAATATCATTTATATTTATCAATATAAGAGGCTCAATGGTTATTTTTGCAAATAAATTTTTGCATCATGCAGCTTACGTTTGAAGAACCAGATTATATAGCAATCTTTACTGTTTCAATTACAGTGATCCCTGTAACTCTTTGCTTACATGAAATGGTTCCCAGTTGAGATCACCCTACTTATCTTATACTTCGCTCTAACATGCATGTTACCGTAAGAATAAAAATATTATTTTATTCACTGTCATGGTTATGTACTATAACGTGGTTGTTCTAAAATCTGTGTTCTTAGCATTTCAAGTTGGTCACTTGTCCTTTCCACTTGTCTTTAAAAAAGATGTTGGCATTAAAGAAAAGTGTATATTACATTTGGTCTTCTAAAACTGAGAGGAGCTGTTGACTCCCTTGAAGGTATGGAAGCACTGCAGAGAGACCTTGAGAGAGCACTGGGAAATCACCAATCATATGAAGGTCATCAAGGGAAGTTGTCAGATTCCCACCTGGGATAGGGAAACCCNGAGTAGGGTGGCTTTTCTTTTCTAGATCTCTGTTTTTACAGTAAATTTGCTTCTTAAGTCATGCAGCACATGCCCTAAGCATATCTGGAACCTCCTGCTCCCATGTTAAATGAAGCAGGGACAACCTAGCAGCTGATCTACAATCTTTGTCTTGGGCAGGATTCATCTTTTTGATGTTAGATCCATACAATTTAGGTTTTTAGTCTAACTCTTGCATCTCTAAAGAATTAAGCTTTTATACAAACTGTCAGCAGAGAGAGAGGGAGAGAGAGAGACTTTCAAAAAAAAAGTTACTGTCTAAGAGATGCTTAAGAGGAGGAAGGCCTTCTAGAAATATGCATCCCTCTCTGCTAGAAACCAGNAAAAACTTTGAATTTTGAGAAGGTCTAGGTCTCTTAAACTGAAAAATATTTGAGGACAGCGGAACACAACAACAGATTCCTCCACTGCAAATCTGAGGTATTTCCTTGACCTGTGTTTGTATTGTTTGGGTTTAGGGTACTTTTTAAAAAATATTTTTATCACTTTCAAACCTATTTCTGATACAGTCTTAGAAAAAAAGTAATAATGGAAAGTAATTACACTTTTGTTTTCAGAAGGTGAAAATATTTTCTGAAAGATAAAAGAAGAAATAAATGATCAAAACCTCTCCAACCAGTGGACATTTGAGTGCACCTACCCCCCAGAATAAGGAAAGAAGGGAAATTTCTGTACTGTTGGAAATAATCAGACTTTTTACTCTCTTCTAGTTCTTCATTATATTGATTTGATTATAAATAGTAAATCTCCCCAAAAATTTTATTATCCCAATTAACAAACTGCTATGTTGTTGTCTTATGCCTGCCTGTATTGCATCCATTCCTATCCATGTATTTTGTCAAACCTCACAACAACATACTTTTCTGCTTTTAGGTTCCCTTCATAAGAAAACCTGGCCTGCAGCACTAGCACCTACTGCTTCCTCAGAGCCTCTCCAGTGGGGATAGACAAATCAAGCACCAGACAGCCTTTACCTTGAAAAATTGACAAATTATCACATTTTCTTCTAATGGATCAATGGTGAATACACTGATTCCCTCTCTTGGTATTGACACCAGTTTTGGCTCTTTACTACACTTTTAGAAAATTCTATTTGTATAATTCTCACCCTGGAATGGCCCCATGGCCATTATTGCTTCTTCATTTCAGTGTCTTCTTAAGAGCTACTTGTGCCACAATATTTAATGCCTAGGAAGTAGGAAAAGAGAGGAAATGTCATTCTTCTTGAATATATGGAATGGAAAAAACTTAGACAAAAATTTAAATATCATTTATATTTATCAATATAAGAGGCTCAATGGTTATTTTTGCAAATAAATTTTTGCATCATGCAGCTTACGTTTGAAGAACCAGATTATATAGCAATCTTTACTGTTTCAATTACAGTGATCCCTGTAACTCTTTGCTTACATGAAATGGTTCCCAGTTGAGATCACCCTACTTATCTTATACTTTGCTCTAACATGCATGTTACCATAAGAATAAAAAGTATTATTTTATTCACTGTCATGGTTATGTACTATAACGTGGTTGTTCTAAAATCTGTGTTCTTAGCATTTCAAGTTGGTCACTTGTCCTTTCCACTTGTCTTTAAAAAAGATGTTGGCATTAAAGAAAAGTGTATATTACATTTGGTCTTCTAAAACTGAGAGGAGCTGTTGACTCCCTTGAAGGTATGGAAGCACTGCAGAGAGACCTTGAGAGAGCACTGGGAAATCACCAATCATATGAAGGTCATCAAGGGAAGTTGTCAGATTCCCACCTGGGATAGGGAAACCCTGGATGTGTGGACAGACTGGAGCATGAGATGCTGGAAAGCAGTGCCGTGGAAAGGGGCCTGGAGGTCCTGGTCCATGGCAAGTGGAATGTGAGTCAGCAGTGCCCTGGCAGCCAGGAGGGCCAGCCCTGTCCTGGGGGGCATCAGGGACAGCATCACCAGCCAGGCAAGGGAGGGGATTGTCCTGCTCTGCTCTGAGCTGGGACAGCCTCACCTCGAGTGCTGGGGGCAGTTTTGAGCACCACAGGAAAGACAAAGAGCTATTGGAGAGCATCCAAAAGAGAGCCATGGAGATGGTGAAGGGCCTTAGGAGAAGCAATACAGGGAGCAGCTGAGGGCACTTGTTCTGTTCAGCCTGGAGGAGATTGAGAGGAGATCTCATTACAGTTACAACTTTCTTGTGAGCGGAAGAGCAGGGACAGACACTGATCTCTTCTCTGTGGTGACCAGTGACAGGACCTGAGGGAATGGTCTGAAACTGTGTCAGGGTAAGTTTAGGTTGAATATTAGGAAAAGATTCTTCACCCAGGGGGTGTTTTGGCACTGGAACAGGCCCCCCAATTAAGTGGTCAGAGCACCAGCCCGACAGAGTTCAAGAAGTGTTTGGAGGGTGCTCTCAGGCACATGGTGTGACTCTTGGGGATGCTGCTGTGCCGAGCCAGGAATTGGACTTGATGATTCTTGTTGATCCCTTCCAACTTATCACATTCTCTGACTCTGTTTCTGTGATTCTATTATTCTTTTTACAGAGATGATTGTACTGAGATAGAAGACTTTGAAGTGTTGTCAATTTTACCAAAAGTATCTTACAGCATGTCATTATAATTTCTTTGTGGTCTTTTTGGTATTTAACAAAAAATGGGATTTATTTGAGCTTTTTACTTATTTCACTTTTTTTTTTCATTATTTAATATTGCATAATTCTTTTTTTCTGTTATTTATCTAATGTAATAGATGCTACCAAGAAAAATTCAGTAACATTCATTACAGAGAAAGCCTTGGGTGTTTTTTTTATTCCATGCTTATTTTGGGAAATGGAGACCTATTTATTAGAGTTATTTAGACAGTTAGGCTGTTAACATGTAAATTTTCTACAAGAATATTCTCTTGCTGATGCATGTACAATAACAGAAAGAAAAAAAGCCTAATAAAATGAGATTAAATAAAAGTAATTATAATCACTCCATTGTTCTTACATACTGGTTTGTAGGTTTTTCACTTCTTGTAAACATCTCTTGGCCTACTCTTTTTACTTCTGGGACTCTTTTCAAGTCCAATATTAGTTCCAAGGAAAATAAGTAAAGAAGTCTGTTTAGTTTCCATCATACTTGGCAAGTGAAAATTCTGGAGAACTGAAGGCCTGAACCAGAATAACAGCTGTATCACTCAGTTTTCTTTTTTCCTTAGAATAAAATCTGTATTTCAAAGACATAAACAAAAAGCTCAAAAAATTAAATGCCGTAGCTGGTCTTGTTTGCTTGCTTGTTTGTTTGTTTGTGGGGGGGGTTTGGGGGAATTTTTTTGGGTTTGGTTTTTTTTTTTTTTTTTTTTTTTTTTGTTTGTTTTTGTTTTTTTTTTTTTTTTGGGTGCTCACANAGCCTGTTCCAATGCTTGACTAACATTTCTGTGAAAAAATTGTTTCTAATACCCAATCTAAACCTTCTTTGGCACAACTTGAAGTCATTTTCTCTTGTAGGTGAAGTGTTAGTCAATATTTCCACAAGATTTAAATAATTCTCACAGAGGAAAAAAAAAAAGGAAGAGAAATAGCACAATAAGATTATGGACCAGTAAATCTATGAAACTAACTGTAGTATCTCAAAGTCTTTAAACAAGTGTAGCCCTGGTAGCCCTGCACAAACTGCAGCATCTCACAGGACTGCTAAGGAATACAATGTTAATAACAGAAATGATTTTTTTTTTGTTGTTTATCTAATAATTCTAATAGAATTAGAATAATTAGAATAATTCTAAATGAGAGATGCAGATTGATTTTGCTGTGCTGGTCACTGTGAAGATTAATTTTCAAAACATTTATATTTCTTACATTTTGACTAAATCAAAACATGACTTCTGGATTAGAGGAAGAGAAATTTAACAATCTAAATACGTTTTGAATGAACTAAATAATTGTACTGTAATTGTGGTTAAGTGTGTGTTGCTAAATTGTTTGGACTGCATGTCATTTTGTATGAAGCTGTATTCAAACACCATGAACACAACAAGAAAAACTAAACAGCCCTTAAGTGTATTTATGACATTTGCAAGTCCTTAGAGAAGAGAGATTTTATCTTTTATTGTCATACAGCAGAGTCCTAATTGCCTTATGTCTTGACTATGCCAACCACTCTGCCTCTCATCTGAATTTCCTCATGTTATTATGATGGAATGTGAACCAAGACTTCCTTGTTTGAGTGCTTTTAAGTACTAGTCTCAGACATTAATATCTGCTTCTGTTGTTCCAGCCTTTAATTTAGTCTACTGTACAGGAAGTGGCCTATTTAATGTCCTCTCCCTTTTAGTTGACTAAACCTAGCTTGAAATTTTGAAAAGGAAACCGCTGCCCTTTGGTAAAACACAAAAATCAGTGGACACATTCCCCTATCCTTCCTGGGACTGAGGATGAGGATGGGTTGCTAAACCAGAAACAGACATTTTTTGTGCTAGCAGGTAGCTATGCCACAGCCCTTCGTCCAACGAAGATCCACATGTCATCTTTGTCTAAGACTTGGTTTCATTCACGAAAGACAAAATCTTGGTGCATTTGACCCCACAAGTTGAATTTCTTTAAGTTTCTGGGGAAAAAAATTAAAATTGAAGTGAAAAGTCATAAAACGTAGTCCAGATTTTGATTCTCCAGCAGTCTTCTCCCTGGTTTGCCCAGACTGCACAGGATAATTTCCAGAAAAATTTGTCCTTGTCTTCCTTGTGAGCCAGGGTGCATAACAGAAAGCTGCAGCAGTGTAAAAGTGAGCTGACAGACCCACTATCTCCAATGCTTGTGGAGAGATCAGAGCATCCAGCAGTAACTACTCACCTCTCCCATATTATTTCTTAACTTTGCTATTGGCAATGCCAGCTGCAGCCAGATCAGGTATTCTTAGACATTTTTGGGTTGTTTTACTCACTGTTATCACCACTTTCCAGTCTAATCCTTAGAATAATGAGAAGTTCTTGCCAGTGGAGATTGAGATGAAGGTGAAAGTTCCCTTTGGGCTCCAGTAACAAGAGCCAAGGCAGGAAGTGTTTTTGAGAGAGCATGTTATGGGGAGGAAAAACCTTCCAGTGATGCCCCCTCACCTGTGGTTTGTAACTACAATGGATGGCACATAACCAAAATGGTCTTTCTTTGAGTTGAGTTGTGCATTCATTATGATTTCTTTTAAATACAGGACGCATCATATAGCACCAAAATTTATAACTTTGGTTCATGAAAATAGTTCTAATTCTTTTGTATCCAGAATACTCTTCCGAGGTCTTTGCAAAATGTGGCCATGTTTCTGTCAAACAAGATTTCCTGAAATAAAAGGTATCAGTTTTCTGGGAAATATGTTGGCCTCTTGCCTATTTGTTCTCAGCAAAAAGCATGATACTGTTAGTGTCCTCGCTGTCAGAGACCTTCTCTCTCCCAGCAAGTGTTGCTCATCTGAGCTGAGTCAGTATTTTAGTGCCTAGGCACAATATCTGACAGCAGTAGCAATGTGCTTCTTTTTAACAAAATGGCATATCTACTCTATTTTCATCTTTAACCACATTTTGACAAATGGTAATAATATCCTCATAAACAGGATGACTTTCTTTTTATTTCTAACCTAATATCAGTGTCAGATTTCATACAACCATAATTTAAGGAACAAGTTCTCTCTACCTGTATCTGTAATTCTCAGTCAGCTGCTGCTATTTCAGTAAGGATATTAAGGATATCTAATGCAAATTTGGAGTTATATATGTTGAATATTCATATCTGTTTTTACTTTTCTATTGGATTAGATGTTAATACTTGCTTCTCTGCTTGACCTATTGGTAGTGTGGTCTGATGGGCTGTGGGCATTGAGGACACCAAATCTTTCAACGTTGCACAGCTTTCTCTAGCACTTCTGCCACTGGCCTACAGAGCTGAAGAGATGCTGGGATCTAATGGAAAGGCAGGAGTTCCCTACACTTCTTTTTAACATTTAACTGAGATACTGGTGAGGCAAATTGCCTTGGAGCCTGCAGTAAATCTCATTCTCTGGATGATAAATATCAAATTATTTTCTATGACTGTCTTTTCCCCTTAACAGGCTGGCACAATTCTCTAAGAGACTTTTAGTTCTAGTCTTTTACCCTCTTAACAAAAAAGTGGAAACTTGCCTTCTCAACAGAGGTTGGTGAAAATTTATGACTCTTTTTAAACCTTTAACAGGTTTAAGGGCTTTTTTTTTTTTGGTTAATGTTGAAATTAGATCATCAGTGAAACTTCAACAGATAGGTATTTAGAAGAATACCTGTAATAAAATTATTCTGAGGAACAGAAGTTGGAAATGTCAAATGTAGCAGGAGATACAGAAGTTTTAGAGAATATCACCAGGTCCCTCCTAACTGTTTGGCTACCAAAGTTTTGCATGTGTTTTTCATTGCAGAGTAAATTTTATCAAGGTAGGCTTTCCTTGGTATAGGTCCTTGTGCATAACCACAGTACACTGAATACCATCAGAATCTTGTGCTGGATTGCTACTAACACTATTTTTCCAAGGGTGACATTTTTGCTACTGGACTTTTGAATCTTTCTATGTTGAATTATTGGTACAGATGAATATCTATCCACTATTCATAGCACATCTATCTTGTCTGGATGTTTTGGGCAGTTTAGAAATGTTAATAATTGGAAGCAATTTCTCACCAAAGACAATGCAGAGTATTTAATAATTAAATCTTTCAAAAGAATAACAGGAATCTATGAGGAGCATTTATAATACTCAAATTCAGACATGTCATTCCTTCACTTGAACTAGCCAAATGGCTACATCTAGAGTAGGAAACAAAACAGGGACAAAGCAAAGACTCAAGGAATAATTATCTTCATTACTTAATTCTTAGTTCACACCTGGAATGATGTAGACCCACTATTCCAGGTGATAGAGGGGATATTTCTTTTAATGCCTAGGCAGGTATCTAGGGTTCTCCAGAGTGTGACTCAGATGATTTAAAATAGAATCACTCTCAACTGAGATTTCAGAGAACCACAGAGTTATAGAATTATAGAATAATTTTGGTTGGAAGTGACCTTAAAATTCCAGCCCTCCTGCCATGTGGGATTGTTTCTGGGTGCTGAGAAAACTAACCAAGGAAGATATTGCAGTGAATAAGCAGCTTTATGCTGAGAGGTTTCACCATTCACTGTGGATGTACAATCTTTTGTGCAAACTAGGCTAGGTTGTGACAAGTAAAATAGCAGGAGATTTTGACTTAATTTTTGGGCCTACTTTTTTTTCTTCTTACTTTGAAAGAATGGAAGTGAAATCAGAGGATCTCACTTTTTTCTCTCTGAGATACACTTTTTTTTAAATCAAGTTAGTTTGTCATTTGTGGCTTCACTGTAACTGGACTGGAAAGGTGATGTGGGTAATCAGAAAAATGAAAATGAAAACTAGTTTTATGTAAGTTCTTCTCCTTTCTATCTGGGAAAGTTCAATAGACAAATTTTGTACTATGCAGAGCCTATGTAAAAGATAATTACAAGGACTTTAGGGATAGCTATGATTTTTTGTTTATGTAAAAGAGAAAAAAAATCTTATAGGCAACCCAAGTCAACCGTCAAACATTTCAAACGAAATTGTGAATAAGCATAAGTATAAAACAGCTAAAACCAGGGACAATCTCTCATGTCACCTCCAAGCAGAGTTTATGTTTACTGAACACTTAATGAAAATGATATCAAAATGCAATGCTGACATTATATCCTAGAGGAGAAATTTAATTAACTGTATTTACACTCAACAGTTTGGAGATACTGAAACAAATATCAAGATGTCCCCCAGCTCAGTTGGTTGGGCATTTCAGCATGATAGTGTGTAGAAAATGTAGGCAGCCTTAAAAGGAGCTGAAGTTCACATTAAAGTTTTTACGCTATTACTTAAAGCTGTTATGTAAAGTATCCTTCCTCCACATGTAAATAACCTGCATTGCATCCAGTGGTTTTCAAGGCTGGGGAAGGAACACATCTCTGCTACAAACACAATACCCAAAACACAATTATCTGTCTTCAGGGTGGTCAAAAAGTTGGGAGCAGCAGCTGGAGCATTAGAGGAACTGACAAGTTATGTTTTTATGACATGCTTGAAACAATCTGTTTTGACATTTTAGGAATTACCACAGCTTCTGGGAAAAGCCAAGCATGTAGTCTGATCCCAACAAGCCAGTTCTCTGTGCTAAAGTTTAATTAAGCCACCTACTGAGAAAGCTACCATAGGGGAAGCTCTTCTCTGAGCATCGGATTTGCAAACCAGTGGAGAGCATCCAGGAAGACAGCAGTTTCAACACCCAATCTATTTGCCCTAGTTCCTATAAATTACATGCCCTACTTCTTACGAATTATGCACATTGAAAGCTCAGTAAGGAATGATATTCACAAATTTAGTCATTACAATGCTGAACTAGTCAGTTTATCAATGCATAAATAAAGCACAGGTTTTACCCACCCTACTAGTTCAGTTTTGCAATTGAGTAGTATAGTTAGACCTTAATTAGTTTGCAGATTTTCATTAGCATGATCTATTTACTTTTTAAGCTTCTTCTGGTTTAATTTTAATCCATCACTATTAGTGAATTTTCAGAAAGCTGCATGATGTGATGCAGTATGTCACTTGTGTCCTTAGATAGCATGATATAAGAATGAAAACAGGCACCATGCCAGATAACGAAGATCATTAGATGGAATTAAAGAGTTCACATGTAATAGGTGTTTATATTACGTTAGAAAATGAGCTACTCTTAGCTATGACTTATTTTCAAACAATTCAGTTATATTTTCACAGACTTGTTCTTTGAATTTTTTATACAATACATTATGAAGAAATTATGAATGATTTTTAAATAAACACTGTGGTGATGTCAGTGGGCCAGTTCCTGCAAGTTAAAATTTCCAAGGCTGGGGCCAGATATAAAAAGTTTATGTGAGATTTTTTAGGTGTAAGTACAGCTTGGTACTCATCAGAGCTTGCAAAGATTAGTTTGTAGACCATAAAAGGAAGTGATACATGAGTACACTCCTCTTTCCTCTTGCCTCTTTGTCTTCTCACTTGTTGCTGTTTTTAGAATCAGTCCTGTGTTCTACCTGGTACATGAAAACTGTTTTTTAATTTTGAATGACAATCCATACTGTAGTTTTGAGACACTTCTTTAAAAATATCTTCCCCAACATATTTCTGCTTTATTGCTTCATCTACTTTGTCCTGTGCACCACTTTAAAAGGTACAGTGGGTACCTGTTTGTTACAGATGGTGCCTTATTTTACCTTACAAGGAATTCTTTTATTCAGGAAAGCATGATAACTTGCAGATATTTGGATTATTGTCAAATGCCAGCATTTTAGTTTTGTTTGTAGTAACCAGCCATTTTTCTGAAAGGGGGGGTGGGAAATACAGGACTTCTATATTGATCTCAGGCTCAACAGTATCCTAACATAAATCCCAAGGATGTTAGGGGATGCTATTTTCCTATATGGGCTACATAAATACTTAGAAATCATCTTTCACTGACATATGCAGCTCACCCTGGGGAGGCTCTGCCTGCCACGAAGGTTGGAAGTTTTAAAAATTTAAATGTCATATACAGAAGTTATGAAGCAAATAATACTTTTCATAGATTAATTTTGTTGCTTGCCAGTCAAAGGTAGTGGTAAATTCATCTTTGAAAATTTAATAATATAGCAATTTGTGCAGACTATATGAAGAGGAGTAATGAGGTCCTTCAATTTACTGGAAAAACACTGGCAGGACTTTTTGAAGTATGAAGAAATTCAATGGCATGGGAACTGTTTTCTGTAACAGCTTCACTTTTTTTGAAGATTGCAATGATATTTCTCTGTTTTTGAGTTTAAAAATTAGACTCAACCTACACTAAAATCACAGGGGAAAAAATATACTGGCTTCCTTGAAAATTAGAATGACAATTTACTTGTTTATCTACTACTGAAACATTCCAATATTCTTGAATTCTTCCAAATCACCACTTCAAAGAAGTGTTTAAACCATTTCCTGCTACACAGAAGGGCCAACATTAAAAAAAAAAAAAAAAAATGCAGCAAGCACAGCAGAATTAAGAAGCTTGAAAACTACTCTTGATTTGAAAATATGGCACAGAAATACTTGTTCTTCATAGTAAAATTTTAAACACATTTACTAAAGAAAAGGCATGGAATAACTGCAGAAATGATACATATCTACATGCAAATGGTAGATTTTAAAATCACATGATTTTACTTGCTGTAATTTAGAGATGTTAGCAGAGTATTAGAATGAGATATGCACTTTACAACTGTAAGTAACAATCTCTTTTATCATGAAAGGG
>VZTR01015545.1:0-32208 GCA_013400775.1 Chaetops frenatus
TTCATATTAAAAATCCTTCTATTCCATTGCATTACTTTGCCTCTATTCATGTCTTTTTTTAATCTAAATGCCTCAGTCACATCATGCATATTGTCTTAAGTGTGACTGCCATGCTTTGCTGAGTACTCAGTGTTGCTGTTACTCACACTTTCTTCAGTCTTAACTGAATTCTTACGAATTTGGTTAATTTGTCTCCTTGAGTTCTACAGAGCTGTTTTCTTGATTTTTTTTTTTAAGCCAATTCATCCTGAATTCATATTCTCTTGACATTCTGGTAGCTTTATTTAATATTCACTCCATTGCCTTAGTACTTTTCCAGTAATAAGGTGATCAAAACTGAATTCAGTATCCCAGTTAAGTACCAAGGTCATGAAGAGTTTACAAGCTTTCAGTTTCTGTGACTTGATGCCATTTCTGACATACCCCCAACACCTGCCTTTGTGCTGCCATATCCTATTGCAAACTCATGTCCCTTTATTCTGTTTCCTAAGCTTAGTTCAGTGTTGTTAATTCCTGATTTATTCCTTCTGTTTAATATTAGTGTTAAATTATTTTCCCCAGCTGTGCATTTTCTTTTTGTCTGAGACATTTGGAGTGAAGAAGCTGAAAAAACTGAAAGCAGGCTGTAGCAATATCCATGCCTGAAATTCTTGGGAAATGAATGCAGAATGTTGACTCTCCTGTTATTACTGTTGAATATTTAAGCAGTTCTGTACACATAGATAGACAAATTAATGTAATCTACTGTAATACACATGAGCTGTGTGCATGATAAGTACTAATTCCTATGAGAACTGCTGTAAATGATATCTGATCCTCTTTGTGCAATGCTATTTTTTACCTAATTTTCATTTCTCTATTACTTGAAGATTATTTTTTAGATTAGCTTTGTTAGTGTTGTTTCAGTCTTCCATTGACTCTTATCCAGATCTTGGAAAGTCAGTCACTTCTTTTTTTTCCTTTCCCTATTTTTCCTTTCTAGAAGTTATCTCCTGCTAACGTTGAAGCAGATTCCAGCTATTGCACATTCACGATTTTTTTTCTTCATTCAGGTGGTTTGCACTGCAGTCAGAAGGCAGTGAGGAGCCACCTTGGAGCAGTGGGATACAGCATGCTGATTTAAACATTTAGATGTTTCCCCTCCCCTCCAGTATTAAACTCTCCTGACCAACCTACTGTTTGTAGAATAGAAATTATGTAAAAAATTAGTCCTTATGTATCTTATCTTCCTACAGGATTTGCAGATAATCAGTACAGATGAAAACCAGGTGTTTGTGGCTGTGCAGGAGTGGTACCAGACAGACACATACAACCTGTACCAGTCTGACCCACAAGGTGTTTACTACTCCATCTTGCTGGAGAACGTCCGGAGCACAAAGCAGCCAGAAGAGAATGTCCTGATAGATATTCTGGAGGTAGATCTTTATCTTTTCCATTGTGTGTAGTCTGTGTGGAGGGGTTTTTGTTGTTTTCTTTTTTTTTTAATTATGAGTATAGTTAATTTTAAATTAATGTATTTTCACAGTTATATTTAATGTAAAAAGTTTAGAATTTCTGTCTTATTTATAGCACGTTGTTGCTACTTACATGTTTCCCTTTTGCCCTACTAATGTAATGTGTACTCTAATTAGATTTTTGGGATGGGATTCTACGGATGTGCAAATGCAAAACTTGCTAGGTCTTTTTTTTAATATTGAGAAGTGAACCTGGCAGCACAATTTATTACTGAAGAAGTTACTCAACTGTCTATGCACAGCTTTTTTCCTCTAGGTGACTCACTGGTGCTTTTCCTGACTTAAGAGCAGGACATCTTTTAGCCAGTAGGGTTTTAGATAGTAATCCTGCAAGCCTTGTGCTAGGTTGTGTCAGCTCTGAAAGGCAAAGAGCCAACAAAATTAGATATTGGACAGCAAATCCACTTGCTTTCAGTATGTGTCTTGTGCCAACAGCATTTTCTGTGAGACAAACTCTGCTGTAAACAAATCTATCTTGTATTTTAACATCAGTGCACTTGGCAAAATAAAAGACTGCAGTGTTTTGGAAGAGTATCACAGACTGCTATCAATTCCATTCCTGTTTAGGGAATGGAATTCCAATGTAATGAATTTCAATGTAATAAGGTGTACATTTGCTCTGTTTCTGTTCGTTCTGGCCGTTACCAGAACATTAAACCAATGGAGCTTTGGTCTGACTCAGTTTGGCCCATTACACTGTAATTTGCCTGGTGCTAATTTAAAAAAAACCCTAAAACTTTAAAGGTGCACCAGACTTCTTTGGCAAAGGTTTGTAGTAATTCTGGATACAAGGCACACACTGACAGGGCTGTTAAATGGCTGTAATTAGACTCTTCCTGGTGGGGGAAAATGATAGTGTTTTCTTCCTCCTTATCTCCTCCATCTTTCTTTAGCTTTTTCTTTCTAGATGGCTCTATAGTAAAACAAAAAGGTATCTCATTACCAGTGATTATTTTCTAGACTCTACCTTTTTAGAAATGAGGCTTCCTAACGAGTGAAGCTACACATTGTGTGTAGCCACGTTCCCACAGGGTGATTTATTGACAGCATTAGTTTGCAGTGTTTTACTCGTGATCACCCCTGTGGGATGCAAAGCTAAAAGGCAGTCAGGTGCAATCTCCACTCCTTGTATCACCTGTAGCATGTAATTTCAGATCAGTTGTACAGAGATGCTACCCCTGGCTATCTTTTTGTCTACAAGAATTATTAACTTAATGCAGTTACACTGATTGTTTCATAATTTCCCAATGTTACTGAGGGCATATTAGATAATCCAATCCCAGTTTATTGTGTGCTGAATCAATTTGTAGGGTTACACTAAAAAGGAAGTGTACACATGATAAGGACAATACACATGGAGCCATACAATTCAATGTTTTAAAGCTATTTTTGGAATTGTGTTGCTTTATAAGAGAGCACTGACAGCTTCCAGATAGCTTGTATGATAAATAATTAGTGTTCATCTTGTTTACTAGGATGGGATCAAGTGCTCATAATGTGTGGGTTGTTTACTCAACATAAAATTGCTAATAAATAAAACACATATTGCAGCCCTTGAGGATGGGAATTTTTTGGTCTAATTTGGGAGTGGTTTTTTTCAAGCATTTTAATGCAAGTATCCCACCTTGGGAAGGGGAATCTTCAGTGCAGCACAGAGACAGTCCTCAGTGGTGGAAAATTTCTCTTTCTGGCAGTGTATAAATCTCCTTAAAATTTGTACTGTTTATTTTTTGTTATCTTCTGCTGACTCCACTTCATTTTTCACTTGTACATCTGCTAAAAAATCTTTAAGTGTCTGCCTGTCTGTATTCATTTTCTTTTTGCACCGTATTTCTTCTGATGTTGCACGTGTAAAAGGGAATAATTTCAAAATACTTGTTTAAAGAAAAGAAGAAAAAAAGTTAAGTACTAAATGACTATCCAAAAGGAGCATGCTCTTGAATTATGTGACTGTATACAAGGAGCATGTCCTTGAAATTGTATCAAGTGCTGCCAGTGTGAAGGAGTTACAAATTTGACATAGTCATATTTGCAGAATGGGTGTACTAATGTAATACCTCTATATTGGTTCCTGCTGTGGATCTTTATGTAGATAAGAGCTACACAAGTTGCAGTACACTCTATTCATGCCTTTTTTCTCCAAACAGCAAATTGTATATATTTAAATTTTAGTCACAAACATGTATTATATAGCAGTAATTTCTGCATTTCAGTAACTGCTGCTAATAAACACTGTGGGACCCTCTGAACTGTGCTTCTTGCTACCAACTGAACAGAATATTGTTGGGATGGAAAATCAGAAATGTAACAAGGAGCAATTTATAAGTCACAGCAGAAAATCTCAGAAAATAATTGTATAAGGTACAAAGTGCTTTTCTAGGAGTATTGGGGAACAACTATCCCCTGAACTGTTTAAGAAAATAGGTACTCTGAGAACTAATCTAGAAGTTCAAAGAAAATCAATGGACAGGTGCTTTGAATTTCCTCATGTTCAGCTGTCTTGAGTGGTTGCTGGACTGTTCATCAGAGTAACTGAGCACTGAACAAGGTTGAAATGTCTTCTTTTCCTGAGCAACTCATTATTAATGTGAATATTTTCCATTCTTGATAGAAAGATACTTATCTTGCAATTTTAGATTAGGGAACTAAGTCAAAGAGTAGAATGTACAGAAGAATTTGGGTGCCTTGACATGACAGTCTAATCCAGAAGGTAGATTTGACACACTTCATTTCCAGTATTTACAGAATCAGGTGTGTATTTGTATAGGCCCCAGGAGAAATGAAATGGAAAATACAGCGAGGATCATATGTTTTAAAGATGCCATTTGCACACCACAATTTTGTATTAGTTATTGGGTTTTAGGCTAATGCACTACTATGAACATGATATTTCTGAGCTTGCTCTGAAGACAGATGTCTGAAACCTATTTATTATTTCAAGCAGGGTTTATGCCTTTCATTCAAAATACAACTGCTGTGAAGTGCTGGTTGGCTTTTATCTTTTAAAGCAGCAGTGAGAGAAGTTAACTGAGACACTGCAAGAAATGTTTTCATAACCTTTCAATGTTTGATAGATTCAAACACTTATGTCTCATATTCTAGAGAGCAGAAGTTACCTTAGAGCTTGGTTAGATTAGAGATGGGAGAGGGAATGGAGAAAAGTTTTAGCCTGATTCCCATTTGATGATTATATGGAATGATTAGATATTCATTAAATGAGGGGGTGAGGAGGGGAAAGAGAGAAGAAACAAAAATATTCATGGTGCAGCACTGGTTTTGCCATCCACAAATGAAGAGGGAAACCTCATCTGCAGTCCCTGATCTAATTATTGTTTAAATATTTAATATTCTGTTTACTGGAAGAAAAACATGTACAGAAATTTCACCCCAAGTCTTCCTTCCCATGTAAATATTGTAACTGCCAGGCTTTTCATGAATGAGCTGTCTCTAGAAGGTAGAATATGTAAAAAAGTCCCAGCAACATTAAAATGCTTTGAAAGTAAAGAAAAAGAAAGCAGTTTCATAATTTCTTCTCTTTCTTTCCTTTTCTCGCCTGCACTATAAAGTAGTTGACTTTTATGGTATGTTTGACTTGGAGAGGATTCTGAGCTTTCAGCATCCTGGATAAGTAACCTAACCACACATGCATAGGATTTAAGAAAGAAGGGGCTTGTGAGAGATCAGGATATTTAAATGTCTATACCTAATTCTTTTATATAAACTTAAATATATTTCCAAGTTCTAGGCTGTTACTATAATCAGCAGAACATTCTTATTCTCTGTAGATTTGGATCCATTCCTTCCCATATTTATAAACAGTGAGTATCAAACCTGTAGCCTGCTGGTAGTGATGCCTTCTTTTTCACCTTCAATGCATAGTTCTGCAAAATGAATGTTAAATGGAGTTAATAACTGGAAGTTGGAAAAAAAAAAAAAGGAACAGTAAATATTTCAAATGAAAAATAAAATTTCAGAAATTCATCATGGTATCAGGAGGCAAATATTCCTGTTCAAAGAACTGGCTGTCTTGTGCTTTTATTTGTAATGCATGGTTCAGTTTTGTTGAGTGTCAGCACCCAAGGAGATGAGCAAGCTGTACTGTGCTGGAAATGTATTTCAGTTTATACAAGTTGTCCAGAATTTTTCAAAAATTGAGGAAGTCTCATAAATAATGGCAACGGAAACAAGAGCACTCTTCAGGAAACCTTCACTTTTAATAGAAGATCTCATCTCCTGCCCTGGGGTGGAATTTATATTAATATGTTAATAACATAAATGTTAGGGCTAGAACTAAACATATTAAGGTATAATTACTGTCAGGTTGCTTCTAAAATTACACCCATTAACTTTAACACTTTGAGTTGTAATAATTTTCTAATACAGGTTATTTTGAAATAAAATAACAGCCCAAGAGAAGATGGTAATTTTTTTTTGTTATTATTTTTTCTCGAGAGGTTAAACAGGTGAAGGGTGGCTGACTGTAGTGTAGAAGCATTTCACATGCTTGAGAGGGTGATTCAGCCCTCAATGTTTCTTCCTCAGATGATTTGCCTGTATTTATTTCTGGCAAAGGACAATTGTGCTTCCCAGTTCAGTGTTATTTTAAAGGATATATAAGGATATACTATGTTGGGTTATTGTAAACTATTTGTGTGATATTTATATGATATGGACACAGAACTTCAGTGTAAAAGTTAAATGGTTGTTAAAAATTGCTTACATCCTTTGCAGAATAGCATTTTAAAGATGTCCATATTTAAAGAAAATGCAGAGCTGCAATTTTAATGACAAGGCCAAGTTATCATAATTTTTGTATTTTACTATATAAACTATTGTGTTTTGCTATATTAAACATGTAATTTGATTAGCCTTTGGCCATGGAGAGAACTGCATATCCTTTTTAAATACATTTAGAAATAAAAATTAATTTGTAGTTGTGCTTGCCTTCCCTCTTTCTCCCTTTCCTCTTATATTTTTGCCTTCTTCATATATTTTTTAAGGCATCATCCACTCTCCTTTCAGTTTCCAGGAGAAACTACCTGAGATACATACTCAGAGCCACAAAAGAGCAGCTAATCAGGGATAATCCTTGTTGAAAAAAAGTGTGTGTGCTGAATATTAACTTTTATTCTCTATGCTTCAGGTCAGAGGTGTAAAAGGAGTCTTTTTGGCCAACCAGAAAATTGATGGGAAAGTTACAACTCTGATAACCTACAACAAAGGCCGTGACTGGGATTTTCTAAACCCTCCAGACATTGATATGAATGGCAAACCGACCAACTGCAAACCTGTAAGTGGCTCTTTTTGGTGTCTCTAAAGTGTGCAAGAATTATCTGCGTGGTAGGATGTGCAGTAATTCCAACAGCCTGAGAGCTTTGAGCTGAGTTTACCAGCCAAACTAGCAGAAAAATGCACTTGCATTGCATGAGCTGTGGTTCCACAGGCTCTTAGTCCAGTCATCGTGTAGAGTGAGTAGTCAGGGCTTTCTGTTCCACTGCAGTTCGGATTTGAGATCACTTAGACACAAAGAGAACACATTTCTTGTATGTCATCCACACAACTCAGTTCAGAATAATCATGACAACAGTCCTTTGTGTCTGGATATATGGGGCACAAAATGGGTCAGATAGATATTACTAATAATTATTCTCTTTCCATCTTTCATATTTTTGTTTCATATTAAACCAAGGTAACCCTTGGTTCCCCATTAAAGGGAACTCCTGACAGTTGCTTGAAAATAAATACCTCATTAAATTGCATAAAATATTCCTTTCTTTTTGTAAGATGATATTATTTCTGTGTTTGTTGCCCACAGTATTTTGCTATTTGCAAGGCTATACTGAGAATTTTGTATTTTTCTCACTGACTCTTTGCTCCTGGGGACTCAAAGCTCTGCATTGGTGGGCAAAATAAATGCTTGTAATCCTGCCACTGCCAGAGCTTTCCTCACTCTCCAGAAGTGGAGGGCTGGAGCTGCTGATTCCCTTGTGAAGAGTTCAAGGCTGTGCTGCAAGGTCCCAGCCTGCAGGGCGTGGTGCAGATCAGTCTGAGATGAGTTGGACAATCGCAGTGGCAGCAGCTCCCAGGCAGTGCTGGCAGTTCCTGGCAGAGCTCCTGGTGGCATTGCTATGAACAATATGACCTTTGAGTGCCACTGCACAAAGGGCAAGAGGAGTAAGTTGCTTAGCAAGGAGACATGATGTGTCCTAAAGTCATGATGCTTTTTTTACTAAAAAAGGCGTTTCAGTCCAAACAGTTGTTTTTAATCATAGTTTTACCATTTACCTTGTACCAACAAGCATGCAATACTTGTTGCTGTTAGCATTTTTAAGCAATTATTCTGCTAGATGGGAGTTTATATAGTAATGCTGACTTCTTAAGTTTTGGAAATCTTTTTGTTGAGACAGTGGCACACTATGCAGACATCACCAGGAATTTTTAAAAAAAGTCATAAAGTGAAGACTGATGCTTCAGACTGGAATTCAGCTCTTTTCTTTATGGACACATATGTTGCTGAAGCTGCTCCCTGTCTTGGCTTTCATTTACTGTAGGAGCATAACTGGTAGCAGTGATTTTTAAAACCTGTTCCCTTCTTCCCCCACAAGCCTGATTGTTACCTTCACCTCCATCTCCGGTGGGCAGACAACCCCTATGTGTCAGGCACAGTGCACACCAAGGACACTGCTCCAGGGCTCATCATGGGGGCAGGTAAGTGCATGACATTATTTTTTAAGACCTTAAATGTGGCAGGGGTTTTTTGTAGATCCAGTCTTTGGATTGTAAGAATACCATGCTACAAACATTACCAAAATAAGGCTTTCCTGCAGAATAATCCTTTATGGAATCTTTTGATCAAACAATTCAGTATAAGTTAATGAAAGGCCCAGAGTTGTGTCTTCTTAGAGTTGTATCAGTCACCTGGATAAATCATTCTCTGCTGTGCTGTGCAGCACCTCCTTCCCCATTAGTGTGGTGTGGAGGTGTGATGGTGGCTGAAAGACACATCCTGCATTCTTTTTCTCTGGAAGTGATGTGTAGGCTGTCCAGCATCATGAATAACCCAGCAAAACTGATGGAAACAATGGTCAAGCCTTTGTTCTCTAAGCCTGGATACAGATAATTTGTCTGTAATTTTCATTAATTCCTTTCTGCCTAAAAAGAGATTAATTGAAAGAGGCAAATGGGTCTCTGTGTTGGGAGCAATGCTGGTTGTGGCTTCTCTATTATACCTTACATATGGTGTCATGTTAATATGAAGTGGAATTTAACGAAGGAGATTCCATTGCAGTGTTGAGCACTCATCAAGAAAAGTATTCACATACCTCAGTTTTGCTTTGTATCTTTGTAATCCATCTATTCATTTTATTTAATCTTCTGGTTTTTTGCTTCAAAATTGTCTCAATATTAACTATTCTAAGAGCTTTTTAAAATTGTATTATTTTATTCTTATGTAATGGATAATGTTTAGGTGAAATGCACACATGCATGCTACTCTTTTCATAAAAGTGTATCTGTTTTTAATGAATAATGGCTTCTACTACATCTTATTATCTTACTTTATCTACTTATCTTAGTCTCTGACAAACAGCTTACTAAGTTGAGAGTTTCCTGACAATGTCAAGGTGAGACTATTTGATGTTTAAAGAGAATGACAACTGCCAGTACTGGCAATCTTCAATATAACTGAAGAATTCAAGTTTCTCTGTAGTGTAAAGGGAGTTTAAAGTATTTTACTGGGGACAGATCTACCTGGTGAAATGCTGCTGTGTTTTTATTGATACAAATGAGACTAAGAATTTATGCAGTGCCCTTGTAGATAGGTTCCTAATATGTGTTCAGGTCAAACTTTATGAATTAAAATGTTTCAAAACATATGTTCCATTTCAAATGTCTTCTTTTTACATAAAAGCACTCAAAATTTATGTTCTTAATTTTAGCCTCATCATATCATGCTTAAATGCCTTCCAGTAGCAAATTAAGCAGTGAGATTTAATTAGTCCATTATTGCTATTTAATTTTTCTTTCTCTTTTGCACTTGTCTCTGTGTTGAACAGCTTTTGAGATGTTGGGTTGTTTTCTTTTGATTGCGGTTTGTAGATGTTTTTAAGTGTTCTCTGAGATGACATTAGGGAGGGCAGGTTGTAGAAGAGTATTTTGCCCTTAATTCCTTTCTGGAATGGGGTGACATTTTATCACTGTAACATTGTCTTACTCTGCCAGGTAGAGAACCTGTCAACAGCTTTCTGCAATGTGATCATGAGGGACTGGTTTTGATAACATCCAGATATCACGAAGAACTGAACTAATATGTTAAATTTGATTTGCTTGTGGAGAAACCAGTAATGTAATGGGAATGGTAGAAGGCACCCTTGCTCAATTGCAAGACATCTTCCTTTTAAGCTACCTGAAAAACTTGGAGGGATGATGTGAAAGTGGGAAAAATCTGCCCAAGAGTAGTACAGTCTGTCCTTTTTCTGGTAGAAGGTCATGTAGCTGAAAACAGAGCAAAGGGATCTATTTTGGAGCCTTAAAAATACTATAGAGCAACTGCATTCCCTTGCCAACAGATGACCTGAATCAGCTCTGATTTTGACTTGCATTTACATTATTTGGATGCCCAGGTCATCTGGATTCAGTGCATATGTTCAGTCTTATCTGGAAAACCTGATACCCTTGTAAGCTTACACTTCTTATCAGAAATACTTTATATAAGGTGAGCTTGAATTTCATTTGGCCAGATCCTTGAAACTGATAATCCTATAGAAATCAACCTAAGTTTTATGTTCTTAGTATATACAGGAATCAGATTATTTGGGCCACGTTATACCCAGTTGGAATTTACTGTTAGATTTAGGGAGAGCACATCTTCTGGAAATGACTGAAGATGATAAAGATTTGTGAATGTCAGTTGATCACAGCGTGTGTGGGAACCATCAGTGCCTTGTACTGTAAAAAGCAAAATTATTCTCAGAGTGAAATAGGTAAATAATTGCCAACTGAAAGAGGGAAATATTAATACTCTGGCAAAATACTGTACAGTGACATTACTAATAAGACTGTTTACAATTCTGATAATCAATTTTCAGGACCAGTGAACAGGTACTAAGAAAGTCTCTTTGGAAGTTGATAGAAATAGAGAATATTTACAAGACAGCCCCCATTAGCTGAAAAACTAAAGGACAATAAAGAATATGATTTTCTTTTTCCTGGAAGTGTAACCATGGGGTAGAAACAAGTGATGCAAACAAGTGGATAAGGATTGGAAATGTAGTTTTTAAGTAGAAGAGCCCTATCAATCAAAAAAAAAAAATTCCTTTTAATGTTGATTTTGGCTTCTTTTTAGGAAGCTTATATAGCACAGCTGCTTATGGTAATGGAAAAGCTATTCTGTGACTTAAGTACAGTTTTGATATGGAAAATGGTGGGAAAATCATAGATCAGAGACTACTGAATATTATTTTAGTTTTTAAAAAAGGAATAATTAAATGGTGAACTGCATTAACACCTAGAAAATTGGGAAAATTTAACATATTTAATAAGATGTTAAAATTGCATCTTTTTAAACTTGTGCTTACAAATAAAAATCCCGCTCTGTTAAACTTGCATAAATAGTTCTCAGGAACACATATTTTTAGCTTATGTCTATATATAAATTGTTCAGACAGAATATTAAATTTTATAGCTACATACGAAAGTGGTATTTTAAATAACTGCTTTGCTCTCCTTAAATAAATGCAATATGATTTTTCATTTACATTTGATTTTTGTGCATTTTAATCTTGGCAACCACTTCTATTTCTCACAGCATCAGCTATGAAATGTGTGTCAATTGATGTGTAAATTTTTACTATAAACTTGCTAAGGACTTTTCTATGACAAATGTTTAGAGAAGTGTAGCTTTTTCAGGTGCTAGTTTACAGTAATTGCCTGCTTAGCTTCCAATCCAGATGGCAAATCAAGCAAGCAGTAAATTCTGCACATTCACACAAATTGAGGAAGTGCTGGAAAAGTTCTGTTTACTTTTTGTAATATCAGGGCCAAATAAAATTGCATACATTGTGATGAATTTCTATCATTTTTCACAGAAGTAGCATACTAGCATGCCTCTATAAAAAAAGGATAAGAGAACAGGGAGATGAATGAGCATACAGTACATTTTGGAGTGACCATCCTGAAATTCCTTTAAATTTTTATTACATTCCTCAATTCTGATTCCCCACTCCCTCATCTAAACACATCTTCAGCTTGCCAGGAAAAACTGTGTGTCTGGGAGATTTAGATACAAATTCGTTGTATGTTTGTTCTACACAAGCTTGGAAACCATGAAATTTTAACTTATTGTGCATGGCCTGAAGGTATGTTACAACTGTATTAATTACTGTAATCCAGGCAAGGCACATCTCTCTTTTTGGAGTAGGTGTCTGCCTGTATGCTAAATTTAAGTGACTGGAAAAGATTTTTCATATTACAAGGATTATCTAAGTGTTGCATATGGGGATTATTTCTTCTTACTGTAAACATGTCCAAAGTAAAATATAAAAATATGGGTAAACACAGTGATAAGTACCACTTAAAACATGTAAATTGATGGTAAATTTTGAATGAAGTAATCTTCCATATTTGTTGTGAATCAGTAAGAGCCTGCCAAAATGCCTGACTCTCTTGAAATCTGTTTTGAGAGCTGTGCTTCTCACAGCTATACCACCTTTCCAGAGAACTTGGCTGGCCACCAGACATCACTAATAAACATTGCTTTCTTTCACATCCCTGTGCTAGCAGCTGTGTGACTGTCACATGCAAAGTTACAGAAAGCTTGAAGAACTATGTTCAACAGTAGTTAGTGCCTCTGTATTCTAATTTTTGGTACTGCCACCCCTCCAAGAATGGAATACATGATTTTACCCAGTTGCTTAAGCTAGCTTTTAATCAGGACAAGTGCAAAAGCAAAAGAGGGTTTCATGTATGGCAAAACACAGTTTGAAAAGGTTTCTAAGAATGCGAGTAACAGAAATGAAAAGTGACTGCTCTTAATCAAAAACTGAAAAATGCAGGCCAGAATGTTTCCTTTTGCTTCCTGAATAAAAGCAGTGTCAGAACACAACAGCAGAGCAAAACTGTCTCAGGCTAAGTCCATCTAGCACAGTGTCCTGGTTGAGTTGGTGACCAAAGCCTTTGGGAGAGTGTTTAAGGACAATTCAGGTGTTTATCATCCCCCAGGCATTGGAGAAGACACACGAGAGTCATTTAGTTACAAAAAGAATACAAAATATTTTAAGACAAACTAGACAAACTTCTGTATTACAAACAAAATTCCATGAACTTGGATGGCAAACACTCTGTGTTGTGTTCGAGGAGTTTTCAATGCACTCAGATCAAAAGTCATGTTGGAATGGTACCATTTACAGCTGTGGCTAATACAGCCTTGGCATGGTTTAAGTCCAGCCAGCAACTAAGCACCACACAGCTCCTTGCTCACTTCCCCTCCAGGAGGATGGAGGGAAGGGAATTGGGAGGGCAAAAGTGAAGAGGCTCATGGATTGAGATAAGAGCAGCTTAATAACAGAAATAAAATAATAATAATAAATTGTAATGAAAAGGGAAAGGACAAATAGAGAGAAAGGAAACCCAAGCAAGAGAAGTGATGTAGATGAAAACAGTTGCTCACCTCGAAGCACATGATGCCCAGCCTGTCACTGAGCAATGCCCCTGCATCAGCCTCTCCCCCAGTTTATTGCTGAGCATGAGTCATGTCCTGGAATATCCCCAGGTCAGCTGAGGTCACTTGTCCTAGCTGTGCCCATTTACAATTCCTTGTGCACCCCCAGCCTCCTCACTGGTGGAGTGGGGTGAGGACCAGAAAATGCTGTGACTTTGTGTAAGCACTGCCCAGCAGTAATCAAAACACCTTTCTATTATCATCAACACCCTTTTCAGCACAAATCCAAAACAGCCTGAGCCAGGTGCTGTGAAGAAAATTAACTCTACCACAGCCCAAAACAGCACATGCCTGCAGCTGTTTACCCATTCCAGTTGCAGTAACTTTTTCAGTATGAACCTGAGTTGCCTTCAGCATATTAGATTACATTTACTTGTTCTCCCAGATGGATTTTGAAATCTAACACACACCCACTAAAATGATAGAAAAGTTTCTGTGCTGTAGTGGCACACCTGAGGAGTTGCTGCAGATATTTACTCAGAAGCACAGATTTTGGTGTGGCCCACTGGGCAAAGTAGCACGCTGATATTTGGGGGATGTGGTACAATCTAAATACTTCAGGACATGGTGGGAATGGTAGTTAAACATTGCTGGCTTCCAATCCTGGGCTGAGCATAATTGTTTCTTTCTCACCTTCTTGTGTCACTTGATCACAATGTCAGTTGTGCTCACATGTTATTGGCCTCCAAGTGTGTTTTATAATTGTCCTCATATATATCATGGAAAGGTTCAGAATTTCTCAGTTCTACTTTGAGTGCTGCTGTGGCTTTGCAGTTGTTTGTTTGCAGTGTTATTAATGTCAGGATTTTTTGCATTTCATTTGATGGGAATTGGAGCTGTTGTAAAGGGGTTTATGGGGTGCCATTACATGCACTCTGTTCAGTTAGCTGGCTTATCCAGTAACAGGACACACAGCAAGGTAGCTACAGTCTAAAATTATGCACTTTATTTTAAATCCCAAAAAGAATAAAATGTTCCAAATCTTTGAAGTTATTTTTTTATTAGCATATTGATAAATAGATTTAAAACAATGTAACTTTTTTACTAGAGAAAACTCATAACGCTTGTGTAACACATGTTGAATAGAAAGGTTTGCTAATAAGAGTATGGGGAATTCACTTAGATCTTTGAAGGCTTGATTTTATTGTAGTTCTACTTTTCCAGGCTAACAGTATTCAGAGTGGCTTTTCTGTGGCTTATAAGACTTATGCATCCCTATGTGTTCCTGTGGAAATTTCCTTCTGTCTCTCAGCTCTCAGATTTGGCTGCATGGGTGCTTCCCACTGCACTTTGCAGGAGCCTGCCTGTCTGCACTGGTGCTACAGCTTTCCCTCTCTTGGCCTTGCCTGATTTTTCTTTCTGAATCCACTGATGCTCTTTTTCAGCAAGCCATGGTGAGCAAACTCAAACTGCACTGAGAAATTTTATCCTTCCTTACAGAAAGGTGTTTGTTGGTTTTTTTTTTGTTTGCTTGAAGACGTTACTGTACAAAGTTTGTGAAATTATGTCATACAGTTGTGTGTCCCAAAAAATCTGGGAGTAATGAAAATTAGAGCATTCGTTAATGACAGAATTAAAAATTGTGTCAGCAATCAGCAGGTCCTGATGCACCAATTCTGGGCTTCCATCCTTGGCCCATGGATGGACTGTTTTCAAAGGTTAAACATCACTGAAGTCCTTTTTCCCAAAGCAGTGTCCCAGGTTCTGTTCCTGTTGCCATCAGTTGTGGTTTAGGCAGAATGACAAGCCTATGGAATTATGACTGAGCCCACCAACTCCTTTTGGTCTTTTACCAAAAAAAAGACAGTAAATGTAAAATCAGAACTAGGAGAAGTGATGTCTGTCTTTTCACAGAGCTGCAATTTACAACACTGTTGCCAGTATCATAACTAAATCAGCTGGATAGAAAAGGCTTTTTAATTACGCAGTAGTAGATGCTGTTCAGTTTACAGAATAATTTTCCATTAGCAAGGCAATTTACCACTGAATTCTTTGCAAGTGCAGACCCCTAACAATGCTCAAAATAAAGACCTACTCATGCAAGTAGATTTCAGTAAGTGGTGAAAGGAGGTAGAATAAACAATGCAGGGAGCAAAACTAACACTGCATTCATTGACAGCAGTACATTAGATTCTAGTAAGCAAATAAATATTTCTGTTCTCAGCTATCCCATAGAAAACATTCTAAGATTAATTTCAGAAGCACAAGAATGTACCCATTTTCAGGTGATATAGCAGTGAAAAGTATAACAGAGGAAAGTAAGAATAGCAAAATAAATGTATTTCGTATACACAGTTATCAAATCCTCTTTCCCTTCCTTCAGCCTTGAGAAGGTTTTTTCTCATTTGTATCTCCTTCCAGTGATCAGATTAATCCTAAAGCTGTGTTTGGGAAGAAAATATAACTAAATTAACGTGTTAAGCTTTACTTTTGGAACTATTTCATTTGGTAATATTGATGGGAGGTGTAGGTTAGATATAAGGAAAAGGTTTTTCACCCAGAGGGTGACTGAGCTTTGGAACAGGCTCCCCAGGGAAGGGGTCACAGCTCCAAGCCTGCCTGAGTTCAGGAAGTATTTGGTCAATGCTCTCAGGCACATGGTGTGACTCTTGGGGATGGTGCTGTGTAGGGCCAGGAGTTGGACTCAATGATCCTGATGGATCCCTTCCAACTCAACATATTCTATGATTCTATGACAAACTAAATCTGTGTTGAATTATCTGATAAATGAGAGAGTTTGCAGTGCGTTGGAAAAATGAATACCCAAGAAAAGCCCAAGAATGGGAAGTGGCATCTTCTGAAAGGTTAGTTGCAATTGACAGGAATTAACTGACTCCTATAAATTTCCTGATTCACTATAAATGTCCCAATCTTGTCCAGGATGTATTTAGGGTTAAATGATGTAGAGTTATCCTATTAAAGAGTGGAGCACTTGCAACTTTGATGGTCTAAATAGAGTGTGTATTTTGGGCAGGGGCTGCTGTCATTCCTCTTGGGAACCTTTCAGCAGCAGTGAGCACAATCTGCATAAACGGATCTGGTTTAGTGGTTAAAAACGGGCTATTTCTATAGCACACAATTGAAATTCCGTAGTGCTATCCTAATCTCAAGTGTTTTCTCTCACTGTCTCTTCTGCTTAAGAGGATCTGATGATTTTCATCTTATTTCTACTGTAAAAACATGCAAACCATATATTTAAGTCAAAATCCTCTGGAAGATATCATTAAGAAGGAATATTGTGCCATGACTGATTCTACCCTAGAACCCTAAACTGCCTGGCAGTTTAATAGTTTGCTATTTGAAATAGTGCATGTTAAAAGGAGATCTCCTTATGTGGGACTGCATCTGCTGTCATCTTCCCCATTTCACACTTCTGTTAGCTTTGCAGGAATTGGATTCTCCACAGTGCTTTTTGTCAAAATACTCAGTAGCTTCCTGGTCAATATTTAGGTAAATTAAGCAATTCTGCTTTCAATTCTTCTGTATTTATACTTTTTTCAAAAGCCCTTCCCCCTCTTTTCATGTTACATATTTCACCGGATTCTAGATCTTGCTACTGCATCATCAAGATTTACAGATAAAATATTTCATTTTAGCAGTTCGAGTTCAATGTTAATAACTTTACAGAATGTGATTAAAGTTATGGTTAATTCTTCTGGGTCCATGGATATTTCACATGTACATCTTAAATATATGTTGTTTTATAATAATTTTTCAGCATGCAGCAAAAAACTAAAATGTTGGTGTGACTTCTGCATTTCAGTATTAGAATAAAGCCCCATTGCTTCCACTTATGGACAATCTAGCAATGGAAAGGAAGACTTTGAAATTGTACATATGTGTTTTTAAAGGATTTTGCTGGTTCTACCAGAAATGAAGTAAGCCTGTTCAAGTGTGTTTAGTTCTTGCTCTGACCTGGAAACTTCTTACTCAGACTGGCATCGGGACTAGATCCAATTTCTCTTACTCATGTGGATGCAACCCTTGTTTTATCCTCTTTTGTGACAGGTAACCTGGGGTCCCAGCTGGTTGAGTATAAAGAAGAGATGTACATAACATCTGACTGTGGGAACACGTGGCGTCAGGTAGGAAAATCATCAAAGGAACCTGGAAATAATTTTAATGTACCAAATGTGATTAATTATATAATACTTAACTAATCTTTAGATATTCACTCTTTTGAAGGAGGTGGTATTATTATCTCCAGTTTGCTTGGAAACTAAGAGATTAAGGAGGTGATTTGCAGACTCAAATTGATTAGACTGTCAGGTTCTGCTGAAGTTCAAATATTTTGGTCTCTTTAAAGATCTTATAAGTATCTTATGCAAAAAACATAGTGTCTGTTTAGATTTTTAATATTTTAAGTAATCTTCCCATGCTAATGATAAAGTTGGGACTTGGGCTAGATCTTGCAATGCAAACATTCTAAGCTGAAAGACGTGGCTTGGGTACAAGGGCAAAAATTCTTCTGTTTCATAGTCTGAAAGCTGCTACTTAAGCATAAACTTTTTTATTCATTGAAACTGATCCAGTAAAAAGTGATTTTCAAAAAACCAGAAAACTTTTTAATGTCTTTTAACATGATTTAATAAATACAGGGACTACAAATGCCAAAGTATTAAAAATAGAACCATGATGTAGTAATGCTATTTGAATTTTGGGTGGCTTTTTCTTCCACTGACTAGTGTCAGTTAAAGCATTTCACCTTTATTATGTATTTTTTCCTAAGCTGCTCTGTCTCAGTGTGGTGGGTTTGCCCTGGCTTGATGCTGGGTGGCCCCCAATGTCTCTCTGTCACTGCCCTCCTCAGCTGGACAGGGGAGAGAGAATATAGCAAGAAGCCCATGGTTTGAGATAGGGACAGGGAGCAATTGGTCACCAGTTACCATCATGGGCAAAACAGACCCAACTTAGGGGATATAAATTTGATTGCCAATTAATAACAGAATAGGACAGTGAGAAACAAACCCAAATCTTACAACACCTTCTCCCTAACTCTCCCTTCGTCATGGGTTCAACTGTATTCACTAATTCTCCAGCTCCTTACCCTGAGCTACACAGAGGTATGTGGAATGGGGACTGCAGTCAGTTCTGCACACCTTCTCTCTGCTGCTCTTTCCTCCTCACAGGAAGAACTCCTCAGAGTCTTCCCCTCCTCCAGCAGGGTGTCCCTCCCACAGGAGACAGCTTTCCATGAACTTCTCCAGCAGGAGTCCTTTCCATGGGCTCTTTCTCCATGAGTTCTCCAGAGTGGGTGCTTCCCATGGGCTGCAGCCCAGCAGGAGCAGGCTGCTCCAGCGTGGGTCCCCTGTGGGATCATCAGTCCTACCAGCAAACCTGCTCCAGCATTGGCTCCCTGTGGGGTCACAGCCTCCCTCAGGCATCCACCTGCTCCAATGTGGGGTCGTCCATGGGCTGCAGGTGGATCTCTGCTCCATCCTGGACCTCTGTGGGCTGCAGGGGCACAGCTGCCTCACCATGGGCTGCTCTAGGGGCTGCAGGGGAATCTCTGCTCCAGCACCTGGAGCACCTCCTGCCCCTCCTTCTGCACTGACCTTGGTGTCTGCAGGGCTGTTCCTGTCTCATATTCTCAGCTCATCACTCCTGCTGCAGTTGCTGTTGTGCACTTCTTAAAAACATAATCCCAAAGGTGCTACTGCTGTTGCTAATTGAGTCAGCCTTGAACAGTGGTGTGGCCACCTTGAAGCTGGCTGGTGTTGGCTCTCAAATGTGGGAAGGCTTCTCTAGAAGTGTCTCAAAGTGTCTCTGTAGACTAACCTGCTACCAAAACCTTGCTATGCAAACCCAATACACTCAGCATAGGGACATTTTCTTTCTCTATATATGTATATAGCAACAATACACAATAAAGATTCTACTTATAATAATATATATATCCAGGATAAAAAAAGCACCCTCAAAGGACAAAAGTGTTTTCAAAAAATAATTTTATTTCAGTTAAAATAGTGTTGTAGTGTTCAGCTGAAATCAAATGTTGCTGTTTTCTGAGAACCATTAAGTGTGAAAATGTTCTCAGTATTGTTACTGAGCACAGGGAATTTGAGGTTAAAAGAGAAAAATACAGACAGTTTCTTATATTTCTATGCTAGGGTGCCATTAGTACTCTGCAGAGTGCTTTAAAAAGAAATAGGTTATTTTTGTAATGATTATGTCCTTTGATGTTTAAAAGATAAAATTTTATACAAAATTCCTTCTTGAAATCTAGCATACAATAAATAGGTGTTTAAATGCAAAAACCTTCCAGGATTTACAGTGGGTACTGTGTTGTTTAAGACTTCTTAGAGGCCTCTCATAATTTCTTGTCAGCATTTGCCAAAGCTTTATAGTTTTTCTGGAGTGAAAAATAAGAAGAAAAGAGGAATGAGATCAAGTTCATATTTTCACTGCATTTTATTTGTAGAGACACACAGGTAAATTATATGTATTTAAACTTGACCCTAAGATGCCTAATTAAAGTGTAAAACCAACTACAAACTGATCCCTATTGTGACAGTCAAAATGGCAAACAACATTGCTAGCTTTATTTTAATTAAAACTGCTATGAAGCCCTTGAAAGAGCTTACACAATTCTAATATTTGTGATCAGAATATAACTGTTAATTATTTTATGTATTTTATGGCCTCACTGTACATGATCAAACAATTCTTCCAGAGGACAGCAGCACTTTTCCTGTCTCTGCTGGAGTTCATACAACAAAAGAGAAGGCTTCAGTCAGGTGATACAGGAATTTAGATAATTCAGTAAATTGCAGGTCTTGTGAGCTGGTCAAATCCTGTGCTTTGGCACAACTCTTTGAGTTTAAGTCTCTGCCTTGGAGACTTCGTGGGTATCATTAATGAGGGCCTGGCACCTTTTTCACACACTAACATGATGTTGCAGAGCTGTTTACAGGGGAGAAGAGCAGCAGTCTGTGCTTGTGTATAGAGGCAGAGAATGCAGAAATTAAACATAAGAGACTTAGAGGGAAATGTAGTGCAAGGAATGAATTAAACCTTTCTTGAAATAATAGCAGTATTGGTTCATAGGGCTGTGGATTACAGGACTGTGGGGAAGGTCAAAGATCCTGTAATTCTACGGTGTGCTCTGAGACAGCATCAAACCTTCCATAGCTTGCATTTGATGTGATCAATCATAACTTGATTTGATAAGGATTCAGGAAGACTTACCTATAAACACAGCCAGTGCTCATAGGTAGAAATGAATGCCTAAATGAGAGTTTTGAGAAATTAAGGAAATTCTCGTGATAAATGGAAATGTTTGGTACAAAATCAGAAGATTGGTGCAGAGGATTGGAAACACAGTCAAATGATGTTCAGCTCAAGTGCCAAAACCCACATATATAACACTGTCCTTCTGTGTTGGACAAGTCAAACATCTGTGTTTCGATAACACAGTGCTGTGATAGAGGCACAGTACCAAACATGCTTGAGATCCCTGCCCTGCTGCTGCAGAGAACAAAGCAGAGTGGTGAATTACACCTGTGCAAACCCCTGCAATACAGCTGAAAACAGCAGGCTGGGTGATCCTCTGGCATGGACTGAGCTCTGCAGTGTCTGCATCCCCACTTGTGTGTCTCTGCCCAGGTGCTGCTTCAGGGCTCCCCTGGTTGGGTAGGTAATGACAATAAATTTATTATTGCATTTCATCTGAGGTTTTGTGGTTGTTCCTGCATCCTGCCTGTGCCACCTCACACAAAAAGCAAAACCAAGAATTGTTATTATAAATAACCACAATACCACTTGGGCTGGTTCCAGCTGTTCTTCTGCCCTTCTATTGCATTGCTGAGCTGCTTGGTGGTATATCTTGAAACCATCACTCTTTGCTTGCAGAAAGCTGAAAATTGTGGCTATGTACTGCACAACATTGCACTGTAACTAGCAGTGCTTTGGGAGCTGATTGGCAAGAAGATTAAACATCCATGCCATGAACTGGACTGGAGAAGAAGGGAATCACACCTTGACATTGTCATGAAATATGTGGGCTTAGAATCATAGAAACATTAGTTAGAAAAGACACTTAAGATCACTAAGTCCAACCGTTAACTTAAGAGCCAAGTGGACCATGAAGATGTAGCCTAAGGTAAACACATGTTTGTTTGAAAGATTTCTATGTCTATTATACCAGGAAAATAATAGAATAAAATGTGTTAATGAAATGAAATATTAGAATACTTTGTTAAGTGCTAAGGATTACCTTATGTATCCACATGAGTGTTTTTCTTTTGTTTTAATACGGATTTCTGTTCACAATTCTGGTGGCCATTGTTATTCCAACAGCATCTGTTGCAAGACTGTACTTGAAGTACAGCAAACTATTTATACAGAAAAGAGCAAGAGAAAAGTCTGACTTTCAAAAAAATGGCATAAATAAAAAGTCAGCAACAATAAACCTTTCACATTTGATCTGCTACCAAAGTAGCTCTTGCAGCAACAAAATGTTCAGTTAAGCTAATGAGGTTACACAGAAAGCCTTTTGGATGTCTAGGAACTAAATCTAGATCTCTGGAGCTTTTGTCTGGTTGGCTTTTTGTTGGAATATTAGTTATCTGTGTCAAATCCTTGTGTATCAAAGCAGCTTGGAAAACCTTTTGTTAAGTGAGAATACATGTTTTCCTGCAGGCATCTTAGGAGATAGATGGTAATACTTCTAAGCACAACAAAAAAGGATGTAATTCCAGCCTTTCAACCATGAGAAGGTCCAACTGGCTCATTCTGTGTAGAAAAGCTTCTGTTTCCAGATTTGAATTTAGTAGTGGATATCACTTGATGAAAGAAAAAAGTAATCTCAGGAATTTTTGTTTATTTTTGGAACTTCCATATTGTGAAGTAAAATTGTATGGGATACATTTCTCTAGGATCACTTAAACATGCTCTCTCTGATTTCATGGAGCTGTCCCATTTCTTCCTACAGATATTCTGACCTGAAAAAGCTGCTGAAGTTGTTGGGACAGACAGGAAAAAAGCATTTAGAGAGCAGAAGAAAGAGGATAGAATAGAAGCTGACACTGTGATTATAAAGCACAAACATACACAAAAAATCACAGAAATAAGTTATAAAAATCTTGTTCTGTAGTGGCTGGCTACTAATAAAGATCAGAATAGATTTATTAGATTTATTGCCTGCTTTAGTTAGTGGAGAGATGTATATCAGAATTTGTGGCTTGCTATGAACTCACGTATCTTCCTGAGTCTGAACTTCATCTCTCACACTGGGACCACCTTTGCCTTAATCCTTTGCAAACTGTTTGTCTTGGTTTTATTTCCAGAAAGTATAGATAAATATTTACTTTTGTGATAAACAGGCATGAAACTGTTAATTCTTTTCAATGTATTGAAGATGAAGAGTTGTTTTCATAAGGCTTTCATACATTTTGTTTATAAAAAGTTGAAGTGTGTGCAAGAAAAGAATGATGTAACAACAGCATTAATATGCCTGTAAAGTGTCCTTTCTGCTTTATAGTGTGCTAAAGCAGGGTTATTAGAATGGTATATGGGGACCTACCATGGTGCATTTCTGGGAAAGGCTGATTTGCATAAAGTGGTGCAGTTTCAGCTTCCTTCAGTGGTGAAGCTATGGGAGACTTGGTGTCCCAGCACCTACTGTTGCATTTTGGTTTGAGGGAAAGTTCAAACAGAGTTTAGAGAATCAAAACTCTGCTTGCTTATCTGACTCCAGCTTACCACATCCTTTTGAAGTACATCTAAAATTAATGTCTGTCCTTTACTGAATTCTCTTCTAAAATGCACAGCTGGGTGAATAAGTAGATCGGACTATAAATGCCTCATATCAGGGTTTTGCCTGTAAATTAGCAACACTGAAAACTGATCAGACACTTGAAGCCCTCGGATTCCCATAAAATACGCTCTTACTAGATGAGAGGAAGACTGACTTCTCAACCCAAATTAAATTATTTCTATTTTTGAAGTAATTGTGAGTGTGCTGTAAGATACTTTCACCCCAGATCTGGCTCAGTCTTGCTGAGAAATCCTCTAAATGTAGCATTTCATTTTGCCAAAAAAAGAAAATAATTTAGTATTGTCAGTATTTTTTCATTTACAATGCAAAGTAAAGCTAAGGTTTATAGTTTTTACCTTTACTTAGTCAAAGCATACAGGAGATTTCATGTTTGTCTATAAATGCTATGTGTATATGATAATTCCCACATATCACTTGCTCTTGTGTTAAATGGACTTTCACAGGTTAATAACATAAGTAAATCCTGTCTTAAAACAGATTTTAGATGTAAAACAAGAAACATATCTACATGTGTTTTTATTTTAGCAAAGCTGATAACCTCTAGAAAAGGAATTGAAATAATTGATGAAGTTTTTAATCCTTTATACCATTAAGTCAATATTACGTGTATTTTGGTTCCAAACTCAGAGTGACCTCCATGGGACATCACACAATATTTGAACTTAAACTCACTGACACTGGAAATGAAAAAAATGTGCTTGCACCAATTACTTCATGTTCTGTAGGTTCTGGGGAATATGTGAGAAAGTCATAGACAGCAGTACTTTCCCTTTTTCTTAGAATTAGACTACAAAGCATTTAATTCTGCTGGATACACAGAATATGGCAAACACCAAAGTAAGGTGATGGGTCACTTGGTGATATATAACAGGAAGGAATGCAGAATGCATACTATGAGAAATATAAGCTTGGGCTAAAATTACTTTAGGCAGTTTAATGTGACTGTGATTTGAACCTGAACGTTTTCTGATTCACCTGCTTAACTTTCTTTTCTTTTACAGCTGGGAGAAATATAAGAGTTAACCTAACTTTTATGTCCTTTTCAGTTTGAAGTGTGGACATTATAAAACCTAAGTCTCTTAATTCTTGTTTGCTTGTTCATTTTATTTCAGCTGTTTTGTACATTTGCTTAGCTGGCCTTTCTTTGTCTGACTTGTAGGTCTTTGAAGAAGAGCACCACATCTTGTACTTGGACCATGGTGGAGTTATTGTGGCTATCAAAGACACCTCTATCCCTCTGAAAATACTCAAGTAAAATCCTACAGTCAATTAGAGTAGAGCTGTTTTGTATTCAAGACCTCAGGCAAAGATCAGAGTTTAAGATAAGCATTTCAATGTGATCATGTATGAAATGCAGGTGTAGTCAGCTTAATTTAACATTAAGTCAACAAAATGCAGTTGGATGTTTACTTTAAGACTACTTCATGGTGCTGATGGTACCATGGCATAATGCATTAATCATATTAAAATTGTCTTGCATCTGTGTAGGCATTTTTTGCTTACAAGACTGTTCTGGAACCCTACAGTAGAAGCTGTGTTCAGCATGATTGTTTATCTGGTACTGGCTGGCACCAGCAGTACAAGTCAATGATGCTCAGCCTGGGGCTTAGGTGTGCAGTCAGGAGAGTTCATTGATACTGTAAAGTCTCTGTCCTCTCCAAGGGCCACAGGGAAATTGGAGAATAGCCCTGAGTTTCTCTGGCAAGAGCAACATAATGTAGAGTTTGGGAGCCAGCAGGCAAAGAACTTATTTGTGCTTATGTGCTGTGTAATTTGGTGTGCCAGAATCACAGCTCATCTGAGATATTCATTCACCAATTAACTGCAGTGTACGTAGATCCTGTCATATGGTGACAGTGTAGTGAATGGCCTTCTCGGCCTGTTTGGCAGGAAAGCACTTTGTTATAAACTATCAAGTTTTAGACTGTGTGATAGTGCAGCAAAGCATGGTAACCTTGTGTAACGACACACAGAACTATAATCTTCAGCATAAAAAAACTGTAAAACATCTTTATCACTTGTGAATTGGCTCATTTTTTGCAGAATTGTGTTATATATGTGAATAGGAACTAGGCTTTGTACCTGGTTATCTGGACTGAAAGTCATCATTAACCTACTATCCAAAACACCTGGAGGAAATGTACAGAAGAAAAGATACTTTGACTTATAAATTTTGAATGTACACTTGAAATATGTTTTGAAAGATGTTTTGCTGATTCATCAATACCTTTTGCAAATGTTTAAGTGGATGGTAGCAGCCAGGAAGGGCCATCCTCACACTGGTGCCTGGAGTTACTGCACGTCCCATGTTTTAGCAGCTGGCCTCTCATGTTTCACTGGCCTCTGCTTAGCAGGTCTATAGCCCAGAGACTACTAGAATGAATGAAATTTGAATTTACTTGCTGTTGAATCTTCAAGGTAGCAAGATAGTTTGTTGACAGAGCTCAGTTTTAGATCGTCCTGAGAAATCTTATTGTTGTGGAATTTATTATACCTTCTCAAAAAGATGTGAATCCCTGGATAAGTTAGTGAGAAGAAGATCACATTAATATCATGCAATGTACAGGCATAGTGTATTTTGTGATGGAAAATCCTAAGCTTCAGTAGTGAGGGGTTTTTTTTAAGTGCATTCTGCTTTGTATAGCAATAGGTGTAAATGAAAGCCATTTCTGCTTTTTTACAGGTTCAGCATAGATGAAGGCCAGACCTGGAGCACACATAATTTTACCAGCACTTCTGTCTTTGTAGATGGATTACTTAGTGAACCTGGAGATGAGACACTGGTCATGACGTAAGGTTTTTATTTCAGGGCTCTGTTTTCAGGGCTCTCTCTGTTTATGCATTTGCATAGATTTTCAGCTGTGCTTGTTTGAGATGGTCCTTGAGTCAGTGACTTTTGCTTCTCATAGTCACATAGCTATTTAATCTAATGTCTGAAGCTCCCTGGTATATAACCTGACTTTGAAATAATCTGACTGCAGTATTTCAGATTTTAAAGAAATATTATGTTCAAATGAAATCTTGCAAAGTTACCACTAGGGAGAGTGGAATAATGTGACTGCTTTACAAATCTGAAAGATGCAGGGGAAAAAAAAACCTATTTCCTCTTGGGTTGTTTTGTTTTGTTTTTCGGTGGGTTTTTGGTTTTGTTTGGGGTTTTTTTTTTGTTTGGTTTTTTTTGTTGTTGTTGTTGTTTTTTGGGGTTTTGTGTGTGTGTGTGTGTGTGTGGTTTTTGTTTTTTTATTTGTTAGGTTTGGTTTTGTTTTTGTTTTTTTTTTTTCCTACAGATTTTAATTCAGACATCAAAAATGTTAAACATCTATTGTCTTCACAGTGTAAATAACTATAGTGTTGTCTTAGTAAATAACATGGCAGTACTTGGTGTAACCAAGCACTGTGCTATCAAATATTTGTTTTTATTCTGTGCAGTGACAGAGGCAGATGCTGTGAATAGAGTTAAAAATAACAAAATTCTGCAATTTGGCTTTTGTTTATCTGTCTTTTTCCAAAGGACCAGAGACATCTCGATCTGAGCTGCACATTTTACTCCATCTCTAGGATAAATGCTAGTATTTTAGAAGTGTCTGAGAGTAAACAACACCTGTCCAGTCAGTGAGAAAGGCACATGCTGCCTGCAGCCAGAAAGGGGAAGCACTCAGGGCAATGCACACAGGTTGTTGTGTGTGCTCCTGTTGCAGCAGTTTGTGTGATCCTGTATATTGGAGCTCAGAGTGCTCGTGACAAGCTTTTTCTCCCAGGAGTTACAAACAGAGCTGCCTTTGACATGTACCTGTAGCATTTTCCTCAGGGAAAAATAAATTAATAGCCCAATGTTTAAAGAACTCTCAGCAAAACAGTACTCCTATCCAGTGTACTTAAAAGAGTTGTGCCAAGTACTTAGTGCTGTTCTGCCCGGAGGGAGTTTGGTCTGTTGGTTATTTCTCTCTTTCTCCACTGCCCCATTTATCCTCCATTACACATCTATGATCTGAGTAGAACAGTATTAGCCCCATCATCTTTCCCTTCTCTCAAATACAGGTTTATTTATGATATAATATATGCCACATGGAGACACCTATGCCTCTGAATGAGGGATTTCCATTGATTTCAGTAAAAGCAAATGGATCAAAAGCTTGTCCCAATTTGTACTTACTGGCAGATAAAGTTATGTATGATGGCTGTATGCTCTGGGCTTGGGTTTTTTATTATTAAGTATCACTAAAAAGAGTGAAGATGTGTTTAAATATCTGGCTGAATGGGCTAAAAAGCTCTTGTAAAAAATTATGCCTTTCTAAAATCATCTATCTGAAGTATATAGAGCTATAGCTAGATTTGGTACATTAGCCCAAATTGACAACAAAAGCATTATTTGACTTGTATATTTCTAAAGGCACAGTAAGAGTCTAAGTCCAGTATGTAATGCCAGGCTTACTTTTTAGCTAGTTTTACTGAGCATGGAAGGCATTAAACACTTTATAACACAGACTGGCCCTAGAGACACATGCAAATTTCCTACCAGTTTCTAAAGATAATGAGAAGAATAAACGTGCAGTGTGTGTTTCATTGTTGCCATTGTATCAACTGCTTTGTCTCTCCTGCTGCTTTTGACTGTTTTACCTTCAGGGTGATGTCAGCCCAGTGGTGCTCTGTCTGACTTTATGTCAAGACCTTTTGTCATTCTGTCTGGCTTAGTTCATTTTTCCTGAAAACTTATTCTTGTACTAAGTTATTTTGCTTGACTTAATCTACAGTGATTTGTTGCCTTTTAGAAATACACATTCCCTAAAAAAAAAAAAAACAGAAATCAACTAGGCTATCTTTTCATTTTGTTAGATAGAATTTTCTTCCAAGTAGAACATGGTAAGATGTATTTGTAAATGGTAATGGAAATAAATTAGTAGTGTCTTTCACCTTGAGAAATCCCCAAATCCATTGCCAAGGACCTAGTCTGACATTTTTTACTAGTACAGGAATTTGATTTTCTTCCTTTGGTATGGAGTGTGCTTGAATAAAGACTTTGAATAAAGACTGCAATGTCACAATCTGCATAAGTTTGGAGAGATAGCATAATTCTGAAGTGAGAAGGTAGTAACTGAAAAAATGTGCAGCAAAATTAAGGAACAGACAGTATTTCATTTAAAGCTGCTGGAATAAACTTACAAAAGAGTCAAAGAATATTTTACGTGTACTGAAAGTGACTGTTTTGGTAAAGTCCTGGTTCCACTGAAGTCAGTCTGTCAGTAATAGACTTCTCATTCTCCACATGGTGTCTGGGATATTGACCAGACTTGTAAGTGACTTGCATTTGAATTCCAGTTCTGTCCTAACTTATCCAAATATAAAATCATAATCATAAAATGGTTTGGGATGGAAGGGACCCTAAAGATGATCTAATTCCAAACTCCCTCTCATGAGCAGAGACACCTTCTACTAGAACAAGTTGCTCAAAGCCCCATCCAACCTGACCTTGAACACTTCCAGGGATGGGGTATCCACAGCTCCTCTGGGCAACCTGTTCCAGTGCCTCACCACCTTCACAGTAAAGAATTTTTTCTGTAAATTCAATCTAAACCTATCTTGCTTCAGCTTAAGGCCATTTGCCCTTGTCCTATCACCACGTGCCCTTGTAAAAAGTCTTTCCTCAGCTTTCTCGTAGTTCCCCTTCAGGTACTGGAAGGTGCTGTCATCTCTCCCTGGAGCCTTCTCCAGGCTGAACAACCCCACCTCTCTCAGCCTGTGCTGATAGCAGAGGTGCTCCAGCCCACTGGTCACCCTCACTCACTCCTCTGGACGTGCTCCAACACCTCCCCATCCTGCCTATGCTGGGGGCCCCAGAGCTGCTGCCCATGGTGCTTTGGAGGCAGCCCACAGCACATTTGGCTTTCTGGGCTGTGAGCACACACTGCTGCCTTCATGTTGAACTCCCTGTCAATCAACACCTTCTCAGCCCTTCTCCTCAGGACTGTTTTTCACTCATTCTTCCACCTGGCCTGTATTTGTGCTTGGGATTGACCCAAACCAGGTGCAGGACCTTGAGCTTGGCCTTGTTGAACTTCCTGAAGTTCACACAGGCCCACCTCTCAAGCCTGTTGAGGTCCCTCTGGGTGGCATCCCTTCCCTTCAGTGTGTTGACTGACACAGTTTAGTGTCATTGGTAGATTTTCTGAGGGAGCACTTGATCCCATTGTCCACTTTCTGGTACAGCACTAATCCCAACACTGACCACTAAGGAATGTCACTCATGACTATTTTCCATTCCAAAATGAAGTGGTCTAGAAAGTTTTACTGAAGAGAAAGGAAAACATGAACCTAGTTGCCTCAAGTCTTCCTTTCAGAAAGTTTTATGTTTTCTCCAAAACAGAGAGGAAGACCAAATGTTGACTTGTCAAAAGTTTTCATAAAACTCAGTTGTCATCTGCAAGTCAACATTAATCTAAATCATTCATTGGAATCCCCTGCAGTATTCAAGACATGTGCATACAAATGCCAAGGAAAATATATTTTATTCAATTGTGCTCTGCAAAAGACTTAGTTAAGATTTTTAGGATTTTTAGTGGTAAAGTATTCAAAAACTTTAGAAAACTTATTCTGTTTTCAATCTGCCTAGATTTCCCTTTCTAAAGAGACCTAGTTAGGAGTTTAGGAAAGATAAGCAATTAAGTATTCATAAATTTTAGGAAACTTGATCTGTGTAAAAATCAACTTCTAAATGAGGAGCTCAAATCCAGTATTCATTGCTAAATGAATAAGTAAAGGTTGCTAAGAAATTTTTTCAACTAATATATTTTCATCAAAATCGTGCATTGACTAGTAGGCTTTATTTTGTTCTAAATTCTGTAATAATGAAAGTTACTGCACCCAGTGTTATACTTAACAACATTTTATATCTGGGAAATATTGCTTGCCAATGCTGGATTGAGTAATGGAAGAATTTTTGTGTGTCTGAAATACTGATGTTCCTCTTCAGAGGAAATAGTTAATGTAATGAAAGTTTCAAATCTGTTAAAATTACTTCTAAATAACATCTCAGCTTCTGGAAGTGTTTCCCAAACCAGGTTATTTAGATTGCAGTGTAAACCCAGTAGGCACAATAACCATGGTACCACAGACCATAGCCCCTTTTAAAAGGACAATAAGAGGTTGCATAAAAGGACTGCTTTTCATTATGTCAGGTAGAATCAAAATCTTCCTTGTGGGTAATTGTGTTTTTTCCAGAGGGTTATTCTTTTTGTAATGTCTCACAGAATGACAGTTTTGGATGCTGCTGGGAACTTTATGACGTCTCTGAATTGCAGAACTCCTGCATACATGTTTTGCTGTCTTGAATGCCCATTGTTGTGTTCCTTTTGGGTTCCTGGGTGATAATGGAAACAGGAAGATAGTCTAATTTAAACTTACTCAAAACCAGGTGACCATTATTATTATAGATATTAGGTAGAGCCATCTGGATTTTTGTAACTGCTGATTCTGCTAGGAATGTCAACCACACCTTTAACAACATCAATAACAGTAAACATTACATGTACTTTGTGGAGCTTATTGTGTCACAAATGGCAGCACACTCCTTCTCCTGTTCTCTCTGAATATCTTACTAGGTAGAGGAACTTCTCTGTGTTTTGAATTCTTCTCTACTGACATTCTTGTACCGCAATACTTATAAAAGATAGATAAAAGGTAGATGAAGCCTCATTATGTGGGAGAATACCTGATTTCTAGGTTTTCTTTGCAGCTAGTTAATGTCTTGTATGAAAATTATTGCTCAGTTATGAAATGGTTGTTCTACTCTCTGCATGAGAAGGAGCATGTCTGAGAGAAGATGGAGGAAACGTGGTGAAAAAAGCATTGGAAAAGCGACCTGCTTCTTCTATTCCTATCTAATCTAGATATCAGCTAATCCAGATGTACAAATCTCTGTTTAGTAGCAAGTGTAGTGCTTTTGCTGTCATCTCTGTGGACACAGATATTAGCAGAGCAAGTCAAAGGGTTGCACTGTCGCTACCAACCTGTGACCGTGGAGTCAAGACCTGTTATTGCCCCAGTCTCTTCCTCTGCTCAAAAGCAGTTTAGTGGGGGAAGTTTTTTTTTTGTTTGTTTGTTTTTTTTTAATTTATTTCCTTACAGTTTTATATTTTAGTCAGAAGCACAGGAATAGGATGCTTTCAGTGTCACTTTTAAGCCCATATTTAATACATTTTTAGGGCAGATCTGTTAATGTATTTGAGTAAGAGGAAGTGAAAGGTTAGGAATCCATGTTGTGTAAGAATCTGTTATCACCATGTCCCTATTTACAGGAGGAGAGGACAGAAAAAGGATGATGTGACTTTTTCATTCAGAATAGACTTTGTGTCATTTTGAGCCCTTGTCACAGAGTGAGTATGTAAAGCTTTGGCCCTCCAACTATGCTTCTATTTTAGTTCCTATTTTGAATAAATAAGCATTGCAAACTTAGCCAACAACTAAATTTTTTAAACACTTTATTTACTTTTGGCTGGGGCCTTGAACAATATTTTGCTCTCAAAATGAAGGAACCACAATTTAGATGACTGTAGACTATGAACTCTAGCTCTGCTAGGTGAAATCTGAATGAAGAATTTCTAATTGTGGCAAGAGAGACCTGGTTTTTAAATATGTGAGTAGGAATGAGACTATTAGCTAAAGAATTATAAATTTTTGCAAGTATCCCAAATTAATTTTATCTTAAAGTAAGATGACAATGGAGAGTAAAATGATGTAAAAGCTATTCTCTACAGTGTCATATTTTTCTCTTAAAACAATTTTGTTCACTGCCCACCTTGTATTTACTTGTGCATAAGACATCAGGCTAAGCACTAAATCTGCAATGTTTTCCAAACAGCATACATGTTAAAAGGTTGTTCTTTGACAGGAATTTATTAAATAGATGGGAAAAAAATGTTAGATGTAATTAATAAATATCATTAAGTCACTGAAATCCTGGATAAAGTGGAAACACCCTCATTCTGCTCCTCCCTAGCACTTCTCAGAATCTAAGCATTCATTTCCATAATTTTTCCCCAAAAGAGCTAAAACCAAGATGTTTTGGTAGTAAAGAATGAATGGTAATTATTAGCTTATGGGAGCAGGAAACAATGAAAAAACATATTTTGGTTCAATTTCAACTAAATTGTTTCCTCCCTTCATTTTTCACTTTGGCAGACCAAAAAAATAAAAAAAAAAATCCA
>VZTR01015545.1:32267-54173 GCA_013400775.1 Chaetops frenatus
TTTTTATCTTTGAAGTTTAGGCCTGTTTTGCATTTCTCTTAATCCTTATTCTCATGAAACCACTACACTACACTCTCGCCTAGTGTGAGCAGGCGAGCAGGTGAATGTGAAACCGCTACAGAGCTAAAACCAAGATGTTTTGGCATTAAAGAATGAATGGTAATTATTAGCTTATGGGAGCAGGAAACAATGAAAAAACATATTTTGGTTCAATTTCAACTAAATTGTTTCCTCCCTTCATTTTTCACTTTGGCAGACCAAAAAAATAAAAATTAAAAAAAAAATCCAACAAAAAAAAAAAAAAACCCAGTCCAACCAAGAAACCCTACTCTTCTCTTTAGTGCATTAAGTATATGCATGTGTTTGTAGTTTAAGGCATTTAAATCATAAATGTCTCAGCGTATTTGCACATGATCTCCTGTACACACAAGCACTTTTTATGTGCAGTTGCTTTATGTAGGCAGGTGTCTACTTTTGCACATGGAAGCATTCATCATGTCTGTAGTTGCAATTTAAGAAGGCCACTGAAATGTGACCTCTGTTATGTTCTTCTGGGGAATTAGAAAAATATGCTGAATTATAATCTTGATGTGTAACAGACTTCAGCTTGAATCTCACATTACTTTCATCCATTTTACCAGAAGGAACCCTTTGACTTATCTAGGTTTTTGTTGGTTTTACAATGGTTTAATACAACCAAAGACAACTGTTGGAAGGAAAGTGCATCTAATAAAGATTTCCTTGTCATTTTATCTTTTGAAAATAGGCTTTAAATATCACTGTAGTACATAGTCATGGCTAACCATCTCTGCCAACCCATATCCCCTTGGAAAATCTTTCTTAATAATATTATTCCTGTGATTTAATGAGAGCACTACCTGTTGTCAGTGGCTAAACTAAAGTACATCCTTCCATGCCACAGTCTCAACACTTTCTCCTTCAGCTAGGTAATTTCTACACGTATTTTGGGCATGTGTCTTGCTATATGTTCAAAGGCACTGTAATAATATAAACTACAATAGGCAGAACAAAAAGAAGATTGTCACATTTATTTGCTTTTTCAGGGATATTGTCATCATTTGTAGTAAAGGCCTACATGAAGGAAAGGACTCAGCTCTTTGAACTCACCATAAATTGACAAGAGACTTCGAACTAATCCTTTTATGTAGAAGACAACTGAAAAAGATGTTGCTTTTTTATGCAAATGGCCTCTGATGCCTAGTGAGCTGTAAGGTAGATTGAATAGGTAATCTGAAATTTCAATTGTGTTATAAAAATTAGCAGGGAGGTCTGAGAGTTAAAAAAATATTTTAACAGTACAATACACTGATCATTGTATTTCCTTCTAATATAATTTCCTGCTGGAAATGAGGCCTCATATATGGAACAAGATATAAATATCATGACAAAGCTCTGTGACTGCTTCCATTTAAAAGAATAGAAGACAGAAAGAATTGTTAAAATAATAAACTAGCATATCTGATAGTGTGGTTTCCTTTTCCAGCTTGATCATATTCTCACTGTTAGATACTGAGGTTTAGATCTGTAAGGAATTTTATGTATATGCTTGGACATCTTGGCTTAGTGCTGTCCAAGGAATTTAGACATATTATCTGAGAGAGAGCCCTTGAGATTGCCCATATCACTTGAATGTGGGGCCCTCAACTGACCCTGATTCAAATCCTAGGTTTTACTGTCAGTAGCTCTGTATTGAAGTCATTTTAAAAAAAAACTAGAGGCCCTGCTCCACCCCTAAGTGGAATATGAAGCTAGCAGAGTGTGCCAACAGGGCAGCTCATCACTGTGCAGACACTCTGCTACAGTGTCCTGTTTGGAACATCACAGTTGATGGCAAGCTCATATAAAGGAGAGCAAAAGCCAGTGCAGCACTTGGAAGGTTAAGGCAGTGAGTCTGGAATGAAAGAGACTTCTGATTTCAAGCAAAAGTAACTGTGCATCACACAATAGTCATCACTAGTCCTCAGTACAACTGCAGAACTTGCACAGTTTTAGTTGCTACATTAAACATCTGAGTAAATTCCTCATGTGACCTTTGTGACCTTGGTGGGAAAATAGTGCAGGATCGCTCCCATCACTTTGAGGTCTCTGAGTGTTCTCAGGTATTCATGAGTAAAGCAAAACAGACAGACAGAAGCTGGCACAGCTACTACTGCTCATCTGAACAAGGAGAATCTATTGAACAGGATTTACTGTAAAAGATTATCATTGCATATAATTTCTGTTAAATTGACTCCGCTTGATTATGAGCTTTATCAGGAACAGAAATAACTAGCAATCCTCCAGCAAACAGTTTAAATGAGTTAGCTTAAAAACTGCATTAAACTGTCTTACCTATCAAATGATGCAATCAAATTAAAAAATTATGTGCTCATAAATGAACTAGGAACAAACGTACAAAGTTGTTATGGAAACTGAAACACTGAAGTTAAAATTATGGATCTTAAATTCTTGCAAATAAAAGTAAATTAATTTCCAACGTAATTGGAATTTCTTCCAAAAATTGTTTATCACAGCGTCATCTTTTATAGTTTAAACAGAATTGATTTGATGGCTTTCTAATGAAATATAGTTAATCAAAAGGAAGGTGTTAGTAGCTCATGAATTGCTATCATCTTGATATATAACTTCTAGTCATCAGTTACACTTGCTGGACCGTTCCATTTCTTTTCATTCATATGATTTCATTCATCATATATATTACATATTTTGCACCTGAGCAATTATATTGTGATTGCTGTTATGTATTGCTTTATTGTAGTTCATATTTTTTTCTAATCCATTGAATCCTACTTAACACATGCTTTTGTTTACTTTAAAGAAATACTTTTTTTTTATTCTAGTGATGCTTAGCAGTACATTGAAATGTGCTCATCTGAGGTGTCTGCAACACATGCTACTGCAGGAGAAGCATTAATAATCATTAAGCCTCTTTTTCAAGCAGTTTGCTAAAATGGATGCATGTAAAGTGCTGGAATCCTTGGGAAATTTACCCTAGGAATTGCAAAGCTGTATGGCTGCATTTTTAATGGGTTTTGTGACTGTACTGAGACACTTCCTTGAATCTTTGAGATTTTATTTAAGCCAGAGAATGTTGGGATCACTGGTGTCGTTACTGCCCTCTGTGAGAACAAGATTTTCAGTCTATAGAATCAGAACAGCCGTAATGGAAATTAGTTCTTTGGGGTTTTTAGTTGTTGCTGTTTGTTTTTTGGTTTTTGATGCTTTTTTTTCCCCAAGAGGCTGGACCAACATACAGAAAAGTTATTTCTGTCTTCTGCTAAAAATACAGAAGAGATTGTTACAGTTCACCCCCTGAAGCAGTGACTTTGCTGTATGCACATATGGTTTTTATGTAGCTTCCATATTATCCTAGTAGATTTTGCATAATTTGTAGAATAATTTCTATACATTTTCTATCATTTTAGGGTGTGGAACTGGGCAATATTTATCTAATCTCTATCTGTAATCCTGATATTTTCTAACTTTGCACTCTAATGAGGGAGAATTAACAACTTCAACATCTTGAATCATTACTTCTGCAGAATTCTAGAATCGTAAAATGGTTGAGACCATCTGGAGATGATCTGGTCAAACTCCTTTGCTCTCACAGACCCACCCAGAGCCAATCACACAGAGCTGTTCCCAGATGGCTTTTGAATATCTCCAAGGGTGGACACTCACAGCTTCTCTGAGCTCCTCTATGAGTGCACCCTTGCAGCAGAAGTGTTGATTCCTGATGATCAGAGAAAACCTCCTGTGTTTCATTTTGAGTGTGCTGCCTCTGGTCCTGTCACTGGGCACCACTGAAGACCTGGCTCCAATCCTAGAAAAGAAACTTCTTTGTACCTTCCCTCCAGATATTTATAGACGTTGCAAGTTCCCCCTGAGCCTTCTCTTCTTTGGGCTGAACAGTCCAAACTTCTCTCAACCTCTCATCTTAGGAGAGATGCTCCAGCCCCTTCATCACCTTCACAGCCTTTTTTGGACTCCCTCCAGTCTCTCCATCTCTTGCTTGTACTGGGGAGCCCAGAACTGGACCCAGTACTTCACATGTAGACTCATCAGTAGTGAGGAGAAGGAATTAGAGAAGTAGTGTGGCTGTATCTTTCAAGTTTATTCTTGTCCTTTCTCTTTTATGCCCTTCCTCCAGGTCTCTTTGAAGATGGCTCTTTACTCTATAACAAGACTCTGAAAACATTTTTTTGTACTTCTCAGCTTTATCTTTTCCAGCAAAAAACCCAATTCTTTCAATCATTCTTTATTGGTTACATTTTCTAAGCAGCTTATGAGTCATTTTGCCCCTCTTCAAATTCAGTTTCAGTGGGTCTGTAAATATGCATGTAACATCTAAAATTAGACACAGTATTCTTGCAGAGGCTTCACCAGTAACAAGTTTATCAAAATAATTACCTCCATGTCTTCTGTTTTCCAGTTCTGAATAAAACCTAGAATTAATCCTTCTTATTTTGCAGCAACACTGCATTCTTGTCTTAATTCCACAGAATTCCCCAAGTCTTATATTTGATATTTGGAAGATATTTTCCATTTTAGTTTCCACCTTTGTTGTGGACTTGGGTTTCTTTTTTCCCAAGGAGTACTTTCTGCACTTGGTTTTGGAGTATTTCATCACATTGATTTCTGAACATTTCTTCCATCAGTCAATGTCCATTCCCTTCCTTATGTGTTACTTGTGAAATTTTCTCTTTCTTATTTGACCACGAGTGTTAATGAAAATATTGACTGTGGACCCATCATATCTTTGTGATACATATCTCAAAATATTCTTTATTTGATAACTACCTTTTGAAAATGGATTCTTCTAATTCAATATGTATTCCCATTCCTCTTCACAGTGATTTTATCTGCACTGGTGTTTTCTTTTTTACATTGAGACAATGTCAGCTAGAAATGTGTAACAGTTTTAACAAAGGTCAAAATATGCTAGAGTTTTTTCCTTTCCTTTATCCTCTAAGCGAGTTACCCTGTAAAAGGAGAAAATTACATTAGTTTGACATGATTTGGTTTTGATAAATCCACAGTAGCTGTCTGTTATCATTTTAATTATCTCCAAGGTGCTTAGAAGTGGATAGCTCAATAATTTTTTTGGTATCTTTGTGGATATCAAAATTAATTCTCCAGCTCTCTGAGCTCTATTTTGCTGTTTTATATCTCTGGTTATATATATGCACATAAATATGCATGTGTGGTTGTGTGTGTGTGTGTGTTTATATATATAAGCAACATGTTTCCCTTGCCATAGTTATTTGGAATCACCCTCATGAGGTTTCAAAGATCATTAATAATAGTTCAGAGATTATGTTTTCAGGAGAATGTCATTATTCTGTTCTGCCTTGAACTCAAAACACCATCTCATTTTTTCCTCTTTCCTTGACTAATCTGCCTGAGATGGCTAACGTGAATGGAGAAAATCTCATTTGTTCTGTAGAAAATACTGTCCTTGAGGCAGGAGTGAAGCTTTAACAGGACTTGGCTACTTGCACTTGAATGATGTTTTTTATAAATGAGTTAATAAAAGACATGTAGTAAACTTGTAAAGTTTTTTGATGTCTGGAGCAGCAATCACTGAGGTAGGTAGTTGCACAAGCACATGGTGAAGTCTGCCTTATGTTAGTGCCTTGTATGGAGAAACAAAGATTTTAGGAAAGAGTTACAGGTATTTTGCATGCAAAAGACACTTCATGTCTGTCAACAAACGCAGTCATATTGAAACAGGCATTGTAGGAAAAGCAAGAGACCACCTAAGTAGACATTTTATTGAGTATGTAACTACCAGAGAACAAGATTATATGGTGACAGCAGCTCTCAGGATCCAGCTGAACCAGAAAAAGGAACCAAACCCTTAGGCTCAATGTGAGAAGTGGGACCACACACCTGTGTGCACATACAGCCAGTGGAAAGAGTCACGTTTTTTAGTTTGTGTGTGTTGCTTCTACTTCTGAGCAATGGGTACATTTAGAAGGCAAGGAATTAGATGATCCAAGCCCTTTAGTTGCAGAGCCTTACAAGAAAAGAGTAAGACATACAAACTAAATGCATATGTTTCTGTTTAATTAAGTGCACTGCTGGTGGTGTGGTTTCCTGTGAGCATGGGTTGCTCAGTCGTTACAACGTGAGCAGTGTGGGCAATACCCTGGTGATATCTACATCTCTCTGCTGTGGAGGAGAAGCAAACACACCAGAAAGGAAAGGGAGAAATCACTGTACATCTTTAGCCTCTGCGAACTATTTTTCAGCCTCTTTGGTAGATCTCAGAGCTCTAAGCCATTTACCAGGGAAGATGCTTAGTGTGATGGTGTTGCCTCTGTGTTTAGAGAATCAACCACTTCTGGTCTACCCCGGTTCCACTCTGAACTGAGTATTCAGGACAAAAGAAATGACTGGGCACAGCAGAATACTTTTAGTTAAACTGTACCATTCCTGCTGTGTCTGGATTTGGACAAAACCAATGGCAAAACAAAAGGAATGAATTACTTTGGAGAATGATACTAAAGCTTGGAATATGAACTCTGTGCAGTATGAACTGCACAGAAATTGTTGGCTTCAGAATTAACCTTAAATTCTTTGGCAAGTAAGTCGCATAAGCCTGACACAAACCACAAATACATTTTACTTCTGCCCAAACAGAGTCTTTATCCTTTCTAATTTGTTGCTGGATGTCATACTTACCCATTTTGTTTTGGAAATAAAAATTCTGACTTAGAAAATATTGGCTGCTTTGAAAGTGTAGCTTGGTGTTTAAAGCAATGAGATTTCCTTTTTTGTTTTTTCCTTTGTTTCCCCCAAAAAAACTGTACAGTTCCTGGCCAGTTTTTGTTATACACTGAGCTATTTGAAATGAAGAAGAGACTCTGAGTTTTCCAGCACAATGTGTAGACGTAGTATGTTCCTTAGAAATTAATACAATATCGTGATAATGCTGTGAGTTTAACAGTGGCACATTGCCATCTGAAGACCATCGAAATTATCACAAAATCAACAACAAAAACAACTGAAGAAATTGCAAATCATAACTAATGAGTGAGAGAGCTTGAAACTGACTCTAGTGATCTTGGTTTCTGCTCTCTGATCTGAGCTCCCTGTCAAAATCTGACAGCTGTGTCTGTTTTACATAGCAAGATAATAGGGAAAAATTGATTCCAAATTAGAAAATATTATTTCCAATAAATTTCTGAATAGTTTTCTAGGGAAAAAAAAAATCTTTGGTATATTAGTTATATATCTTCATTGTAGTTTCATGCAATTGACAAATGTTTCCTAACTAGACTCAGACTAGTTCTCTATAAAAGTTGTACATAAATAAGGAATAAAAGTGGAAGAAAAATTAACTTGGGACCTTTTAGCAGAGAACTATGACCATAAATAAGAAAAGATAGGACTGAAATTTTGAATCTCAGATATATGGTATTTCTTTGCAGTAAGAGTTTACTTTTAATCTTTCATTCAGAGTCTTTGGACATATCAGCTACCGTTCAGACTGGGAACTGGTGAAGGTAGACTTCAGACCATCCTTCCCCAGGGAGTGCACTGATGAGGACTATGAGTCTTGGGACCTCACAAATCTACAGGTATTCATGGTTCTGCATTAACTGACAAAACTTTTCCACAGCTTTCAGATTCCTGTAGAGCTGTGTGCTGAGAAAATGTTTCCAAATTGAATTTGGATGCTACATCCCCAGCTTAGTCTCCTTATGCTGATTTCACAAGAGTTTAAAGTGGGAGAGGATTTTGTGTTCCCTTTGGTTGTGTGATCTGTGTCCCAAAAAAGGCAGAAGCATATCTGGGGGGCTGCCATAATAATAGGTGGTCCTGCTGGATTGGGAAGCATGTTCCATAAACAGAAGTGTGTAATATTGATTGAAACAATTTCAACATGCAGTTGTGTTCTGCCAACTTCCTGACCACATACTGTACTCATATATAAATTGCCATAAGTAAAGGCCATTCCAGAAGTAATTTAGGATCTCAGTGGACCAATCACATAATGGAGTCCAGTTGTTTTGGGCAATACCCTTTCTGCAGTAATGTACTAAGGCTGTGCTAATCCTGATGCTCTGGCCAAATCCACTTTTGGGAAGCTAAAACTCTGTACAATGTACTGATTAAAGAGACCAATATGAGGTTTTGGGGGTTTTTTTGTATCAAATGGAATATTTCATATTTATTCATAATAATTCTGATTATTATGTTCTCCATCTTCCAGCAGGGTTGGTTTATTTTTTGTGTACTACTCAGTGTTACTCCAGCTCTCATTTGCTACTTCTCATGCCAGATTTTACACCTCTTGTTTGGGACTGCTTTATGTTTACAAAGAATGTTATGTAGATCTGAGCCTAAAGTGTAACAGTATCTTGAGATACTGGCATTGAAATGTCTTTCAGAAATCAGAAACTGCTCAAGTGACTTTGACAGAGTATTTACAGCTGCCCAATTACCAGTGAAATGTGTATGGAGAGAGCTCATTCTGTGTCCACATGGTTGGTGCTTTAGGTGGACAACCAACACAATGAGATGATTTAGAGAAATTCAGCTATCTGCAGCCAGATGAAATTTTTAAATGGCCATTTAGAGCCATTTCAACCTTTGTACACAGGTTGAGCACTCATGAAACATAAATTGCATTTGCATTTTCTTGTGCATTTTCAGATTTGTGTCCTGGAAATATAGCCTGTGTTACAGCTCTGTAATGACCTGTTAGTGGACAGCAGTGGATATGAGGGCTTTTTATACCTATATATCTGAGTATCAGAGAGTTGATAAGGTTTGTAGTCTTGGGAACAAGACCAGCCTTTCTCAGGATAACACAAGGTCTGTGTGATGGAGGTTCTGTTGCAGTAAGTCCAGTGCTTTGATATTCAGGGTGATCGTTGCATCATGGGCCAGCAGAGGAGCTTTCGAAAGAGGAAGATTTCATCATGGTGCATTAAAGGGAAAAGTTTCACATCAGCTCTCACATCCAAAGTTTGCGAATGTGTGAACACTGATTTCTTATGGTGAGTCTGTCTGTGGGCCTTTTGACTTATTGCTAATAAATAGTTACCTGGAGTTTTAGATGAGTTTATTTTCCTCCTTTTACCCCTGATCCTACATAGCCATATATAAGCAAATAGGCAACCTGTTATTGAATAACACGTTTCTTTTTTATTTGCATTTGTTTAAAAATCTTGCCATGTTTAAGTATTTGTTTTACCTGACTGAACAAATCCTGATGTTTTTCTCTATTAATCAAGACTTGGAAAAGGGCCACTGAATTNGCTACCCAGGGAGGTAATTTGGCAGAATTGACAAAGTAATTGCAACCAGTTTTTCCCCAAAGTTTACCCAGCTCCCACTGAAAATAGAACAGAATTGGCTTCGTCAACTTGCATGTTCATCTGGTAGAATAACACTGAGAATATATATTGACTTTTAAAAATTTAGTCTCATTCACCCCAAACTGGATTGCAGAGTGAAGTGGGGATGATAACACGCTTAGTGTTGATGTTTTTCAGTGATTATGGCTTTGAGCGCTCTGCACCTCTGAAGTCGGAGTCGAGCAAATGTTTTGCTGACTTCTGGTTTAATCCAGAAGCACCTCCTGAAGACTGTGTGTTGGGGCAGGCATACACCAGCAGCACTGGGTAAGCTGATTTTGCATTTCAGTGGCTTCATGAGGCTTCCAAAAAGGAGGTGAATATTTCAACCAGCAGCCTCAAAAGTGATTTTGAAAAATTCACATGTAAGTACTTAAGTGGAGTCTACAAGAGAACTAGAGAGGGACTTTTCACAAGGACATGTAGTGATAGAACAAGGGGGAATGGCCTTAAACTGAAGGAGGGAAGGTTTAGATTAGATATTAGGAAAAAAAATTCTGTGTGGGTGGTGAGGCACTGGCACAGGTTTCCCAGAGCAGCTGTGGCTGTGGGATTCCTCATCCCTGGAAGTATTGAAGACTGGGTTGGATTGGGCTTTGAGAAACCTGGTCTAATGGAAGGTGTCCCTTTCCATGACAAGAGGGTTGGAATGAGATGTTCTTTAAGGTCCCTTCCAACCCAAGCCAGTCTGTGATTCTATGAAATGTAAATAAGACAAACTGTGAAAGCTGGGAAATAGAAAAGTTCTGGTTCTGAATTAGAGCATGAGCAGAAGCTTCCTACAGACTAATGAAAGAGAAGTATTACATAGTATGTTCACAGCAGTTCAAAAACTAATCCATTTGAGAAGAGGGGGAGCTTTCTATTCAGAATTTTAATTTTTTTGGTAGTATTTTGTACCTATTACTACACTTCTGATAAGAATGTTCATTCGGAGCCTTTTCTTTTAGCTCATTCCTTGGTTTCAGAGTAATTTTCAGTTTGGATCCAGTGAATTACTTTGAGGAACTGGCAACGTCTCACAGAATTTCCAAGTTTCTCACTTCTACAAGGGTTAGGAGTTCTGTGGAGGATAGATTCTTTTTCTGACCATATGGGACACTCAGAATCAAAGGAAAGCTTTAGTGACTATAAACAACACTGCATAGAATATACACTACAATGTAGTCTGACGTCTGTGCTGAGAATAACTTGCAGCTGGCATCTATTCTGGCTTATCATAACACCATCACAGTTGGTTGTGGAGATGAGAACCAAATGCTGAAATGTCCAAACTGGCAATGGAATTGCAGTCTCTGTGTATATTTACCTTACTGAGGAAAATGCTGCCTTTTGGGTTGCGGCTGACAGCTGTGATATACAGAGTGGGAATTCAAAAGAGTGAAATATGACTCTGATTTTAAAGGATGTTTAAAAATAACAGACCTGTGTGAAATTGATCTGTAAGTAATTACTGTACACATCCAACTATTTCATTATTAGCACTTTAAAAGTGTTAGTCCTTTCACTCTTCTATACAGTTATATTGAACAAATGCTTTAAGTGTTTAAAGAAATGAATAGATTTGAAAGCAGCAGTTAAGCAATTAGTTCTGGGTTAATGCTGCAGCTGTTTAGTCTAATTTCTGCTTGATCTTTGGGGTTTGAATCAAGACCTCTGGAGCACTGAAGACCTGGATGCTAGAAAAGGGGATGGCAGAGAGGACAGCAGTCGGTCTAGCTCCCCGAGGGCTAGCCAGGCATGTTTCTAAGTTGGAAAACACAGTCTCTTCCAATGCATGCAAGTGAAATTCTCATCATGCTCCCCACCTTCTTTCTTTAGTAGGTTTCCCCTAGTAAAGGCAATGTCCCCAGTGAAAGTACTTTCTTTGGGAGTTGGCTTTCATCATTTGCAATCTTGTCTGTTTGTAAACCCAAGGAAAATGCAGTAGCTACAATCACACATGCGTTTGGTGCCTTTGCTGGCATTTTTTTGCTTACCTCCAATTCATTGTGTCCACTGTTTACTGTTTTTGCAGGTACAGGAAAGTTGTTTCTAATGTGTGTGAGGGTGGAGTAGACCTGCAGCAGAACTTGGCACACCATATGTGTCCATTGATTGCTCCCAAGGGACTTCAGATCAGCATCAGAGAAGGAAGTCTGGCTGTTCGGCCTGGGGAAGATATCACCTTCATTGTCCGACAAGAGCAGGTAGTGTTGAACATTGGCTATGTGGAAGTTGAATCACTGATTTTAAGGTTAGTTTCATTCCTACCTGCTGCTGAATGAAGATTAATTTGTGCTTGAGACAGAGACTAATAGCTTTCTAAATACTGAAATTTGATTTCAAGTGAATAAGACAAGCCAGTAAACTCAGTGAACCTCCAAATTCTACCCACAGAACAGGATTTGTCTCCTCAGCAGGAAAGGCACTGGCTTCTTGGAACATCAGAGTAACTGGATTACCAAAGTCTTCTTGGACTGAAAATTTCAACTGCTGTATCAGAGAACAGAAATGCAAAGAACATTAATATCTGGGTTTAAGTGTTTTGAGAATCAGCCTTTCAGAAAGGAATGAGGCAAAGCTTTACAGAAATCATCAAATAGCACAGCATAAGAATATTTATTGTATATTAGTTATGTTGCCAAAGAGACAGGTTTTTTCTGTTTATTGAGAGGCAATGCCCTAAGGCCCCGAACAACAGCAAGTGACTTTTGGATTAATTGTTTGCCATGGGTTTATTGTCTCATGCTTGTTTTTTAGCATTAGGTTACAACTTTTCTGCTCAGGTTACCGGAGTATTGTACATCCTGGCTAACCCCACTGCTTTGCAAGAACTTGAAGAAAGTTCACACATTTTGGCAAACCTGTGCTATATAAATCGAGCACTTGGGATTTATTTCTGTAACAGAATCAAGAAGGTTACGTGCAGAACACTGGGCTGCTTAATACTTCACAGGCTCTGTGTCCCAGTGCGTGCAGTGCCCCAACAGTTTGTGTGGCAAATTCTGCTGCCTTCTCATTTTAGAGTTTGTTTGGAAATGTTTATTGTAAACCTAGAGCATTTGGTTACAATTTGGACTCTAATGATTTTGATTGGCAGTTTGACTTTTTTCCTACTGAAGCTTTCATGAATCTCTGTGGGAATATGAAAAACATTTAAAATTATTCACAAATCTTCAGAAGTAAGAGGTCTTGAAGAGAATCCCTTCCTGTGTTTTTTGGTGAAATCTTTGCTTCATACATCAAAGAGGAAGAGAGATTTAGAAGAAATGTAGCAGTCTGGTGCCCTCTATGGCTAAGAATAATATTTAAACTCAAGTGTCCTGAGCATTGCTTAGGACTTAATCTATATGACAAAATCTAATGAGAAGTCATAACAATTACTGAGTTTAGGAAACAGCAGCACTACAACAAATCAAAACACACCACTTTCTCTGGTGAACAAAATTAATTTACTAGTTTCTGTGAACGCATGTTATTAGGTGCAGGAATACCACACATCAGGGAGTAAAGGAAGCAGTCTTCTGGTACATTTGGGCAGTTTGCAACTGTCCTTATAAATAATAATAATAAATAAATACACCATCCTGATCATAATTTTTCCCAAATTCTGTTGGCTGAATATATGAATAAATAACATCATGACAATCTCCTATTTTATACCGAAGTGGAAGCCCCAATTCCTCTTAGATTTAGCTGCCTTTTCCCTTTGTCACTGTTTTGCTGTCTCTCCATTCTCTCTGTCTTTATTGGTCAGGAAATATAAGTACCTTGCTTTTTTGAAGACAGCACTCTCATCTTTACACTAGGGAAGCTATTAGAATAAAACATGAATAGAACCTTCCTCTACTGTTTTTCAATGCTAGTTTCTGTCTCACCTGGAAAAAAAGTGTGTGTATACTTGTTAGCATAAGAAAGAGTGAACAAGAACTGTATGCAAGCTAGTGTCATATAAAGACATTCCACTTACTAACACATGACTGGCAAGAAGATATCTCTGTGGCTTTAAACTTTAATAACATATTATCTCCTCTGCAAAATTCTACTCCTCTGTTGTCAAAAGAAAGATGCTATTTGGGAAAAAACCATTCACACTGAAGAGGCTTTCACAGTCTTTTATGTGTCTTGAAATATGGTGCTTAGGTATTTGAAAATCTTACAGGTTCCTTATTATGGGTATTTTTTACATTATAAGCAATGTTCTTTCATGTGATAAAACATGGAAGAAAATTATCCACACTGCAAAATAATAAAAGGACTTCCTTTTGTAATGGCAGGGTACCTAAGTTCTAGCCATGATACCTACTTTGCTTTTGAAAGAATCATAAAAATATAGATTGGCAGGTTGGAAGGGACCTCAAGGATCATCTGGTCCAACCTCTCTTGGAAAAAGCACAGGCTAGATAAGATGCCCAGCACCTGTCCTGCAGAATCTTAGAAGTGTCCAACTCTGGGTAATTGACCATTTTCCTGGGGAGAATATTGCAATCATTGACTGTTGTCATAGTGAAAAGAATTACATTAGTGTTGCCTTTTAGGATTAAATTTTGAAATAAAACAATTTCAGAGGGTGGCTTTCGGAGAAACTGAGTGATTTTTGTGAATACTTTAGTGTCAATCCTTTTCTGATTTGATGGCCTTTCATGTCACTTGACCAGGATACAGGTGTATACACTCCTTTCCTAGAGACAAGGAAGTTTTTTTAAATCAATACGAATGTTTTCACAGCAAAGAGGCTTCCTAAAAAGCCTGGCCCTGCAGCCTGTCTGAATTGCATGACTGTGATGGCCATGTGCTCTGGCCAGCAAGCAAGAACATCCACACTGCTGGAGATCAAGGAAGCAGGGCTGCTCACTCAGGCAGTGCTGCCAGTAGTATTGAGAAACTGTTGCTGCTCACAGCTAAAACGAATTTTCCTTTGACTGCATTCACATCACCAGTCCATGTGGCACAGGCCTGATTTCTGTCTTGAGCAGCCACACCATGACAACCTGAGTGATGGGCATGTTTGTCCTCTGACAGTGGTATCAGTCTTGTGGTACTTTAGGCCTGAATTTAGGAGCACAGTGTCATTTAAAGGAGCACTTAGCAGAAGTGTGATGAATTATAAATTCCATGAGATGTCTGACATGACGGAATTATTTGACTGGACTTTTAAACCATTTCCCAAACTCAACTCAGTGATCTGCTTCATTAAGCATGCATCTAATTTTGTACTAGAGCATGTTAGTTCTTGGCATGCTGGTAGCTCAGTGTAGCACTCTCCATCTCTGTGTGAAGATCCTAGCTTGAGTCTCAAAGGCTCCATGGTTGACACTCAGAAGGTGTGTCTGGAAGGTGCTGTGAGGAATGTCTAAGCCAAGTAATTTTACTTTGTAATTGCAAAGGCTAGAAGCTTGCGGGATGAGTAGTAAAGTGCTAAAATAGCAATCGTAAGTTGCTTACAGTCACATGAGAATCACTTTTGATGCTGGGGCTGCCCTGCACCATTATGTTAGTCAATGTCCAGCTGCATTAAGAGAAGAGTGATGGTTTCTGTGCCATACAGTTGGGTAGTGGTCTGGGGTATATAATTTTAAGGTAGCACCTTGCTATGTAAACTTGGTGTTATCTCTATTAGTGCACACAGCATCTGTTGCACCGCTGTCATTGCCATGGCTGTGGTGGTTTTACTGCAGTTGTTGCAACTGAGCCAAGATGCCTGGCTGGGGCTGAAAATGCTGTCGTGATTCTGTAAAGGGTTATAAACCTGTGTCCTGTCTATTTAGCTCGTGGCCATTTGAAATATTTTTGATGTATTTTCCTTCTAGGGTGATGTATTGAGCACCAAATACCAGGTAGATCTGGGGGACGGCTTTAAGGCGATCTACGTGAACCTGACGATGACTGGAGAGCCCATCCGTCACCGCTATGAGAATCCTGGGATTTACCGCGTGTCGGTGATGGCTGAGAATGTGGCTGGGCGTGACGAGGCTCTGCTCTTCGTCCAAGTCAACTGTAAATCAGCTCTTTGGTTTTCTTACTTCCACCACTGCGTAAAAACCTCGTGTCAGCTATGAAGTAGGAAAGAAAATTACTAGTCAGAATTAGGGGAAAACATTTTTTTTCAGTATTCTTGTGCAGCCTTGCAGTGTTGTGTGTGGTTAATGCAGAGGCTTCTAGACCTAATACAGTAGGAGGTCAGAATTAGTTTTGTTTGGGTTTGGCAGAAGGATGGTTTATTTATCTTTTAAATAACAAGCATGCCTCAGTACAAATTTCAGGTTTGATCCATTTTCCTGATTCAACACACCTTGTCATCCTTAGCAGCTAAAGTTTAATACTTCAAGCTATGTTTTTTTAAAGCTTCTAGGTACAGTGTAAAGCAAGTTAATAGATGTGTTAAGAAATATGAGGTCTTGTATGATTTTAAAAAATAGTAGAAATCTCAGTGGTCCTAAATCTAAATTTTAGGTAGTTAATTCTCACAGTGTTTTAAATGGTGCTTGGATAGAACTTCATGTTTGCAGGCATTATTACTTGACTTCTCTTCCTCTCCTTAATTAAGACCAAAAAAACCCAATTAAATAGATATAAAATACAGAATAGCTTGGCCCAGGGAATATCATGCACCATTGCCAGCTTAATGTACCTCAGTCATCTCATAACTGAAATAAAGAAGAAAACTCAAAAGTGGAACTGATTTTTCCTCTTCCTTTGAGATTCAAGACAGCTATTGCCTGTTCTCAAATGTGTCAAAAATTCAGAAATTAGTAACATCAAAGGAAAAGATACACATTTTGCATTCTCCAGGTGTCTGTTTCCCTCTCTTGTGGGTGGTGTGTCTTCCATCCTAATCCCAAAGCAATGGAAATCACTGGAGCCTGTATACCAGGTTGTGCACAGAGCCATGTGCTTTATGTCAGCTTGTCTAGTGACTGCTGATATTTATGTATTTTGCTAGTCAGCATCCTTGAGTGCAGAGTTTCCAGTTTTCCTTTGATAAGCAGATGAAGCCAAACACATTCATGCTAAAGACCAATCTCCTGTAAATATCAAGCAGAAAGAATCAGAATCAAATTTTACACCTCCATTTCATTATCTGTCTCTTTGTTGTGTTTGTTTTCTAAGTCATTTGACAACTCCAGAGAGCACAGATAAATTACTTAGGCCTTCACTGTTACCTTTTAGAAGCTTCTGGGTGCTGAGAAGTAGAGTAGGCAGAGAAATAGTAGATCTGTACAAGCAGTGAACAGGAAAAAGCTCTGTGTGACATCCTTCTCTCCAAGAATAACTTCTAGCCCTGAAGAGAATGACAAGCAGTAGCAAGCTCTGGTGGAAAGCAGAAGACTTTCTCAAAGTGTGCTTTTAATATGGCCTATGTTAGGATAAACAGTAAAACTGAAAGATGTTGATTTTCTTTTATGCAGCAGATTTTAAAATTGCAGAAACCAGAGTAATTTTACACAAGACTGGTACATTAATGGGGCTTCAGTGCTGAAGTGCAGAGGCAGCAGAGCACTGAGGCAAATGTGATCCCCTCCTGGGCCTGCCCATGGAGGCTGCACGAGGACTAGAGGGCTCATGGAAGTGTGTTACACAGCCTGTTTGAGTAAATGCTTTCCATGTGATTTGCTCTGTTTAATTTTTTAAGGTAATTTACAAGATTTGAGGAAATTAGTTGGCACTAATTAAACTGCAATTTCTGCACTCAAGTGAAACACTAATAGCCATTAAGGGACATTTTTCACTGTGGATTACCATGAAAGCAGGAATCTCTGTAGAATTCTGCTTTCAGGAGTCAGCAGTCTCCAACTGATATATTTTTCCCAGGAAATTTTTTCAGAGGCAAATGCTAGAGGAAATATTTTTCACTTCTGCCAGGTTGCTATGGTATATTCTGTAATGCAGGACAATTATAAGAATTTTAGCCTGTCATCCAAATCATACTTTCTGATCCAGATTAAACAATCTACAACTTCCTAATGAACTGCAACAGAAATTAGAGCAATCCTATAGCATAAATGTGAGTAGGCAACTGTAGAGGCCCAAGAATTCAGAATAAATAGAGCTGAAGACCTACATACATTAACACATACACTGCATGCATTTTATTTTTCATGAAACCATGACCTTTATGGTGTGGAATTTTGAAAACTACTGAAATTTTTACTTTGTTAAATAGAAATCATGTAAGTCATCTTCAGTCTTAATTGTACACACTTAAGGGTGCTATGAAGCATGTTCAAATGCATTATGGAATGATGTGACAGAGACAAGCAGAAGGATTTGCAGTAATTATTCTCAGCTCTTTAATATACAGAAACAGCAAACTTGAAATAGCAGTTGTCATTCAAGTACCAAACAACTTGGCCTCTAAAAATTTTGGAAAGGAAAGTAATCTTCTTCAGGAACAAAACCATATCTCAAAGTGATCAGTTTCCTTTGGGAAAACATAAATTTATGGCAAAAGCAAAGAAGTTTCTCAGGTCCTTCCAGAAGGGAAATCTATTTCTAGGAGGGACAAATTTAATGAAATTCCCAACATTTCTGAATTTTCTTCAAGACACTGGCAACAAGAGAAGCGTTTTTACTCCTCTGGAAGCTACTCAAGGAATAATTTATTAAAGCAGCCAACATGTCTTGAGTTCATGTAGGTGGTTAAAGAGTTACTGGAGAAAATACAGAGTGAAAGTCGAGCCTAAGATTCACACACAAGAAGCAGCACACAGACCAGGTGAAGTGAGGTGGAAAAGGAGGTTGGACAACTTGTTCTCAGAAGTTCAGTCAGTTTAGAAGTGATTAGAAGTTATTAGAAGTGAGCAATGTTTGTTTCAGTTCCTGATACAAAATAGAAGAAATACTTTAGACCAGTGTTAATTACCTTTAAGTTTGCACTGAGATGAAAAACCTTTGAATGAGTTAAAAGATATTCAGAATGGAACAAAAATGGATGGGTCAGTATTCATTCTGTGTAATGAATGAATGCTGGGTTATACAGTGGTTTCATGTCCTGGGTGGTTGGTGCAGGTGAAGAAGTTAAGAAATTCCAGTTTTTACTGTACATTGCACTGTTAAAAAGCTTTACCTTCAAACATTCTGATAAAGATATGCTGGGAAACCTCTGAGGGAAAGGTTTTCCTTCAACACAGATATCGTACTGTGAAACAGCACAACACTAATAAACACAACACTTACAGGCAGATAAAACCATTGTAATGACGCATCTTTTAAACAAATAATAATGTTGATGGCTTTGGTAGTTCAGAAAGGAATAAACTTACTCTAAGGCACATTTTGGAGTCCAGAGGTTATTTATTTTGATTTGCAAATAAATGCTCCCCTGATGTACACATCTATTTTAAAGCATGCTTTAATGAGATTTTTTGTGTGGTGTGAGCCTAACAGCTGATTTTTTATAATGAAAATGAGTAGTCAGCAGCATTCTTTTTCAGTTTTCTGCTTTTCCCTTAGCAATTTGAGATTTGTTAGATTTCTATTCATTTGATCTTTTGTTACTAAGTTAAAAAAAAAAAGAAGCTGACACTGCCTTTTCCACTTTTTAACTGTAGTATTTGCTTATGTGTTCTAGAATTGGACATGAATGAAAAGAATGGGCATGAGAGAAATGGATTTTGTTGATCTGTCTTATTGCTTTAAGATTTTGTTTGAGGGGTTTTCGGGTGATCTGGGGGATATTTTTTGGTTGGAATCAGGTCTTTCCGATTATGTCCATAGCTTTCAACATGGATGGAAAAGAGGAAGGAAGGGAGGGAGGGAAAAATAAATTCAGGACCTTATGGTCAACAGTTGAGAGGCTTTTGGGGAAGGAGGTGTTAATAAATTGATGGATTCTTGTTCAATGATATTTTTGGAACTTTGTTCAGCTCCACTCCAGGCCTTAAATTTAGAAGTGGTTCCAATCATTGGGAGAAACCAGGAGGTGAACCTGACAGCCATCATACTGCCTAAGAACCCTAATTTGACAGTTTTCTACTGGTGGATAGGAAACAATCTTCAGGTACACAAATGGTTTTTGACTGAGATTATTTCAATCTCTTTCCAATAAAGTTTGTCCCTTTCTTTCAATTTCTAAACTCTTTTCTTTGTTGGGGTTGGGAGTGGGGGGAGGAAACAACAATTTGTTCTATGTCATTACCTGTGGAAAAAAACCCCACCTTGTAGAGGGGGATGGATTTGGGATCATAACTGGTGAATGATTAAACTTGGATTTATGCACTTCCAAGCTAATAACATGAGTAATGTAAATTAAAGTGCTGAACAAATATACATATGTTATGTGTGGGGTTTTTTGTTTGTTTTTGTTTGTTTTTTGTTTGTTTGTTTTGTTTTGTGGGGTTTTTTAGTGTCTCAGCTCCACCTTAGAGTTTTTGGATCAAATATAGCTCTGCTGTAATTATGTATAGATAAATATTTTCTGGGAGTCTAAAATAAGTGTCATCTCAAAAATAAATTGGATATCTTAAAGGATATCAAAACATTGAGAGCACTCAAACAATTTAGTGTTATTCATTCGAGGATCAAAGTCTGTATAAACATGTCCTAGAGCATTAAATATCCAAGTATTTCTGTTGGGAATATTTATTGTATAGCTGAGTTAATTTCTTTTAAGGTAAGTTTTTCAACATCAGATAAGTAAATATTTTTTTTATGAGGCAGACTAAGTGTGACAGAGGAATGCTTCAATTAAGTGCAGTGAACTTCCTTCTTGTGAATGTGCTGTCTACCATAATCCCAGCCTGTATCTGTTCATCATTATTGCCTTTGCCATTGCAAGAGCAGGCACTGTGGGCTTGTGAAGGGTTTTTTAATTCCTAGGGATGTGGTCAGGGAACAGAGTGTCTCAGCTCCACCTTAGAGGTTACTCTGGGCTGCTGCTCTAAGTTGACAGCATTAATCCTTTTGACCCTGACATACCCTCCATTTTTTGAGGCAAATTACTTGCTTCGTATAATCTAGTAGAGATTGTTGAGTCTCCCTCAGACTCCAGTAATTTTAGTGGGATCTGACCAAAAACCTAATACTCAACCAATTACTCTAAAAGAAATCTATTCCTCATCTGGCTGCTATTCTGATTATAAAGGATACTTTTAGGGAAATAAACCTTCTATATTAAAAATTTTAATTAATCAATTTGATAAAATATTGAAAAAATTAAAATTTATATGACAAAATGTTGGTGGTATTTTAACAGACTCTTCAGGCATTGTTCTCATGGTTCTCGCTGAAAATCTGTTTTCAACTGTTCTTTGTTTTTTTAAAGCCACTACTTACATTGGAGAGTTTTCTGGTGACAAAGTTTGCTGAGACAGGTGATATCAGAGTTACAGTGCAAGTTTCCTGTGGGAGCTCTATGCTTCAGGACTCAAAAGTCGTCCACGTTTTTGGTGAGACATTAATCTTTTTCATTTTTTTGTTTCATATGTATTTTTATTGAACCTCTAGAACAAGCCCTGGCACAACTGAACCTATTGTAAAATTATATCTAATGCCAGATTTAATTCTTAAAATTAGAGGCATGGACTTTCACTAAATAACTCCACAAAGCTGAACAGTGGGATTGTATGGAAGGTTTAATCTCAAACATTTTGTTTCCTTTGCTTATTTTAAACGTTGCTGTGGTTCCCAGATGCTGTATGTGTTTAATAGTATTTTGGCCTGTGACTAGAAAGTTTCAAAGAATTTGTAAGTAAAGTAGTCTAGAATACCTCTGAAAAAAAATTGAAAATTTAGTTGTGTGTATGCTCTCAGCATTGAAAACAATGTCAAATAATTGTCTTTTATCCCAATATATTACTGTTACCTTGATGTTTATCTGATTTTGGATCAAATATAGCTCTGCTGTAATTATTAAATAACCCTTCAACTCTTGTTCCATACCATGCCCTGGTGCGGCTTTTTTGTGTTTTATAATATGGTGACAAGACATAATATATTGTGTAAAATGTGGTGCTGGCAAATTATTTACATTTGTATTTGTGCTGTCACATGTGGGAATTGTGATAAGTATAAAAGCTTTTATTTTAATGCAGAGCTAAAAGCCTTCAGATAGCATACAATTCAAAATGTGATACATCTTTATTGTCTTAAGAAGATTCTGTTATTTTTGCTTTTAGTATACTTACTAATTTAAAATAATGGCAAAACCTCCCCCTATGCTAAATGGAGCTTTTATGAACCTTCTCCTTTTCTGAGATAAATGGATATAAAATTTATGCTAACACTTAGAAATGCATCAGCTTTTTTAGATGTCTTTAGAAGTATAACCCTCTTAGTGTGACTACATCAGTGGTTTTGTCATTCTAGTGCTCCTTTTGCCAATCCTGATATCAAGAGCATTAAAGCACTGGCCATCAGGAAAATAAAGAAACTTTTGAAAAGGAAAGACATATTAAAATAAAATTCCTTTGGAAATATTGGGGCAAGGCAGGCTTGACTTGTGCATTCCAGAGGTTCTCTATCTCTGCTTTGCATTAAGTTCCCCAGGTTTTCATCCAGGGATCCTTTAGGGAGAAAGGGGAAATTTTAGAGA
>VZTR01015545.1:56560-132580 GCA_013400775.1 Chaetops frenatus
TCATTTTAAAAGCCATATGTGGAGTTACTTATGTATTTTATATAAAACACAAAGTTTGCTGTCCTGTAATTTGCCAGATGCGTTTGTTGTCTTCACAGGAGACCAGTATACCTGAAGAAACACTCATGACAGTTGTGAAACCTGGTCTGCCCACAGCTGCTGATTTGCATGTGTTACTACCAGCAAATCAACCAAAAAAGAAGAGAAGCATAACTAGTGATAAGGTAACCAGAGTAATGCACACCTGCCTAGGACAGTCTTCATCCTGTTTTGCAATAAGTGGCTGTCTCACTGTCTTTATATTATTAAATTAAGACGTGATCCCTACCTATGTAAAGATCTCACTCCCACCTGACACAATACAGGTGAATGCCACAGCACCTATGTGAGCTGTGTTTGACAGTGTACAAACCAGCATAATTGACTTCTTTCTGGTATAAGTGTATTTCTCAAGAATATTTAATATTGGTCTGTCTTTTAAACTGAAACAGCAATGATGCATGTCATTCTGAGAAGATCCAGTAGAGCAAAGAGTCTCTGCACTGTCTTCAGATGGAAATTAGATTTCAGGTCCAAACAAACCCAGAACCTTAGGAGTTGACCCATAATGTAAAGAGCATCAAGCAAGTATTTTCTGCCCTTGTAAGAAAATATCCTTTTCAATTGGCAAGAAACAAATATAGTGAACACAGGAATGAAAATCAAACATTAGTTTCTCCCCAGTTGTTTTCAAACCATGTGTCCTCCATAATAAAAGACCTTATGCCAGTTGAAAACCAGAAGACTGTTTGGCACATACAGTTTATTATGTTTGTCTTTTTGCTGTGATAGAGAAGAAACAGATCCCAGCTCTGTGCCTGTACCTTGCAGTTCATGTCCTGCCAGTTACAAAGAATCAGTGTGAGGTATCCTTAATTTTCAAGGGCATTTTACAGCTTTTTAAGACAAGGTCACGGTCTCCCAAGAGCTGGAGGAGTAGGTAAGACAAAGCTCTTCATATTAGCATAAACTAAATAGATTGTGTTTGGAGGTCATGGGATATTCTTTGGAAGTTCCAAAGGAGTATGTTAAAGCTGTCCAAGTACTTGAACAGGTGTTTAAAATGCATAGACTATGGTGTGAGTGCACATAGTTTTCTGCTTTTTTGGCAGAAACCCTTACTATTCTCCCATGTAATCACAATGAGAATTCCTGATAGTCTGAATTCCTGATTATGTTGTAGGAAACAGTTAATTTTAGCAGGTTGTTTCTGTTGTAGAGAGCCGTTCATGAACTAAGGCTTTAAGCTAGGGGAGTATTACCACTTCAAAATATTTGAAGCTTTTCCTTTCTTGAAGAAGCAAGGTGAAGCTTTCAAAGGAAATTTCTTATTCTGAACCCATGTGGAATGGACATCTTTCATAATTTAAGGAAACTAATGGTAATAGATTCTTTGGTTGTACAAACATTTTACTTCAGTGCAAAGTGTTATGCATATTAGTTCCCTTTAAATCTCAATTTCTATATTAGTGCTGTCCTTCAAGGCAGCTTAAAGAGTATCAGTTAAAATCAATGGTCTCTCAATGTTTTTCTCATGTTCGTGGTGTGAAACATCATGTGAGTTACTTTAAAGCATAAAGAGGAGCAATCTCATCCTGCAAATGATTTGGAAAAACTTCATTCAGTGGGGCTGTAGGGATATCACAGTATTGTAGCAAGACATGGTTTTGTAATTAGTTCTCCAGTAAGACCTTGCAAAACTTTTCTGGAACTAGGGGAGCACAGAAGGGGAAAGCAATTGTTTGATCTGGTGAATAGATATTAGTATGAAGCAGGTCAGAGCCATCCATGGTGCCTGGGGCTGGAGCAGGAGCAAGGGACACAGGAGCAATTACAGCAGCCTGTGCTGTGGAGTGATAAAAAGCCAGGTACACCAGTCTCACATCTCAACACCGATTGTTTTATAGAGATGTACTGCCAGTCTTCTTGTGGCAGCTGTCTACATTTCATATTATTGCTAATGGGCATTACTTTAGCTGTTGATATGTGCATATAGATTTGTTCATATGGATTTAAATGGCACAAATTTGGATAAAATGTGTTATATCAGAATCGATTGTGACTTGAGAAATATCCTGAAAATATACCCTATATAGAAGCAATAGCTTCTGTTAAGTCAACAGGAAAATACTCTTGTTGTTATATGTTTAAAGAATCCTTACATTCTCTTCTGTTACTAGAAGACCATCTTGGAGGTTTTTATCATGAATCAGTGGAAGGATGTGCTTTGTCATGCTGCTTGTGCCAGTTCTCAAAATCAGCGTTTTGACGTTTTTGTGAGGACTCAGCAATGCAGAATGTTTTCTGCATATTTGGAGGAGGTGTCCCTGAAACCCTTAACTCAGGCATAGTTATAAAATGTCTTTCCTTAAAGAGAACCTCTTTGCTCTCCACTGAAAACCTTTTAGAAAATTGCATTATTTCGGAAAGATTAAAGACAATAATTTCTTACTCAGGCAGAGAACACCTGCTTCCTGGAGTTTTTATTGGTGCTTTACATGGAGTGTTGGGATGTGATACTGTTTATTAGGTTAGTCAGGTAGAACAGAAATCATTACTGAAAAAAGTAGCCATCAGTAACAAAGACAGTAAGTGAGCTGTCAGTGCAGTAGGAGGAGCCCTTTGGAAAATTCTGAAATTTGATTCCTCTCTGACAAGACCCTTTTTATTTCAAATACATGCAGGGAGAAATAAAAGCTGGCTGTGATTTAACCTGCTTTCAAGAACAGAGAAATTTCAAGAGTATTCCATTCTAATTATTGGCTACAGAGAAGACTTGGTTGCTTAATTTATGCACATCTATTACATGTCTAATGTCAGGTGGGATGAGTCCAGTTGAAAGAGTCAATTAAAGTGCAATTAAACTATAATCTGGAAGGCAGGTGTTCTGAGGAAGATTTCTGTCCAGAAAAACTACTTCATGAAAATTCCCAGTGAATTGCTTTGGCAAAAAGGAAAAGTCAGAACCCAAGATGTTTAAGTGGGTAAGAGTTTGAATGGTGTAATTATTTTTCATTCTTTTACATTCTTATAATGCAGGATCCATTGTGTTCACATGTTCAAATATAATGCTGATATAAGACCCTTAACTTAGGAAGCCTAGAGAGGAGCTCCAAAGACTGCACTTGTTTTTTAAAAAGTTGGAGAGGTGGCAGCACAATGCTCAATAAATAAATACCTTGGGGCAGAAAATAACCCCCATGAGCACTGAAAAAAACATAAGTCTATCAGTGAAATAAATAAGCCAGAACCTTTGGCTGGACTCCCATGAGATTCGAATTTTTGACCTAAGGACTTGTTGTCCATATAGATTTGGGTATGAATCCAGCAGTGGAGAGTTAAATAATCAACAAATCTTAAACGCTTAAGCAAAAACCACAGCAGGTTCCTTAGGAACCTGACAGGAAAATATGAGGAGTCAAAAGTTATAGAGCTCATAAATTTCATTTACTGGCTGTAAATCAGATTAATCTAAAGTAGTTGTCTCTCTTGCAATGCACACCATGAACACATGAATGAACCTGGGTTGATACGAAGAAACTTTATTTCATTGATAGCAGCATCACTTTAAAGCCTCCTAATCAGTAGAGTTGTCATATCCATTATCTTTTCAGGCTTTGGGCAACAAGATAAATACTTAGGAGCTGTCTGCTGTAATTGTCTCGTGAGATAACTGAAGCCACGCTCACTTCACCCTTACATTGAGTCATTCCCACATTAAAAAAGATGTAATAAAGTCAGTGGAATGGCTTCAGAAGTTAGATATTCCTCAAAAAGAATGATGATATTTGAACTTTTGTATAGTGGCTGTCCATAATATGAGAGGGACTACGGGGATTTTTATCCATTATACTTCAAAAGCTTGTCAAAATGAGCACCACAATTGCTAATATCGTAAAAGGAGTTACTTGTAAAGGTTCCATGGATATAAAGCAAATTTCTAATTTGGCATCCTCTGGGAAGTCATGTCCCAAATTACAAGGCATAGAGGATAAAACTAGCTTTGATCTTTTAGAAAATTGACCATGTTGAAGACACAAGCAAGTAGAAAGTATAATTCAGACCATTTGTCACCTGGGGTTAGGATGTGAGGATATATTTAATGGTTCTGCTCCATAAAAATATGAGAGACCATATTTCACTATGCTCTATCCACTGGAGGAAAATGGGAGGAATACTGATTTTTTTTCCAAACGAATGAATGTATGTATTTCTATAGAATATTGTTAAAAATTAGCTATAAATGGAATTCATTCCATTATAGGTAAGGTGGTAAGGTAAATTATGACATGCAGTTCATTATTAAATAGCAGTTACCTTTCATAGCAAGAAATCCAAAGTGACATCATGGGTTTTCTTCTTATAGGTGAGAAGAATGGGGAGTTTTTAATATGGATTATGCATTGTGTGAGTTATGACCCAGGTAAACCCAACAGAAGGTGCAAATTACTTGCTGTCTGTCACATACTGGGTAAACATAAAGACTTGGATAATCAAAAGAAAGATTTGGCTATAAAATTGTGACATTTTCAGCTTTTATGTCTTCTGGAGTTTTGCTTGATTTTTAAATATTGAATTTCTTTTAGAGTTCACCTCATCATTGACAAGTGTTTTCACCATTTAAGGAACCGGAGGTTTTCCTTTTAAAAATACTGAGTGTCTCAAAGTGGAACAGAGCACAAGATTTCTGACATTCTCTCTGTTGTATTTTCAGACAATAGCAGCTATAAAGCAGGCCCTGAATGCACACAACATCAGTTTCTTTCTGAGAGGAGGATACTGGGTCTTAGTGACTTTAGCTGATGCCAGTTCAGGTAAATATACTTAAAAAGCTATCAACTGACCAATAACTTTTGGATGCCTGTCTGAGTTCTAATAATTTAAGGAGAAAATCTTCATATCAATATATATATATGTGCACATATAACACATATGTATATGCTTATTTGGTACTTGTTACATAGAAATAAACACACATATATATATGAGTATTTATAGATATGTTTGGATATATACACATACACGTCTCTATGTATACATTTTAATTTAGTTGTTATTAACAATCACAACCAAATAAATTTTTTTTGATGTTTCCATTTTGTCATACCTGTGATTTGTATCACAAACTTCTTGCTTTTTCTGTGTAACCACAACATAAAATAAATACCTCCATTGTAAAAAATAGTGCCCTTAAACAAGAGCCAGCCAGGCTTTAAAAAACTCATCTGGTGATCTAAAGGCACTTTAGGCTCCACTGGCTGCTAAGAAAGCAGAGCATTTTTGCCCCTATATCAGCTATTAACTCTGCTGCTGTAACTACATGGGTCTAACACAGGCTTGCTGCATCTCTGCCATGTATCTCTGATCTTCTAATCAGCTAATGGGAAGGTTGCTGTAGTGTCTCCACATTGGTAATCTTGTCCTGAGATAAATTATGTTTTTTCTCTGTTTAAAACAAATGGAAATGGGGCAGGGACAGAGGGAGTTTTGTGTCTTTGCTGCCCCTTGGATTCACTGTGTTGATAGAAACTGGTTGAAGAGAGTATGTGTGCATACATGCGTGTATTTTGAACAGAGAGATGTTAAAATGATGTTTTAACCAGGAAGTTCAGCTTTGACTTGGATCTTTTATTAGAATTTCCTGTAATTTTTGTTTGTGTATCATCTCCCATAATATATCTTTCTTTATTTTTTATTATTTCAGTGTGTTGTGGGAGAACAGCTTTAGCCAGCCACAATCAGTTTATGTAAATGCTAGTGTGACATTTTATCTGTCAGCTCTCTGTAGAAGACAAAGCTCTTTTATCTAGTTGCTAATGTAGAATTTTGCTACAGTCTCACTATGGTACCTTGTCTGGTGTGAAGGGCTGAAATTCCTTTGCCAGCACAAAAGGGATTGAAAGAAGCCCATGTTCATTACAGCCCTTATCAATATATGACCTTGATGAGTTCATTTGTTGTTCAGAGCCTTAGTTTCCCCATCTGTGAAATAATACAGCCCAGCTTTTGCAAAGCATGTACTTAGGGTGTGGGATCATTTACTATGATAACTTTAGACTCTCAGAAAAAAAAACAAAAAAAAAATAAAGAACCACTGAGTATGAAAATAATTAAATCTTCTTGGGTTTTGCTGTTTCTTGCTTTCTTTTTCTTAAATGGGTCCTCTGTCCTTCAGTAACAAGTCATCAATTGATTCTGTGGTTTTGCCTTTCTGAAGAAGCTACAGATGGAGTCAAAAGAAGAGGTTGCAAAGATAACAACCGATGGTTTTGACCTGACAAATTACTCAACAAGAACACTCAAGAATGTGAATGATGTGGAAGGGGACATGCAAACCTGTTTTTTTATTTTGGGTTTCAGATTCTCAGAGGATTGGAGACGGTAGTGGCTACTGGGCTATTGTGATTCTCTTCGTTATCTGTCTAGTTGCAGTTGGGGCTTTCATTCTCTACAAGTTCAAAAGGCAAGTAAACCTTAATCAATATATCCATTTTAATAATTAGATTTATCCATAGATTAGAAAGAAAGAGTTTGTTATTTGGAAAGAAGATTTCTTGAAGAGTTGCAAGAAGTACACCACTTTGAAAGTAATGTTTTTCTGAACTTTTCTGACATCAAGGTACTGCACTGATGCTTGTTTCACTTGCTGTGTTCCAATATAAATATCAACAGCATGGGAAATATGGAGAGTTTGTTCATTTTGTCTAAGTGATACCATAAAGAATCAGAGCTGAACTAAAATATTATTCCTGATTAATTCCCTTCTCATTACTCCTAACAGTTAGAAATAAGCTAAAACTATCGGGAGGGGGAGTGCATCTGCAATGCTGATTTGCTTAAAAAAGTAGTTTTATCAAAGCATGTAATGCTCTGGGGCTTCTCTTTGCACACATTACATTTTAATTGCTGAGGCAATGCCATGGAGAATGACTGACAGAAAGATATTAGTGTTAATTTGGCACTAGAGTGTGTGGAGGGAAGAAATATTTCTTCAATTGGCATTTATGTGGAGCATATTCTCAAAGCTGAGCCATGCCAGCCTTGGACAGTCCAATATATCTTTAGTCTGCAATTGATTTTAATCTGAGCTGCTGTGCAATTTAAATAATTTGTTCTTGTTCATGGGACAGTGTTATCATTGTCTATCTTACTGGTATTTCTGTATCTCTGAGGCATTCAGAAGCTATTGGGTTTGAGCACACTGGAAACAAGCCTTCATCATCATCATCATCAACTCCTGTTGGCCTTCCCCAGTGAGAATTCATACTGGTTTGCCTCATGTTTTAAAGAGTGATTTTTAATTAAAATAAATATAAGTTTATAGAAGTAGAATCAGCATTAAGTTTGTGACAGCAGTAAACATAGCTAGCATTAAGTAAGTTTAGCTAAAGTATTTTTATGTCAATAGAGAAAAACCCCTTTTTCTTCAAGCACCTACGTTTTTAGAGTCCATAGTGATTGATTGTTTCAAAGGACAAAGCACAGCATATTGTATCAGACTGTCTACAATGGAATAAAAATCCATTTACCTATTTTAGGTGCCTGAAGTGAGGAAAAACATAAAAATGGTTGATGTGATGTAATTATATTATTTCAATAGCAATACAATGGAGGATTTTCTGTTTGTGGTTTGAATCATAAAATGTCCTTGTGATAGCTTTTAAAAGCTATCTGATTTATATCTTTTATTAGGTTTTAAATGAGAGCAATTAAATAACAGACACAATTACTGCATGGTAGAAGAAGTATAAAATATTCAAGAAAGGAATAAAAACATTTTCTTCCTTGAGCTCTTTCGAAAATGCCCAATGAACCATCTCTTTATAAGTAGAGCTTTTATTAATGAGGAAAAGATAGTACAATTTCCAAATTGTGAGCTTTAATGTCTCTTACACTTCTGTATATAATTTGTGAAAATCATTTGCATTTACATTTGGGGGGGCAGGTAATTTAGATGCAAGTGAGGACTATTGTGAGATATATTCAAGAGTTTGTCAGTAGCCTAAAAACTGCTGTTGGCATTGATGAATGACCATGCAGTGGTATTTCATTTTAGTCTGTATCTTATCTGTTTCTGAGATATTTGAAAGAATTCTTTTTAAGTATTTCTGCTAAACTTTTCAAAAATTACTTTTTTGTTGTTGTTGTTGCATCCTTCATTTGCAATTTCTTCTTCAAAATATATTCAGCTCCCGATCAGTGCTTTGTTTCAAAAATTGCTTTTTTCCCATGGGCTCTCTGTGAATTCCTATCCTACCCAAATCTTTAATCCCTTTTAAAAAGTCTTTCCTGTGTTTATGGAGATGGTTGGTGTATTGCTGGATCCTCATGGAGTATTTGTTGGGAGTACAGTTCCTTTAAAATCACTACAGTGAGTATGTAAGTTTACAAACTGGTCCACAGGGACTGAGGCTATGAAATGAGAGTCCTTTATAGATATAAAAGTTGCAAGTTATAATGCAAAAATGCAGTTTTTCAATATTATATGCCTGTGTATTAAAAATTAATTTGCTGAAAGAATGCTATGGGCAATAAAAAATGTTCAATATTAGGTGATAATTTCAGAATTACTGTGGCCTATGGTAACTCATATAACTTAGGGAAATAAAAATATGATTTAATTCCACAGAGAAATTACAGATGTGTAAAGTTTTGAAATGATAATATTGTCCATAGTTGTGATGTATGATTTCCAAACCTAAGGAGGAGATTGAAGAAATTTGGTGGTGCTTTCCCTTCATTCATGTAGATTAATAGAAGGGCTAAAACTCCTTTTTCCCTACATCAGTGAAATTTTTTTATCACTAGACTGGGTCTACAGGACATGGAACTGGCATTGAAGCAAATGCAAAGCAGGTGGTTTGCAAGAGATTGTATGAACATGTCTCAGGCTCTCTCTCTCTCTCTCTACTGACTCAAAGTTAAGTTTGATATCTGCAAAGATGCAAGATGGAAAAACTGGCTTGCAAAATAAGGTGGTGGCTGGACTGGCAGGGAGGTTACAGCTTCATACATAAGAGCATGTCATCTATTTGCAATGACAGTGTTCAGGACCCATGATAAAAAAGTGAGAAAATAGCAGGCTTTTGTGTAGACCTACAGCTTTGATAGAAAATGGACAAACATGCCCAAACTGCCCCAAAGTTTCTGAATGCTGAGGCTTCTTGTCCCCAAGCATGGTCACCTGCCCAGATTATTCCTGAAGTTCATGTCATAAGAACTTGAGTCTTAATTTACACTAATTTTTGTCAGACTGAGCTGGGAAATTAAATATAGTGTTGACAAGACATCAGAGACTAATCCAATACCTCTTTTTTTAGTCAATCTTCCATAAGTAATGAAACTTGCTGCTACTGTTTAATTTCTCATTTTTTGGAAAACTGCAATATTCAGTACTAAAAATTGGTGTCCCTGACAAGGAGTAAATCTAACTAAATTGGTTTGGGAGAGAGCAGGGATCCAAAAATAACAATCCTGCATAAGATCCTTTGTCCAATGCCTCATATGCAGAAAAAGAGTATTTCATCTAATTAGGCAGGGGGGTAGGGGAAAAACAGTGGCAGATTCATATAGAAGTAGTGGGATTTTGGCTGATTAGTTACAAGCATAGTGCAAACCAATGCCATCTCATCACTCCTCAAGGAATGCCTATTTTAAATAAAAAAGATGTAAATGTTATAATTTCTCACTGCTCTAATCAAGTCTAAAATTTTATGATCTGCTGGATGACCAGAACTGTCATGGCTGTCTAGCTGCTTATTAGGTGACTGCAGGTCACATCTGTTCTGATATGGCCTAATCCCAAATACTTAAGCATTGACTAGGAAGACTACTGCCCTCTGTTTTCACATGCTGTAAAATTGTAAGTATTTATCGTTTCATGTCCTCATTCCTGGCTCTCACACCCCTCCCTCTCCACTTTATCTGATGGTTTCCTTGTGCATCCCACCACTTCTTGCCACATGTACTTTAAAAAACTGGTGTTGGAGTCCCCAGAGCTCATGAAGTTACTCCTGGCAATCTCAAGTGTGGTTCATTGCTTTAGAAAAAGGGAAGAAAAGGAAGAAGCCAAAATGTTTTGAGAAACACAGGGGTTTCACCTCTTGTGATCAGAGTAGATAAGGACTTCAGATTAGGGCTATTTTTATTCTGTAAAAGGCAGGTAAATTTTAAATTATAAATGTGATGGGTTTTTAAAACTAATTGTAATTGTGTTCAACAAATGAGCTGTTTGGTTTAGCTGTTTGGTTTTGACAGTTTAGGGGAGGAATTTTGAGCATGGCAGCGAGGAGCAAGGGGTCATTCCTTGCTGGTGAACCATCGTGGCTGTGCAGGAGGGGCAGTGCCATCAGCCAGCGTGGGTGCTGGGCAAGGCACAAGTAAAACTCCTTTGCTCTGCTCTGCTCTGACTTCCTGAGAATGGAAATCACTGAGCAGATGCCTCCAGAAAACAACATGTTGCAATACTCACCTAGTAGGCTTCAGTTGTTTAGGCATCCAGGTAAAATGGACTGCAGCTGCTTTTGCCCACAACAATATGAAGCAGCTGGAAAATATTTTTGAAAAATCCAGGGCTATTTCTTAATGCAGATCTGGAATCTGTGAATAATTTTTCTATACCATAACATCTTTACTAGTTTTGGTTCTGTAAAAACACGCTTCTTCCATTCCCTTTGAAACAGTGTTTGTATTTTTTTGTGGTTTTCAAGCTGCCATCCAGAAAAGATTTTTTCATCCTCTCAGAAGAATCTTTGTGGTGTGGGGTCTTGGGCAACAGTATAGAGAAGGGAAATAGCACTGTCTGCAGCAGGCAAAGTGGAGGAAAGGAAAATTATATTTTAGCCACATCAAAGCTGCCATGTAACTATGTTGCTAGCAGAAGATCTGAAATCATCATTTTCTTATTTTTCATTTCTGTATAACAGCAGGATATTAGAGTTGCCAAATCAGAGGAAATAGTTGGCTTTTGTGCTTATGTATTTTACCTGGTTAATTGCAGCAAATTTGATTCTCTGAAAGAGTATGAAAATCTTCATCTTTTAATTTGTATGCAAACTACGCTCAGTGTACTTAAAGCTGCATACATTGTTTTCACAAACCACCGTGAATCATCTTCACCCAGATTTATACCATTTTGTGTGTATTCCTTTTTTGCCTGCTACTATTCAAGTACCAATTTGGTAAATGAACCCCTCCTGGGTCATTTCCACAATCTGGAGCAGAACTGTGTTTTCTGTCTGCCTCATTGACTTACTATCTCATTTTCAGTCCCTGAAGAAAAGCTATCTTTTTTCCCCACCTTGCTTATACTACTTTTATGTTCCATGAGAGCAAGCTTAGTCCCAATCCATGCTTTTTAGTGATAAAAAAACAGGCACTAATTTAATGTTCCATAATATTTTGTAAAAACTTCCTCAGAAATCAAAGTAATAGCATGCAGAAAAGATTTCTGAAATGAAAGGGGCAAGTATATCAGGAGTGCCTTTAAGCACAAAGAAGCCAGTTCATCTGAACATTAATCCAAACATAATAAAGTCAACACCACAAAAAAGTATTATATTTAATGGAGTATTATTGTTGTTATTTTTATTTAAGTTCCAAGAGAATGCTACATTATTCCATATTCTTTGCCATGTGAATTCAATCTTATTTTTTATACTGAATGGAATTTTAATCAAGCCTCTGGAAAATAAATGATGTTGCATTAAAGGCAATGAATATTTTTTTCCACAAAGAAGGAATTGAAAGCCAAATAAACTAGAGCTTAAATGAGTAGGAATCAATATTGCATCCCCCTCCTGCTGTTCCTTCCTGCTGAACATTTTTAAGTGCAAACATTTTAGGGTATGAACTGATTAGAATTTGTGAATATAGGAAGGAAAACAAAGTACTTCCTGGAATAGCTTCTAAAAGGTGTGGGACCTGGAGAGCTTGGTGAAAACCATGTGCTGTGATGTTCTTTAGTAGTGCTGTGCAGAGTTACATCTCTAGCTCATATTTTTATGGTACTCAAAGCAGGCATAATATTTCTTCTTTTTCATGATTGAAATGAAATGCTACAAGGAAAACAAAAGGAACTAAAAATGTAAACCATGGAGTTCTGCTCAGCACAGATGATGTGAAGCACATGCATTTTGCAGATGAAGAGTAAACCACCCAAAGAAACCATTGCATAATCTTCTTGTCTATTCTTCTAAATGTGCTTTCAATTTTCATATTGCTGATACAAATCTCTTGGGTGAAATTTCATGTCTTGTCATGTTTTCACAGTAGTCTTTTATGTAGACCCAATCATTTCAGCACTGCCTACTTCAAACAGTTACAGTGGACTCAACATTAACTGCTTCTTGAAGAGCAAAGCACATCAGGGTACACGGGAGTTTTACTCTCTGTAAGTAAGAGTAGCAGCCTCCTTCCTGCATCACAGAGCAGTGAGAAACAAAATTGCCAGAATCAGACCCATCTTTAGTGAGGATCCAGTATCCACATCCTATTTCATCCCACAGTGTGGTTGTCCCTTGTAAACAGAACATCTGGCACATGTGTTAAAAATGCCTCTTGAAAAGGCTTGGACTATCGTTTTCTTCAGGGTGGTTGTGTGTGTTCCTTGTGAAACTGAACCAGTATGAAACACAGAGAGATCTCTGTAGTGTATAAAATGTCTAATACCAACAGTACCTGTCTGTACAAGGCCTGTGATATTCTCCTCCCTCCAATCCACATTCAATGTCCTTGTAAGTGTGAGGAGCAAAGGAAAGTGTGGAAGTTCTGAGTACCTTCCCCTAAGAATCTGTACTTAGAAGGATTCGGCAGGGTAAGGCGAGTGAGACATAACAGCTCTCACATTTTCTTCTTTTAATCTTTAATAAGGAAATTTTTTAATCTTTTAATAAGGAAATGCTCTTAGAGCTATACATTTAGTGGTTATTTGTGAATTTGAGAGGTTTCTTCATTCTTCTTGAATATGTTTAATAGTATGTGTTGTTCTCATGGTTATCTGTAACTAGGAAGTTGTGCAGGAGCCGTGAGTTGAAACCTCAGGATTTATACCAAAGGACACACATTGTTGACCTGGTTTCACACAGGTCCCAGGCAGTTATCCCTCTAGCAGCTCTTCTCCCTTTACTTAACTGCAAAGGTCTGATGTGCCATAGGGGTTTGAGATGTTTAACATTTTTATTGTGTCAAAATTGTTTTTATAATGCCATTGATGCTTCTACAATCTGTCAGAAATAGTTCTGAGAAGGTTATTATAATTATTGTAGAAACATATGTGCTAATTCTACAGATGTGTTACAGTGACATTCTTCTGGGTTTTGTCTCCCTTAGGCATTTGATAGTGGACTCAAAGTGAGCAGTTTGACAGGTTTGATGCAAGTATGATTGAGAGAATAGTTTTCCACATGACCAGTTTCATTACCAGACACATTAAAAACAGTCTGGAGTTACTGGCCCTAGAGAAAAAAAAAATCAGAATTAATTACCTAATGTATTTGTTTTGGTAATGAGAAATGTCCTTCCCTCTTTCAAAATAGCTTTTTTTAATCCATATAATGAAAGGAGAGTGATGCAGGGCTTGTCTTTATGTGTACGTTTCTGTTGGAGGAGCCCTCAGACCTGTTGAAGTGATCATAATAGCACAGCATTTTGTCATCAGACCTTCTTTCCATTCTTGTTGTTTTCTTTTTGGTTTTGTACTGGTTATAAATTATGGGATAAATTACCCAATTTTTATTTAGAGATATAATTTTGTGTGTGTGTATGTAGAGACATATTACACATATTACAGATGTGTATGTATACACATAATACAGATGTGTGTGTGTGTGTGTGTTTGTATAGATATATAGGACTCAATTTATCTTTTGGATTGTTCAGATTAAAGGGAGGAGATTATCTTCAATCATCTTTCATTTCTTAGTAATTTCCATTTATTTTCATTACTTTGATGCAATGGAAGTTTCTTTTCAGAATAGTTTGTTGCAGTAACTTTTTATCTCAAACTAAAATGGTGCCCCTTGCTAAAGACACCTTCTTGTGAAATGACATTTGAAAGAGATTGTCTTCAAAAGCCTAGAGAAAACAGAGTAATCTGTGCATTTATCCAGCTTTCAAACTGCTGCCATAATATGGAGCAGGAGATGGTACTTTTAGAGAGATGCCTAAAAATTAGTGTCACTTTTTCTATTTTTTCACTGTCTAAAGGGGCTCAACAGAAACCACAGCTGTTCAACCCTGTTTTCTCTTTTCTTCTCGTTGTCTTCCCATTGCAATAATCTGGCTTTAAGCACAGGTGTGACAGCCAAGATCTGCTGTCATGCTGCTCAAGCTGTCAAGCAGCTTCTGGCACTGTAGGAAATGGAGTTTAAAGCCCTAATCTGAAGTGTCTGCTTGGTGCTTGGGAAAGCATGTCCTTATGTGCCTAGGCAGGCTGCAGGTGAACACAGCTACAGCACAAAGGGTATGGCTCTTGAGAAATGTTTAAACCATAAAATCTGTTGCAAAGATAGCAGTCCCTGATTTTTCCCTTTGAGTTTACAAAGTCTAATTTAAATTAATCTAGTTAAGAACCTTTAATCAATATCAAGACATAAACCTCCCAGTCTCAGCCATGGTGCTAATTGTTCATTAGAGGCATTTATTAAGATGCTTTTTGTTTCTGTAGATTCCAGTCAGAGCGAGTGAATTACTGTCTCTTGCAGAGAGTTTTGTCTTACTCATCAGGTCCCAGTCCAAGCTTTATACTTTGTCTCCTTCAGTGCTGCCTGTTTAATGTAACCAACCTCCCCTGTCTTGTGCCCTTATCAATGCCTGTTTACCTTCTTTCTCCTTGCCTCTTGGTCCTGGCCTCCTGGGTCTTCACTCTCTGCTCCTTTCCATTCCCTGTTCCCTGGACTTCTCCTGTCTTTTTTCCCTGACCCTGTTTGACTATGAGTGCCATCTGATGCTCTCACACTTGAATGTCAGCCCACATCCTCAGGGAGATGTGATGATGATTGCAGCCCAGCTCAATGTATGTGAAGACACCTGGGACCAAGAATGAACATTTACTGGGCCCTTTTATTGCTTGAGTTCTTAAAATAGTTCTTCTGTGGCTTTACTAATTTTTTTTCAACATCATTCATTGTCTGTCAGTCTTAGAAATAGATATTAAATATTATCTTAGTATGGACATTATGATGAGACAGTTACATAAAACTGTGACAGAGAACAAAGAGTTGGTAAATTTAGGTTGTGATCAGAAAATTAAGGAAAGATGGGATTGGTGATGATTTTTTTTTCTGTAATGACTTTTCCCCTGCTCTGATGCCAGTGTGTGTGTGACACAACAGAATTTAATCCCAAAATTCTTTCTTATTGTCCCATTTAGGAAACTGCCAGGCAGAAATGTCTATGCCCAGATGCACAATGAAAAAGAACAGGAGATGACAAGCCCTGTTAATCACAGTGAGGACACCCAGAACATCATCCAGGGTGAGGAGTTTATTGATGATGATCTGGACTCTCAAACACTAGGTAACGCAAGAGGTAACTTCGTTTTCAGTCTATAAATTTTCATAATTAGTTGATTTTTAATTGATGTTTGTTTTCATTTTAGTTCTTCTTCATTTTCTGTTCAGTCTCAAAAAATGCAAATGGTAACACCACCGACATGGGATTATCTCAGTCACCTTCTTTTGGCTTGCTTGAGATACAGGTTAATGTATGGATGATGTGCTATATAGAGCATGAGTACAGAGATAGTAGTTTAATGTCAGGAGACTGTCTTGGACAATTTTAGAGATAAATTATATTTGGTAGAATGGGATATAATCTGCAACAGTTGAATTCACTCAATAATCCCCTGAATTGGTGGCAAATTGAGTTCAGGCCGGAAGGATTTGCAGTTCAATGCTTCTGTGATTTCAGATGGATTGTATGGAGATCCATTGTTTTATTTGCTTTCATATTCCAATGGCATTTAAAGTTTTTGTGATGAGAAAAATTAAATTTATTCATGTATAAAAAGTATCATAAGTCTTCCTTAACTGAGCTGTTGATTTTCTAGTATTCATGAGGTGCTTATGAAGAACCCATAAGGGAAACTTTCTGTGAGTACCTCTCAGTGCAGATGATTTCAGTGTTAGAGGGAAGTGTATATCCTGGCACTCTGTGGTTAGTTTTAATGCAACATGGTGTTCTGATCTATAATACATTGTCTTCAGACTGCTTTCAGCTCACAGTCTGAAAAGTGTAGTACAATGTAAAAAACACACAGTTCCACTTCTGCAGATTTGTGAAAATAAATCAGATGATCCAAAGCTTTTGGGATTTGTAGCAGTAGACTGATGGTGTGAATGACAGCTGTAATGTCTTCATGAACCCCGATGAAGAAGATGAGTTTTAGCTGCATCTGAGGTAGCCTGGGCAAGACAGAGGAGAGACTTCTTTATCTTGAGTTTCACCTTTTTTGTTTGCTGTTGATGTCTTTATTTTCACTTGCTGAACTGTGTGCCGCTTCTAGGCTCTTGGAGGTGTTAGCTTTGAACACAAGGGAAGAATCCAGCCTCTTGCTTTGCTTTGTGTATTTCTATCTCTTCTTTGACAACCTTGTGTATTTCTATCACTGTGTTTTCATTCTGATTTTGCAAGATGACCTTTATTACTCTCCTGACTTTACCGGAGTTAGTTCCAAAAAAAATTTGGAAAAACAAAGTCTATGTTAAATTTGTTTGGTCATCTCATCTCCAGGGTCTTAAGAGGAGAAGCTGAATGTAACAAAGTTCTTGCAGGCATGCCTATTAAAATGGAGCATTCTAACACCTCTAGTAATGTACAAAAGCATAACTTCTTTTAATGGTAGAAAATCCATCATGGTTTATTTAAAAGAAGGCAGCTTGGGATGTTCTAATAGAGAAATGCTACCCTGATTTGCAACACACTTAGAATTAACCTCTGCTTGCCCTGCACTCATTACTCAGAGAAAACAAGTCTTCCATCTGAGCAGAGCATTATTTTAGGGTTAAAGAGTATAAGATCATGATGTTTTGATGACATAAGACCAAATGTGATCTCAAGGTGATTTGTGTTTCTGCCAGGTTGTCTGCAGCAGCAGACTTTCCAGGAGACTGTAAAAAGCTCATTTTTGTGGATCATAATCATCCATATTTTTCAGCTACTGTACAACTTTTAGACAGAAGATGTTATTTAATACATAAAACTACACTCCCTGCTCGCTTTACTCTTTTGTTATTTGCAATACTTTTCACTAGCTCCGTAATTGCTCAGTACTGCCAAGAAAATATTCCTGTTAATGATGCTCTATTTTAGCTGTCTTAGAGTATAAAACATGTAATAATCCCTGCTTTATATTGAATTCTGGCTTACGACATTGTTTGCAGAAGGTTCCCATGCTATGGAGATCCCTTCTAGTTCTGGTGAGCTTTCTCCCTCCCTCTTGGGAGATGTCAGTAGCTGCCTCTGCTCCATGCACAGCAGGGAGTTACAGGCCTGGGTTTCTGTTTGTTCTCTCTCTTCTCATAACTTTTGAATTTCCACAGTACAGTATTTCCAGACTCACCCATCCACTTTTTTTGTTTTCTATATATTTTATGTTGCCTACTTTATCGCAACCCCCACCTTGGGACTCCTCAACACCATTACCTTGCAGTGACTCCTTCTGGGAGAAGTGGCAACTTGAACAGCTACAGAGTTCCCTTATTGCTGATGCCGGTCAGTGTCCAGTCCCAGGTCAGTGGCATGTCGAATGGACGCCTCAGGTTCCATTCTCCTCCCTCACATGCACCCCTCGAGACAACTGCACCTTTATAAGCCACAAAGAGAACCAACTTATGCTGTCACTGGGATAGAAACCCTAGGAATTCACCACAAATCCACCACCATGAGCAAAACCTTTGTGCAAAAGTGTGCTGTAGGTACATGGAGCTGTTGCACCAACCTTCACCTGACCTGTTGTTTGATAAAGCCACTCTCCTATGCAATTGACTTGTCCCTGCAATAAAAGGGGGATTTCTTGTGGAGTACCTGAAATACACTAATGTTGGCCTTTTGTTTCTGTATTTTCCTAGGCAATCACTCAGGCGTGGTTTTGAGCATCAACTCCAGAGAGATGCACAGTTACCTGGTTAGCTGATATTTGCAGCTGAACAAAAACCCGAAAGACTCTTCTCTGTACCGTTTTATTTTTCCCTGGTGATGTCCCAAAATTGCAAATATGGCTGTAAATACTGATGGAGAGGAGGTTTCTTATCAGTCCTTTGGAAAAAAAGTGTCCATTATCAGTTACCAAGGGTGAAGGATAATATGTCTTGTGTTCACTCTATGGCCTGGGAACTCATTGCGATTGAAACTCAAACTATGGTAGCAAATTTGTAGCCCTAGGCACCTTCGATGCCACCCTGTTTCTTTTCTGTATATGTTTTATTTCTTTATGTTCATTTTTAGAATGATTGACTGTAACTTTTTAATTATGTTTTTAATTGAGGTATTCAGTGGAAGGCTGGGAGTCTTCAGCCCAAAAAGGTGATCTTTACACAAGTGACTAGACCAGAACAGGTAGTTGGTTGATCACAATGACAATTTTTTTAGGAGGCCAAGTGTTTCTGTACTGGGAAAGGACTGAGAGAGAGACAAATGCACTCCTAGTTGAGACAAGCTTTTAACTTGAACATGTGTGAGACAATCTAACAAATTTAAGCTTAGGCCCTTCTGAGGATTAAAGGAAGTAAAATGTTATTTGGGATATCTCATAATATACAATAATGCTCTTGTAAGTGTAGCAAGTCCTGACAAACTATCAGCACCAGTATCTCCCCCAATCCCACCACATGTGAAAGAAAAACACCAGCTTGACGCTATTTCCAGACCAGGTGCCTTCACTTGCAGACAGTCATTTTAGTTGCTCTTTTCTTTTCTCCTATGTGAGCCCCTCTAGGATGATGGCAGCTGCCAGATGAGTTATCCTGTTAAACCCTAGGCTGGTGACCTGTCTCTTTTTAAATTTCCAGAGAGTGTAAATACCTCTTTTATGTAGCTTTTTTTGTATGGTTATTTTTCTAAAACTTCCTATAAGGGCAGCTGTACTGGGTGGGTCAGAGCTCTGCTCAGGGAAGGGCTGGGGTAGCACTGGCATCTCCTTCCCACCACATCCCTGTTTGGGATTTCCTCTGGCTCTTTGCCCTTGCTGGCAGGAGTGGGCAAACCCCAAGATGACCTTTTCTGTTTGGGTTGGTTTGACAATCCAAAGGGTCACGGGGACGTTGGGAAGGGATTTAGGGCTTCCTCTTTCCTTCCCATCGCCACAGGGTGGCTCTCAGGCCCTACCACCACTGGCCCCTTTTTCTGCAGGGAGGGCAGGGGAAGAGCTTCTGGAGGAGCTCCCTGAAGAAAGGCTTGTGAGTCAGATCCTTGTTTCCTAATCTCAGTTTTGTGAGTTGGGTCAGAGTTTCCTAGTCTCGACCTCTGCACCCCTAGCAAATGGCAATGCAGTGAATCCACACTCCTCTTGTCTTTCCTCTGTGGTTTATTTTAGCCATGTAGAAAAACGAGAGTGGTGTGATGAGTTTAAATGTCTGGCATCCCGTGTGTCACAGCTGCCTGGGATTAGGATGCTTGTCTCAGAAACCTAGATAATCTCTTCACTTTTTGCCTTTGCTAGAGAATAAATAACTCTGTACTCACTGAATGTCATACTGATGCTAGTGACAAGCTCGCACACCACCTTAAGCAGGATACAGGTAGTGCATCACCCAGAATATGCAAACAGAAAGTAATGAATGCTAGTCAAATAGAAAAGAACTGTCTTTACATCAGTGTATGCGTTGGAATCATTCTTCCATGTAGCTGTGAATATAGAGCATATTATCATCAAATGCAGCAGATTGGGATGTAGTAATTCAGTGTAGTACTGTAGGCTCTCACAAACCCCATAGGATGTATGTGTAAAGCACAAGAAAATCTAGATTATAAATTTACCGTAAGGAACTAGGTGGAAAAGTTAGAGTGAAGTTTCTGAAAAGCACTTGCAAACTGCTCAGGAAAATAATTACAAAAATTGTTCTAAAATTTCTGCCTATTTAGTTGTATAGTGCCATGTAAACTTATTAAAAGAGAAACAATGCCCTGGCTGACTGTTGTATGCCAGACTGTGGAAATCCAAGGTCTAAAATGCATCTGAGTCTGGGTTTCTTGAAGAGAAGTGAATATACAAAATGTGCTGTGAATTGGAAACTTGCAATCATTGCACCAGGGGCTTTCCCTTCTCACCAGCTCTTTTTGATTTTTCTAATGGAAATGAGCTGGAGCAGAGAATAAAATAGCATTGCAAACATGTTACTTGTTCCTGTGAAATGAATCTGAAATAGGTTGTTTGTATAGGGCAGGTGAGTGGCAAACCAGCTTCATGGACAAGGAATGGGATGGAAGCTCCAGTTTAGGGTTCTCACATAGTTAGTCTGATTGGTAAAGGACTCTGTTGAAATTAGGTCACACATCTAACTTACGCTGTAACGGCTGCTTTTATACATTTAATTCAGGGGGACTTGTGTCTCTGATCAAGGAGTCTTTTGGAACATGGTAGGATATTTAACTGCTTGGTACTCTAATTAACACTTAGCACAATGTAGTGCCTGAAATAATTTTTCCAATGCTTATTAATTTGACTCATGCAGCCCTCCTGTGAGGTTGGTTTGTCATGTCTTAAAAACACTGTTTTCTAAAGGCACGTTGGTATTGCCATAAGTGTATTAATAATAACCAGCAGATAATAAAGGAAGCCTTTGATTTCCTCACAAGGATAACTTTAAAATGAATTATTTTAAAGCTGAGAAAGTATTATTACCATTTTCTCATTCATGGTGTCTTGGTTTATCTGTAAATGAAAAGACTCACTAGTGCTTGTCCTCAAATCTCTCGAACTACATCCATGATATCTTTTTATCCTTTATGTGTGTCTAAAATCCTGATACATGAGTATTTGGAAACATAGAGTTGCTTCTATGCACAAGTGCTAGTCACACATGTGTGCACACACAAATGCAGTATTTGTACATATTTTAGTTCAGTTTTTTGGTGGGGAAGGGTGATGTGGTGGCTAAGAAACAGAGGACGACTGTCAGATACCTGGGTTCTATACCCAGACTTAGAGCACGTTATGTCACTTGTATGTGCCCCAGTTTCCTCTCCTATAAAATGGGGGTGATAGTAGTTACCTACCTCACAGGGGTATTGTGAGGCTAAATAATTTACTGTTTATTCAGGATCATCAGAGCGAAAGAATTTTGTGAGCGTAAATTATTAATGGTTTAACTTTCTTTGTTTTACTTGTAATTATCACTGTTCTTAAAAGTACTCTACTGAAACCAGCTGAATTTATGTATAAATGTAAAAAATGTGTAATCCAAAAAAGGTGCAGAACTGGTAAAAAAGAAAAAAAGAAGGCAGTTTTATTTAAACACTGCTATTGGAACATGTTGTTATGTGGTAGCACTGCAACATTGGCTGTGATTTTGCTGTTACACACTAATATTGTCAACTCACTTCTCTGCACTGTTATTTGATTGAAAACATTATAAAAAATGGGTACAGTGATATTCATCAGCACTAATATTGAACTATACTGAAACCAAAAAAACTGGCAGTGGACTGGCCTCATTGGTCTCTTTTGGCCTTCTTAAAATCTGATGTATTTGCAATTTCAAAAACATCCTGTACTTTTCAGAATGCTCCAAACAGTATGACCAGAAGCATTCTAACAGAACCATCAAGATTTACAGCTATCTTTGCTTTCTCTTTTGATATTGAATGTTTTATATGGAACAGCTCATCCATATGAAGTACTCAGAAATGCTCAGAGGACATTTAGGGGAAATGCACACAGTGTTAATTAATTTTTCAATAATATAAGCAATATAAACCAGTGTATATTTTTATACTCTGTAGAAGAGGGTGGTGGAAATGGCTGTGAAGTAAAAGAAGGTACCAGCCTGAGGCGAGATGTTGTTGGTATCTACAATTCACATCCAATTTCCTGAAACTCTTTTATGATATTCTCATTGAATTATATCCTTCTTGATGAGTTTTCTTCTTTCAATGACCTGTGTAATGATGAATAAGCTATTTATTCACATAAAGTGTTGATTTGTTAACTGTCCTGTGAAGAAAGACAAATCAGTGCTTTACCATTGGTAGTTCCCAGTGCAAAGCTGTTTCATCTGACATGATTATCACGGTTAGCTGTGTTTTCAGTCCAATGAGACATCCCTTTAGTGGGAAGACTCCACTACTGTGTGCTGTATCTTTAATAGAGATCAATAGAATGGAAGTAGTTTCCATCCTCCTTACACAAGTACATGCTCAAAAAAATGTGTGAGAAAAAGAAAATCTTTATGAGAAATTAAATACATGCATTTGGCTGCAGTAGCTTTTTGGTGATGAACCAGAAGTTCTGATATGTTTTGAATTTCTAGTGTTATCTCAAGTCAATGTTTCTAAGTAGATAGAATCAATGACAATTTCAGTCATAGATTTTTTCCTATGTTTCCTATTAAAAAGTTTTGTAATTTTTCATTAACAAGACTTTGGGGGAAAAGAGAGACTAAAAATTTTATTTCATTGCACAGTCCCTGACAGCTGGAGTTATTACAGTTGTTTTATTGTATATTGATTGATACCACTGTATTGTTTCCATCTTAATTTTTATTTCAGCATTTTAGATGAAAGTAAGTGCCCATTTCTCTCAAAATATTGGCTTTCCATCAGGAAGAAATTTAGAAGCATTTACCTTTATAGATCTTGATTTTTGAGATTAAAAAATTTGTTTTGTCTTTTAAGTCCATCCAAAAAGCTCTTTCCTGGCTTGTTTTCTCTGTTTTAGTCCCAGTTGCACATTGCTTCTACAGATTTCTTCAAGAGACTGGCACATAGCCAGTACTAGTCTGAGAAAACCTAAAACTTTCATTAGAATGGCATTTAATTGATTATAAGTAAGGTCTGCTCATATAATTTTCTTAATCCTAAGTTTGTATTTTTTTGTTCCATATTTCCTTTCAGTATCTTAGCGTTTGCCCTCTCAGTGCCATTTAAATGCATTTTTATTCCTGTTATGTTTTTGACTTATATTTAGACTATAATCATCAAAGTGAAAAAAACCTCAAACCGCTAGTTAGCTTTTGCAATTAATAGCCTAACCCTGTAGTCTTTGGGAAATTTCAAGCTGTGCCCTGTCAACTTTTTAATCTTCTGTCCCAAGCCAGCCCTTCTACCTAACTGATCACCTCAGCAGCACTGCCTCCAGTTGTCTGTGCACCCTTGGCCTGGAGGGGGTGCAGAAGAGTTGCTCCTTGTTGAGACAGCCTAGAAGAGGCCATTTCCCAAATCTGGATGGAAATATCATGCAGACAAAGTTCTTATTGGTTCCTTCTTTTCAAGTGTGTTGCATAAGCAGAGGGGATATATATCCACAGGTAAAGAAGAACCTGTGATGGTACCTCAGGCTGCTCTGGAGGCTAAAGAATGAATGCTCTTAGAATATTTTTCCATTTAAATTGATACAAACAGCAAGTTAGTTTCATAATTTTTAGGATGTGAGATCTTATTTCTGTAAGTCTTCAGTCACAGTTTTTTTTTCCTCCTGTTAAATGGAGTAGCAAATTACTTAAACTATGAATTGTGGACTCATGTGTGACTTCCATTCTTTTCAACCTTTTTTTTCCTTATGTGAAGCTTGTCAGCATTACTGTTTCCAGCTAGTTTATGTGCTGGTAGCTGAGATGATCTTCTGTAAGAAAGTATCTAACATAAGTAATACTGGAAGGCTTAGAAATATGTAATCTGAAATGCAGCGACATAGCTGAGTGAAAAAAAATCCTTATCAAAGAGCTGTTAAGGTTTGTGTTAAATACTTTTTAATAGTATCTCTAAAAATACGTGTTCTTAATTGGAAACTCTTTGCCTCTCTGTCCTTCCAGATTGATTTTCTTTCAGAAGTGAAAGGAAGTGCATTATTTCCCTTACACAAGTAATTTTGCTTAATATTATTATTTCCTTGCAACACTTGCATTTCACATAAACTTCATCTGTATTGATCAGCCTTGATTTCTGAATCTGTGTAGAATTTGCATCTTTACACTGATTACTTGCAATACAGTGGACATAAAGCCCTGTTGAGCAGCAATAATACAAGCAGCAGTACCTGGCACTGCTTAAATAATATGCCTTTTTTGCACGTATTTTTAATGGTATAATGATTATATTAATCACCAGGAAGGCCAGGAGTTCCAAATAATTTTCTTAGCATGTTTTATATTTCTGTGTTATTTGTTGCTAATTTTAACCTGCTTTTGATACTTATATTTAGTTCTTACTGACAGGGTCTCCTCTTGCAGATCAAAGCAAATGAATTGGCTTACTCGCTTTAAAAAAAAAGTATTAATTCACAGTGCTTATTGATTAAAATGTCTAAAAAGGAAATCTGTCTGAAATGGTGAAAGAGATACTTTTTAATGGGGACTGCTCATATAGGAAAACCACAGGCTTTATATCCATGTGGCTTTTGAGATATTCTTGTTATGGATGTTGAATAGAGAGGACTGTGCCAAAGAAACAACCCCAGACATCAGTAACATGCACGTAGGCAGTTTGCAAATGTTAAACTAGTCCAAAGGAGAATATTGTAAAGCTCTCTATGTCTCAGATTCACAGCAGGGCCTTTAAATGGTTAAAATTACAGAATATCTTCACAAACAAGATGCCCAGGGAATTGCCATATTCACTGGTTCAATTGACTTGTGAATACATGCCTCTCTTTGGGGTTAATCTTTTGAGATGCTGAAGTAGCAAAGTAACAGTTCATGAAGTCACCTGCATTGTTTAATGCTTCATCTTTGCCAAGTAGTTGGTGAAACTTTATAGAAACAAACAACAACAAAAAAGCCTGAATTTCCACCCTTTCCTTGTTTCTCCTCCTTTCCCCCCACCCCTTCTTTTGTAGTCCTTTTGTTCTCTTTCTTTTTGCTGCTGTTTGTGGCTCTGCCTTGCCTGGCTTCTCCAGATGACAGTTCTCTACAGCCCACTTTTGTTCCTTGCTTTTTGTTTTGCTTTATGTTACTATCTGGTTTTCTTTTTTAATTGGTTATGCACCCTACTGTGTCCTGCCTGATAGCAAGAAAAATCATGATCTCCTCCCTGTTCCTGCCTCTCCAGTAAGTTCTGCTGTATTATCTGAGTCAATGGGCTTCCCTGTGCTTTGTGTCTCTGAAGTCCATCCTTCCTGTTTCTTTTCCACTTTAGTATTTTTTAATTTTTTCAGCTTTAATTTTGGCTCTAATTTCCTCTAAGTCTTTCTGGAACTCTTATCTTTTGCTTTTCAAGAACTTCTCTCAGATGTCTGTCCCAGAGAGCACATGCTTCTAGTTTGAGTTGTGGATGAGTATTATACTCCCTGAAAGGATAAAAACAAGCATTTCTTCTCTCACCAATACACTGGTGAGAGGAAATATATACACATACTGATTTTGCCATTGGTCTGTACTGAAATTATATATTTAATTGGCAGAGATGGTTATCTGTTATCTCCCACATATCTTCCTCTGCCTCCTTTCAGGTTGCAGGCTGAGACATGGTGTTCCCATGAGTTTCCTTGGGCACAGCAAGGGCAGGCTTATTTTGCCAGCCTTGCTGTCTGGCAGGTACAGAATTGCAGCAAGGTTGGATAGAGACATCTTGCAAGACTGGGCTGCATTTGCATTTCAGTGTGGCAAATGCTGAGACTCCAGCTCAGACACAGCCTTTTAGACAAGTTGTTACAACCCAAAGCTGAAGAATAGGTGAAGTAAAGAGAATCCTTTGTTAATAGAGGGTCAGGAGCAATTTGACTTGACAGGTTTATGGAATGGGTCTGTATGAAACCTTTCCTAGAGGCCAGGGAAAATGGCTTGGATTCAAGTTCCATAAAATACAAATTTAAGCAAAGTTGCCAGATAGATCTGGCAGAATCATCATCCTGGAGCAGCTTGGAGAATTTAATGGGAGTAAGATGATTGAAAAGCTCAGGAGTATCTTTGGTACAGCCTGTGTTAGGGAGTGTATGTGAGAGACGTGGGAGGGAGGGAAGGACAGGACTAAACAGAACAAGGAAAGCAGGGAGAAAGTCAGTGTTACCAGTGTGTATGGTTTTACCACACATTGTTTTGTTTTGCTTAAGCCTTGAAGCTTACTTTAATTTGTAATGGCAACTATTTGGTTTTGTTGGTTGCATGCAGAGACTTTAAACTGAGAGTCTAAATTGATGCAGCGCAAGGAACATGCAAAATTATCACCATCTCTGCCTATAATTTAAGACAGATCTGACTTGCAGCAACATCCCACCTGAGGTGCATGGAAAAGATGTTGCTTTTGGAGCCAAGCTGCCTGTATGTGTGCTCCAGAGGATTGGGGGTCATTTGCTAATGGTGTTCCTCCCCAGCCCAGCACTGAGCTCGGAGACAAGGGAAAAGATTTATTTTATAGAGTCTGTGTCTTGCATTTATACTGTTTAAATGTAATTTGCTAGAATGCCTTTATGAGCTGTAATTTTATAATGTTTAAAGAAGATGAATGGAGTTGGTGTAGTATTCCTGAGGGTGAACACCAGTGACTGGAGTTTACTGAACATGTGACTAGAAATTTTAAGTTTAGGAACAGAGAGTTCCTCCAATTCACGTACACACCAGGCCTTTGAGTACAGATCCTTTTTTTCATTTGTCACTGACAGGCTGTGATTTATTTCCTCATGGGTGTAAAGTCATGGGTTAGCCTTGCTGCAGTGCAGAAAGCTCTGGAGGGAAAACATAATCAAACGGAGAAGTATACTTGAATTCTCCTCTCTTGATCCCAGTCTTCTCTGAGTTGCTTTTCTCTGCTTGTCATTCTGCCAATAAATTGAGTTGATGTCAAAAGGCAATTAACTAATTTTCATCTTCTTCTGTGGTTGAGGAAAAATAAATACAGGAAGTTTGTAGAGGAATAGCAGATTGGAAGAGGGTGCAGAACTTGATCATCTGGCAGATTGCTTTGGGAAGCTTCCACTTTTTATGTTTTACTTACCACTTATTTTTACAAATATGTACAGCTCCTGTGATTTACCTTTCCATTAAACTTTGATAGGTTTCTTTGCAGAAGAATACCACCCTAGTGCATTGCAAGTGTGGCTCTAGGAGGCATCAGGTATTGCCCTTCCTCATCGAAATGAAATTAACTTAGTGTAATTGCTCTGTGTTTATGAAGCAGCACTAGGAATATAGCTTCATTCTAGATTGGAGGAATATTTGGAGAGATGAGAGTTGGAATGGGAGAATTTTCCTTTTTAAGAGTAGAGGAGTAAAGCTGGCTTTTATACAGTGCATCTGTGGCTGTTCCAGCACAGGTGGGTACAAAATCTCTCAATCCAGATTCAGATAGATAAACATAGATTTTGCTGTCATTACCCAGGAACACAAAAGGAGAAAAAATGGTAATTAAACCAAGCCTAAATCATATTTTGTGGCTAATTAGAGCTGCAGCTCTTGGTAAGTATATGAAAGCCAATAAAATAAAAACTAGACTTGACATACGTTTTGTGAAGATTCACAGAGCATGCCTCACTACCCTGTTGTTAATGTGGAACACCATTTATTTGGCATTGCAGGGCCAAATTCTACCTTAATTTATGGCCATGTAGTTCCACAGACATTATCAGTTCAGCTTTGTGTTACAGAAGAATTTCATCCATGGTAAATTTGAAAAGCAACTGCAGGTTAAAATCAGTCATCTTCTCACTGCACCTGTGCTTATTATACAGGTTACTGGCTGATTTTCACCATAATTTTTATTCCCATTGCTAGCATGAGAGTTCTTTGGATACATGTAAGCTAATTACAACCACGGTAGAACTGAGTTTTTTAACTTCTTATGACTGCTTGGTCAGCAAATGCTTAACACTGTATCCAAATGGATTTTTGACCGAGGGGTTATTCCACTCCATGTGAAGGCTCTTAGCAGTCATCAGTATGCTACAACCCCTACCCTTAACAAACAGGACTACACAGCCCTCTCCTTCTGCCTTTGCACGTTCTAGTATTTGTAAAAACAGAACATGCCTTCTCCTAATTTTGTTTCAGGTGACCTTGACTTTAAGCAGGTTTCTTTGTATACAGTAACAGGGCTCAAGTGAAGAATGAAATAAATCCATAACTGGTGCATTGTCATAAATGGGGAAAAGTGTTATTTGTATATTTTTGTAAATATGTAACATTTAATGGCAGTTTTGTAGTGATGTGCTGTTTTTGAGAAAAAGAAACAAATATATGTTTGAATATGCTTGACGTAACACTTAACTGTGATTCAATTGCACAAGTAATAGCTTAATCAAAAACTCTTGTGCAATATGTAGTGCACACACATAACCAAGTATGTTAGTGATCCACAAGCGAGTTTCTGGCGACTTTTAACAATGGTGATGAGCTGTGCAGTACAGATTATCACGGTCTCTTTCAGCTTCCAAACGTGTAGCAGGCAAACTACTGTATACGTACCTGTGTACTCCACTGCATCCAAAGGTATGCATTTGTCTGAGAACCTGCACTCCAGGTTTTTCTTTAATAAAATTTGGTTCTAAACTATCGATTGCTTTGTTTTTCTTTTGAAGCCTTACATGGAGTTTGTGGAGGGGAAATGGTTTAACCAGTCCCCAGAGTTTGTGTGTCAGTATTTAGCAGCAAACTACTCAACTCAGCAACACTGAGCTCAAAGGCTGCAGCAAACCTTCGTTCTTCTCTTTAGCTACTCCACTTTATCCTCCTACGCTGCAGCTCGACTCCATTCGTAGGGAAAACGTCCCTATTTTTCCTTTTCGCCGGGAGGGGAGTTGCTGCAGTGTAACTGGTGGAGGGTGACACCCTGTGGTGAGACGGAAGCCATGCAAATGCTGTTCTAGAAGTCACTGAATCAGAGGCTGTGTTTCTGTCTAGCCAGAGAATTCCCTAGGTCTCAACCTTGATCTCCCTGTAACGCCATCAGCGGAACAAAGGTATGTGTGTTGTGCCCTTCCCGTGCCTTTATTCCAATCTCTTCCATTTTCATTGGCTTCACACACTACTTAATCCTTGTAATTTATTTTCTTTTTCTTAATTGCCCTTCCTTTATCCCACTCTTTTCCTAAGGACTTGCCTGTGCTGTAGTAGCTACATTTTCTTTGCAAAATTGAGGGGTCTGCAAGTCAAAATTAGCCCTTAAACTGGATGTAGCTGTGTGCAAGGATCAGGCCTTGACTCAAAACAAAACTGAGCTACAAACTATATTCGATCATATACAAAACCAGCAAAACCAAAATCCTCAGAATTATGCCCATTGGACATGCCCAGCTAATGCATACAATATTTATTTCACTCTGCCTATAGTCTTTGGAAATGAAATGCAAAATCATATAGTCTATTTTTATAACATCTTGGCCCAATGTCCAAAAGATTTTCTCCTACTGGTCCTAGCAAGTGCTCTCTGTCTGTGCAAAGGTCACTAAATTGTTAAAGTCAGAATATGCCTTGCACCCCTACAGACTGGGTCCTGCTTCAAAGATTTGAGATGAGATGCTTTTAGTGTAGCTCATATTTCAGGCTGGACTAGAGTTTATGGTTTGCTGAGAGGTGGTTGCTGCTGTGTAGCTTGGTACCTTTCCCAAGGAAAATCTGACACTGGTGGAATAAAAACTTGGTGGTTCTTTTCACTGCCTGTTGCCCACAACAGGGAAGAACAGAGGTGTTGCTAATTGTTGTGGTTGTGGATGTGCAATGTGAATTTTTTCTAAACCTCATACTGGAATAAAGCAGCAACATGAATCTACTGATTTTTAATTAGCTATACCAATTTTATAGACTACAATGAAGTTTTAATAGGACAACAAATGGAGTATTTATTCACAGAGTGGCTAAATTTTGAGGATCTGAAGATGGATAATTAAAAGGAAAAGGTATTCAACCAAGATTAATCTGAATTTTCTAAGCCTGCCCTAGTTCAGCAGTTTCTCCTGGTGCCTGCTGAAGGACCTGGCAGCTGGAGGAGCGCTGTGGTGGGGGCAGTCTGTGGCACACCACGCTCAATGTGAGGCTGGGCTCAGGAATAAAGCTTGAGGCTTCCTCTACTTGTATAGCTCAGCTAGGAAACACTGCAATTTGTTCTGTCATTTTAGGCTCTCTAATCCCATATTGTGGCTAGCTGAGACTTTAAACTGCAATTTATCTCTACAAAAGCAGACGGTTGGATCTCAAGTGACATCTCATTTCCCAAGTTTAGTGTTCTGATACAAATAAAAGCAAAACTCAAAGAAATTCTAAAGCCTCTTATTTTAATGATGATCCAATAGTTCTTTCCAAGGAAGCTCCTGATTTGGAAGATCAGGAGTGAGAACAGACACAGCCAAGCTGTTCCCACTAAATAAAATTTGCTAATACTTAACCTGAAGGGCTACTTTACTTCAGAAACTGATTTCCGTGGAAAAAAAAGAATAATTGCTTCACTTCTGTTTCCTTTGCTGTCCTTATCAAAGTCATATTAATTGCTATACTATTTTGAAGCTTAACTGGTTTCAACATCATCATAATTCATATCTCTATAATAAAACTTCTGAGGCATAAACAACAGCCAATATTTTTTTCTGTTTTCCATTAAGACACTGATTTCTTTTCAATTTTTTTTTCTTTTTGTGATTTATGCCTTGAAAGAAATTTTGTTTTCTGATGGATCCAGCTGCTGGGTAGAAAATATTACTGTACTCTGACCCTCATGGTTTTCAAAAGCTGAAGCAAAATACTACAAATGCTGCTCAATGTATTTTGAAAGTGATAGAAGGATCCATTCTTGCCATTACAGCATCATACCAAAAGCTAATCTCAAAAAAAAATTTCAAAATCAGCAGTACATGCCAAAAAATAGGCTAAAAAAGTAAAAATTCTAAGGAATAATTCAGTGACAGCAATTAACAGTCTATTTAAAAATTAGTAATTAAACCAGGGATTAAGCTTACGTTCAGCTCAGGATCATGTAGCTGTAACTCTATGGCTTCTACAAAGTCTAACAGGAAAATTATTCCCTTGTAATCAGATTACTGATGAGGAATATCCTTGATAAGATCTTATGTTTTTTCAGTTATCTAACAAATTGTGAAGGAACAATTTCCATTGCCTTGATCTTAAGACAGATGCTTGGTTTAGAAGTCAAATTGAAAAGAATATGATACATTGCTTTATAGAAGGGAGTGTTTTTGTAACCACTGGTGTGAAGAAGGAAGTATTTTTCTGTGAAAGAAAACAGCTTCACTTATCAGTGAAGCAGGAGGAAGCGCACAAGGACACTTAAACAGAACACACTTCCAGCCTCCCTGGAGCTGGACTTTTCTGCTTTGAAACAAGAAGCTTTATGTTTGATAGCTTTAAGTAATTACTTTCTGCTACAAAATTTTTTTATTGTTTATGGATCCATTGCTAAGCTTTTAGCATCAACAAAATTCTGTGACAAGTTCTGTAGCTGAATTGGGCAAGAACCTCTGTGCAGTTCTTTTGAACCTGCTCAATAATTTTGATACTCTGTGTTTGTACTGTTAGTGGCAGGGACTATTTGTGTTCCTATTTTTATAACCTGTTAATACAGTCCCCTCCTCAAGATTATTATTTTTTTCACACTGGAGTGACCTTATCTTTGTTTTTCCCTTGAATTTCATTGTAATATGAATAGGATTTTTCCTTGTCTGGAGGGGTTGCTGAGCCCCTTGTACCATCACCCATAGAGTATATCTATTTATGGCAGTCAGTGCCCAGACTTTGGATAATGTTGTATAGGTCCAAAAGTAGATGATTGAGATCCCAGAAACGCAGGTGGGTTTTCTTTTTTTGCTATTTACTTCTGCAAGTTTTGTGACTCAGACACAGCCTAGAGATACTTGCTGCATTTCAGACCACAGGATTATGGCAGGGTAATTTTTTTAATTTTTCCTGTTGTGTGTTTATGTTCATTTTTCCTTGTTTTCGTCTATCTTTTGTCTCTAATTGTTGTTACTATGCAGTACCTAACTATTACAATAACTACATTATGATCTTGGAAAGGAAACCAATTAACTACTTTACAATATTGCTGCCCTCAGTTTGGGAAAATGAAATGTATATTCTATTTAAGCTTTCTACTTTGTAAATTTGGTAATAATTGTGGTGTAACAGGAGCAAGAGCAGAATCTAAGAAAAGCAGCAAGGAGTAATTACAGCTTAACACTTCTCAATCTCTTCTGTCAGTCATCTATAAGAAATTGCTACATTCATCTTTAAGTAGCCTGATAATCAGCTCAGTTTAATTTTAATCCACTTTTATTTCTTAGAGATAATTTTTTAATGTTTTACATATTGCATAATTTATTAATAGAGTTGACATCTAAGCAAACTGGTGCAGATGCAGTGGGCAAGTGGGAAGTGATGCTGTGAGCTCTGAATACATTGAATTCCACGTTTCCATTGCCAGGAGAGTCCTTAGGCTGCATTCAAGTTGCTGGAGGTCATCACTCAGTTAAATGGGGTACAACTGATACCAAAAATTACTCATGGTAATGTCCAAACATTTTTCAACTGACTGGCATGGGAGAAGGTTCCCAGCTGAGGCTGACTATTGTGGAAGACCTGCTAAGGTGCCACCAACTTCTAAACTGCCAAATACCAAGAAAAACAATGCAGTCTTTTTTTTTTTTTTTTTTTTTTTGGACAGGTAACTTTATTAATAATGGTCTCAGATCTGTCGCACCTACCAGGTGCCAGTCTCTTTTCACACGTTGCAAGACTTTCTTAAGAATAAACTAGAAAGGCATAAAGTTAGTTGAAGCTACTAAGACACACATTTGAAGGTGGGTCTATTTTGGACTTCTGGGGGGTTTTTTTTTTTGGTGGTGTTTATTTATTTATTTATTTATTAACAGAAGTTTCCATGAATGTGTGTCAAAAAAACTTAAATACATTGAGAAATACAGTAGAAAGGCTATATTTACAGTCAATTATAACGGGCACTGCCAACATATCCGATAACAAAAATAAAACAAAACCTTTTTTTTCATGTTTCTATCATGCTTTTTTTCACAGAGATTTTTTTAAATATGATTTTGTTTTTTAAAAAATACAATAAGGAAATAATTACATTCTTAATATGAGAACATTATCATACAACATACACTCTGGGCCAATTAATTTGAAAGTGTCTAACAAAACTTGATACTAAATTAATATTCTCTATTTGAAAAATCAAATTGCCACAATCATTAAAAAAAATCCCTTGATCCCCAAAAGTTATGATCTCGGTTTTTTATAAAGAAAGCATCACCCATTAAAAAAAAACAAAAACAAAACAAACAATTTAAAAAAGGAACTGGTACAGTAACAGGCGTTTGGTGAGGAAGCACAAGTATAACATTTTCTTAGAAGACATAGAAATAGTTCAAAATACGAGAGTTTTCCTTTAAAACAGAAGCCATGCTGCTCTGTGGCTGAGTTTGCCTGGTGATCCTGAAATCTAAAAACGGTGAAAATACAAGCTCTGTCACTCTTTATAAAAAATTGTGCAGCAATAGTGCTATTCAAGGCAACAGAGTACATTTCACAGCACCGACTGTGGTCTATAGAGGTTACTTCTCAAGCTTTTTGGTTTTCCTCCTTTCAAACCCAGGCCATTATATAGAACAGGCTAATGGTGGTGGCTTTGTGGAGCCCTTGCTGGAGGAAGAGTGAAAGCTGTTTAGTTTAGGTGGCAGCCCCTGTGCAGCAGGCACTGCAGGGGCTCAGGGTGCTACAGGTGCTGGGGGAGACCTGCACCTACAGCAGAGCTGAAGGAAGGCTGCCCCACCAGGCTGTGTGCACAGCCCCAGCACCACACAAGTTCTGTTTGCCTGGGCAGGAATTTGCACACATCCACCTCAGGCATAGATTAAAACCTATCCTTGCCAAGGAATTTCTCTGGTTTTTTTTACCATGAGATGTAGGGGGGTGGAAGATACAATGCCAAAATTGGGTAAACAAGACAAGTGCTCTGGCTTTTGACTACTCTGCATTACTCGATGCAGGACCACTTCGTAATGGCAACTGTTACATCACTGCAAACGTTGACTAGAAGCCTAATTTGCATCATAAATATGTACAGATATAAATTAAATATTTATTGAAATATACAAATAAATAACTTAATTTGAAATAAAATGCCTAAATGAACTTACTTTTGCTTCAAATTTGTTTCTGCTATTATTTATGGGAATTTGACACCGTTTAGTCCATAGTCATACAGTATAGAATGTGCCCTCTAGTTAAACAGTTAGTAAGTAGATGACCTAAATTAAGATTGAAAAATTGCGTTTTCAATGAAAACCACACTAACACTTGCTTTCCTACTGTATCTGCATTCCTGTGGCACTTTGTACCAAGCACATTCACAAGAAGCTAAGAGCCTTTTCTCATGCTGGCCCCCATTTCTACACTGCTAAAGTCAGTGGGATCCCTGGCCCTAAATGCCTTTGGGAACAGGAGACAGCCCTGTCTCCTGTCAGCTATCAGGTCTTTTTGATAGCTCTGTGCCTTCAAATCCCACAAGCTCCTACAGAAAGTCCTCTGGCATCCAGCTCAGCTTAGAGTCCCAGTGTACCCTCCAGGAGTTGCACACATCCATTCCTAAAGGTAAGAGATAATCTACAGACTTAGCCATAAAGGGATGTAGTCCTTGATAACTGCTGTCTTGACAACTTCCATGATTATAATTGCAGTCTTAAATAATTATCAAGACTCCAGTCCTGACACCTGTGATTATCTCAAAACTACGAGTGGTATTTTAATTTTTTAAATTAATTTTCTTCTCCTCACAGTTGAGGAGGGAAAAAAATCTTGAGAGTATGATTGAAAGCTCTCCAAAGGCTTAAAAAAAAGAAGATAAAAACTTAAAAAAAGCCATCCTAATATACATTTTCCCCACCCCCAGCCCCCTCCTGATTTTTTTAAAATGAATGTTGAGATTTTGAAGGGCTTCAGTGGCAATTTACTGCATGTAACTTTCCAGGAGTGACATGGATGGAGACAGAGAAAAACAGATTTTTATAATTTTACAGACTAAAATGCAAGATGCCATTTCCTAGTAAACAGAAATGGACTCCTGTTTGAGAAAATCCTCAATTATTCATTAAACTGGTCTTATAAAACAGTCTGAAAATTATCACCTTTTCAGTCCATCTTCCTCAAAAATAATAGCTAACATCTGAAAAGACGAAGGAAACTAAGTACAGCAGTGTTCTACACCTCAAGTTTAACAATACTATATCATAAAAAAACGAAACAAGACTGACTGCATAAGTTATTCTGAGTTGCCATTATCTGCTGAGGGCTAATTTCAATTATGTTCTCTTTTTCTTCTTCAAAAAGTATAGAAAAGAAGCAGTATCTAAAAATACCTGTTTGCCTTTTAAAAAAATCAGGAACAAGTCACAGTTCAAGAACATGACCTTTGAAAATGACTGGTGCTTCAGAACTGCAATGAAGAGAACATACAAAAACGCATTTGTCTCAAAGTTTGGCAGCTTTTTATCTCCCAATGACAAAAGCATCTGTCCAGAAAGTATCCAAAAAACGCTTCACCAGCGAGTCGTTGTCATCATACGGAGGGCGGCGGCACTGCAGAGCTCCTGAGCCGAGCAGGCACCGCTGGTTCTCTGAGCATTTCTTCTGTTTTCTTTTGCCATGTGAGCAGCTACCAGCAAAGCCTCTGCTAATGAGTTTAGCCCTGCTCTGCGGCAGAGCTCGGGAGGCAGTGAGACCTGTGAGAGTCATGATTTCACACCAGTCTTCATCAGCAGTGCTCAGGCCGTCTGATGCACTAAAATTAACATTGCTGGTTCTGTGCTATTTCAGCAAAGTAAACTTTCAACTGTGCCTTTATGCTCCTTTTTAATTCCTAAGGTTAGGTTTTTTTGGTTTTCATTTCTTTACCAGTGAAGCTGGAGACAAGGAGTTACAGCTAATAAAAAGGGGCACACGTAGTTACACAGCAACACAGTAGAGGGAATACAGGCAAATTAGCGCCAAGCTAACATTAACTTAACAGAGTTATAAAACTTCTTATGTTTTTTCACTTGATGTGATCTTTCAGGTGAGTCCTTTGCAGCCTATATCTTCATCTGTAGTAGGTAAGGCCTTTATGGAAAGTGAGTGATCTTTGTTATGCTTATGTTCCATTTTTCATCTCCCATTCCTGAAAAGGGGGGGAAAAAAAGATACAGAAAATGTTAAAGAAATCAGGATGTTTCACTGGTGTCATCATATCTGCTAAGCCACAGCTGGGGTCAATAACAGTTTTTCCATTAACTTTGCTGGATTCAGCCCACAATTAGTTAGGGAATGCTAACAAGTATGTACTGATAGTCTGTGTACAGCATCCACCCCTCCACAACTATATGCAGCAACCTATTTTCTAGTGCAGAGCAAATAAGCCATGTTTGCTTTCTGCAAAGGGGACTTCTGTAGCAATTCGCACCCCACAGCTGGTGTAAAGCACCCAGCTCTCCCTGAGAAAGGGAGGGGCTGATTTCAGCACACAGGGCTCTCCAAATCACTTGTGTGAGACAGCAGGAAGCCCCCAATATCTCTCAGAGCTGACACCAAGTGATTGCTTTACTGCTCTTCAATTTTCTTTTTACAAGACTCATGGCAGACATACAATTCTATGGCTAAAAAGAACAACTTAGCAGAGAGACTAACAGGCAGGGTTAAGAAAAACAAATCAGTTTGCATTGCATTTGTTTCCCTTAGAGATAATCCAAATTGAGCTATTGCTTGGCAAGTTAAAGATTTTGCTTTGACTTTCTGTGCTTCAGTTTCCCCACCTGTTAGCTGAGGAAAAGGACACATCCACAGCAAAACGTGTGATCTATAATGCTTTTGTTCATATGTCTCAGAGAAAGGTACTGCCATGTCTTCTGCCACAGAAGTGAAAATCATGAGATTGCTATAGCTGAATGCCCAGTTCAGTAAAACTTGCAGCTATCAAATGACACCTACAGCATTTCCTGACACTACCTAGGAGCAGAAGGGCTGAAGCAGGATGGGCTCACCTTAGGACAGCCACACTACTGTACTCCTCCCTGCATCACACCCTTACAGCCATCAGGAGCTACTGGAGATCCACAGAAGGCGGCCTCTGGCTCCAGCAATCCCCTTGGAGCAACTGCCCAGCTGCTCCTCGCCAGGCACTGGTGGCTGCAGATTCCTCTCTGACCCATCCACTCTGCAGAGACACTCTGCAGGCGGCCTGCTGACTTGGCTCCCAACCTGAATTCCTGAATTTAACACTCATTCCACAACATTTAAGAGCTCTGACTGAAAACCATTACTTATGCACGTAAATAGCTGTTTCTGCTGCTGAAAGCAGTAAGAGCATTACTTTGGCTGAACAGCTGTATGACCATGACACCTCTTCAACTGGTGTAGAACAACACTAAAGGTCACAATTGGTGGCTGCTTTAGCAATATAAGGAAAAAAACCCCTTGGGTTTAAAGGTAGACAATAGCTTTGTTTCTAAACTTGTAGGTTTTTTTTTTTTTCTTTATTTTTCATTTAAATGGTGCTTGCACTAAAATTCAGCGTATTTTAAATATTCAGTTTTACTCTTCAAATTATCCTCATTTTAAAGTTAAAACATGATACTGGGAAAAATTAGATTACTTTAAAAACTCTATTAAATGTATATTCTTTATGTATATGCTACCACAGCTCTAAAGGAAGTCCTTGGCTAAGCAACTGGGAGGAGAATTTTTTGAAGTGTTACATAAGCCTTGAAAGCAGAAGCATCTTTTGCAGGTGCAAAATGAACTTTTTCTTTGTTTCCATTGCTCCTGCAGGTTTATGCCAAGGAAAGAATGTTTAAGTCAACACTGACAGCCTGACTGGGAGCTGGGAAACTGGGACAGCTCCTTTTCTTCTCCAGTCCTTGAACACAAGCAAGATATAAAGCTGCTGACATTCACCAGCTCACTAGTTAAAAAAAAAATTTAAAAAAATTTCCATTTTCTTGCTGCACATAACAATTTGGTTTTAGAAACTAATTTGATATTTAAATGAATATGTGAAATGTTTAAATAATTGTTGTACAGCAAGGGTATTTGTTTTTTTTTACTTTTCTAAAAAAACTGACGCGGAATATTGTTTTCCATATTTTAATTAGTCTCCATTTCCAGCCAAGTACAGATTAGAAAAAATTGCAGTTAAAATGCCTTCTGGCTTCTTAACAATATGCATAATTACTTTCTAAAAAAAAAATTTTAAGACACTTGCAAACAGAAAAGTGAAAAAATTCAAATATATGTATGCATATACATGTTATGTATAGTGTATGTCCTGAACAGCCAATCCCCAAATTGCTGTTTGTTCTTATACACTAAATGTGTCTTACTGCTTCTCTCTCTATTTCCTTCTGTCCGTGCATCTGAGAGGAGAAAGCTTTTGGTGGCACAGCTCCAAACCCACTGTCCCAGGTGCCTGATGTCCCCTGCCAGGCCTGGGCGGTGCAGGGCACAGAGGCACAGCAGCAGCAGCAGCAGCAGCAGCCCCAGCACCAGCAGCAGCAGCAGGAGCGGCAGCAGCAGCAGCAGCAGCAGCAGCTGCCCCAGCAGCAGCAGCAGCTGCCCCAGCACCAGCACAGCGCTGCTGGCTGGTGAGCACAGCATTGACACCAGGCTGGCTGAAGAGCCAAGGCTGGCAGGTGATGGGCTCAGCATCCTCCCTGCAAGGAAAGGGCAAGAAGGGAGGCATTCACTGCATTCAAATACATACCAGGGGAAAAAAAAAAAACCCACTTATTCTGACATTTTGAACGTTTATACAACTCGCTCATAGCATCGGGAGACGTGCCAGCTGCTGGAGATGCAAGCGCAAGCACAGACGTGGAATCTGTTTCACTCCCACAAACTGCACTGACAGCCATGTGTGGAGAGCCAAGTTCTGCTCTGGGATACTCACGTGTGACGCCCTTTCCTGAGCCACATCTACAAGGCCTGGGCTCACTCACAACTGCAAAAGGCCAAAAGAACCGAGAGCCAAATTCCACCCCCACGCACATACAGCGACCCCTGAGCATGGGGCGTGCTGCAGATGTGCACCTGATGGCAGCTGTGGCTGCCAATGGCCTGAGAACAGATTGGGAAGGTTTATCTAATTCAGCAAAATTTCACTCTTAATATTTGGTGCGTGAGGTTTAGGGGAAAAGCTGTTAAAGCTGAATTGGATACTTTGAGTTTTTCCCAGCATGGGAAAAACATGCTTAGTTGCTCCATATCCTTTTTGATTAGCCTAATCCTATAGCCAAGATTCCTCTGCCAAAAAACTTGACCAAATAAATTACTGTGCCATCCAAAGCACATCGACACCAAACAACGCAGCAGGGTTTTTCCTGTATGGTATATGCTGAGCATAAAAAATGTGCTACAGCTGGAAGGTATTCTTTACACTAAAAATGTTTAGTTTGTTATAATGCCCTGGTTTCTCCAGCTGTAATGATTAGATGCCTGGATTTAATGTGTCTGTCCAGCACAAATCCATGCTCCCATTTGCAAGGACTGTGCTCTGCTAGACCACATTCCCTGAGTATTGCTTAGCTAACATCCACATCTAAGACAAAGTGTACAGTTAGAGATGATATCGTTATGGCACAAATTAGGGTATAATTGGAATACACAGATAAGCTTTCGAGCACATAAATCTTTTTTAAGGTTTGAAATACAAGCTGCAGACTTCAAAGTTGATTAGAACTGAAACCTATTATGCTGAGTGTAATTATTCTTAGTTGGATTTAAATGAATCAAGCTAACTGGCAGGAAAAGCAGTTGATATCCATGGAAAGGGGTAGAAGAAGAGTGAGAAAGCTCTCACAAATGGTGTATCAGGAAAAATAATTCTATTATGATAATTTAATAAAATAATTTTAGAGATGCTGATTTTTCAGTATCTTCTACATTTAGGTTCCAGGCTTATGCTCAGACATTTGAAATGTATATGATCAATGAATACATGCAACAAAAGTTACCTGAAGAAATCCCAGTACAGAAGACATCAATAAAAGAAGGAAACAGCCTTCATGAATGACAAGTGTTTACAATTATTGCTGTTTATGATTGCAACTAGCAGTGAACTACTAAATAAACAAAACCTTGGGCCCAATGTTATTATTGTCACCCTTGGTGACATGTTGCCCACACACATATGTTGCCAGCAAATTTAGCCCAGAAGAATGGCCATACAAATCCCATTTAAACTAAACCACAAAAATTAGAAAACTGTAACAATACAAGAGGATGGCAAATTTCAGCCTGGTACTTGCAAGACTAAATTAAAGTAATTCAACTTTTACGTTAAATATACATTGAGTAAATCCTTGCACAATACAATGTCATTTATTGTAATGTACATCTATTCTGTTCTCACACTGGCTGGAAAAGATCAGACCCAATCTTTTGCCATTTCTAACCACTTCCTGTAACAGTGATCTTTTAACCACTTCTCTGCTACACACAGCAGGGAAGACATGGACTGTTTACACTACAGATTACTTACCTTGCAAATTAAATCTATAAATCAACAGAGAAAAACATGGAATGAGAGTAGAGTTAGATCTGTCTCCCAAGCTGTGAGAGACGGTTCGAGATTCATCTGCCTCACGGCCATCGCCCAGGACAGAGACTGTGGGACAGAGACTNCCTCTTTCTCCCATCTATCGCATTATTGATTTAATAAATGAGTAGTGTTTTGATTCAATTTTGAGTTTTCCCTGTAATTTTTGCACCCTGAGATCAGATAACGAACCATCACGACCCCCGCTTGTATCGAGCGGATCGTGACACAAGCCACTTACCAATTCTTCTGCAAAAGGTTCCCCAAACCAGCAGTATTTATGTAGTAATATGAATAATTTAGATACTCTCTTCTTAAGGTTAAATAAGACTTTGTAAGAAAGTATGAAAAAGCACAGAAAAAGAAAATTAGACCCCTGTTCTCTTACTTTTGCTTTTCGAAGGACATGGCCTCGACATGGAGAATTATTTGATGAGGGAGGTCGCTTCAGAGCTGCTGCACTGTTCACAGGGATGGAGCACTCAGTATCACTGGTATCACAGCTGGAGATGGGAGAGTTTTCCAAAGTTCGGTGCTTGAAAATTGGAGACTAATGAAGAGTGAAAAGCCTAAATTGAGTCTCCTCCAAGTAGTCACACGAGCAATATTTTCTACTTTAGATTCAAAACTGCAGGACTTTTTTTTAAAGAAACAATATTCATAATAATGATGAATAAATGAAAAAGAGATTGGAACAGAAGAAACAAAACAATGTGCATGTGTGTTCTGTGATGAAAATTGAAGTTTCTTTTCTGTTAAACAACTATGGGTCTGATTAAACAACTATATTAATCAATCCAGAGGAATTGATGTGTCCCTCTCATCCTCCTGAGATGGCTGCTTCAGACACATATCTATAGCACAAGCCAGACTGCCAAGCTCCACCCTGAACATGTGAGATGCAACTCTTGTAAAGTATGGCAGCAACTGATAGGGGACCAGCACAAGCAGGTCTCCATCACTGCATGATGACTTGGTGCATTTAAATCTCCCTGGGCTGGAGCAATGTCTCGGTTCCTGCACTATAGGTACTTTACATAACAAGCTTTTGCACATTATCCTGACACATCCTGCCTGTGATTCCCATGTCTGCCTGCCCCCTGCTGCTGTAGGAAATGTAACACAGAAGGGCATTTAATTCTGCTCCTATTTCTTGGGCTTAATAAGCCATTATAAAACTCTCAGTTCCTACTCATTTTTGCTGGAGCTGAGAAGGCTGAGCACTCCCAGCCCATGCTACTGGGATTTGTATGTTCAGTGGCTTTGCATACCTGTGGACTTGATGTTCCTGATTTGGGTTCAATAGCCAAGCCCAGTGTGATGCCACCAGCCAAGGCTTTCTTAAGGCTCTCCTTCACCTCAGTCAGTTCTAGCTCCAGGTTTACACGCTCAGCCTCCTTCTGTTTACACTCCTCTTCCAACTTCTTTAACTTGTCTTCAAGAATCACTTGTGTCTTCCTGCCTGTCATTCACAGAAATTGTATTACTTCAGTAATAACATGAAATTGACACTTAGAGAAATTGTTTTCTTTCTAAAAAGTAAGAAAATAAGGTCTCTACATAGCAGTGACATGAAAAAAAAATAGGTACTTTACATAAAATACTTTTTTCATGCAAAAAGTTGAGTAGCATAAATCAAATGCTTTCCATCAAGTGACATTCCTAGATATCTAGATTGGTTTCAAAGCAGTATATTTTTTTATTTTTCTGTATCATAAAAATATAATTAGCCAGTCACAAAAAAATTATTCCCATGTTCTGCTTACACACATACATAAATAAGTATATAAACTTACATGGATGTATTTTTATCTTATACATTTTGTATCTGTACAGAAAGCAAATATAGACACTACAGAGTATTGCTCACCCTATCAAAACCAATCCTTGTTTTGGGTGACATGTCTTCAGCACAGAATACAAAGCTGTTTAGATAATTAAGCCTACTCAGGTGAGAATTCAGCACAAAAAAAGCACCTCATACCTGCATTGACTTCAATGGCAGCACGAAGATCTTTTCTTTCCTTCCGGAGCTGGGCCAGTCTATTCCGGAGAGCTTCTTTTTTCTTTAGCAGCTCCTCTTCTTTGCTTTGTAATCTCTTTGCATCTGCCTCCACACGATTCTTGCCATATTTGTACTGCTCTGCATCTGCATGTATTAGATTGTAGTTAATTAGAGTTTAAACTAACAGTACAACTCTAAAGTATTCCCTGACACTAAGCATGACATGAAGCATGTCATGGCTCCCCATGGCAGGGGTGTTGGAACCAGATGATCTTCAAGGCTCCCTTCCAACCCAAACCATTCTATAATTCTACGGTTTGAGAAAAAGGTTTGGCATTCGTCTTGCACTGGCTCTTTCTCAAGGTCGATGATTTCTGCCAAGTTCTGCAGCACAGCTACAACAATGATATGGGAGAGAGTTTGTTCTCTGTATTTACATGAGGAAGATGAGAAATACCAGTTAGCTTACACCACACTGGGTTTGAAAAATGGCCTTGCCTTTCTCTGTACTTCAGAAGATGGAAAGGAGGCTCCTCTCTAGCTATGAACCCTTCATTTCTAATTGGAAGGGTCAGAGGAAAAACCACCTGCTTGGCCTTTTGCCTGGCTTTCATTCCTACTTCAAGTGCACATCTTTTCACACCTGACATAAGAGAATACAAAGATGTTCACACTTCTTTGATTCTTGACAGCTTTCTTTTTCTTTTTTAATTTCCCATAAAAATGTTTTCATTTCATGGCTCACATGTATTTGTGGTCTAATTCAGATCACAGCCTCCTCTATACCTCTGCTCCAGCTGCAGACTCAAAGAAGACAGGTCAGCTAAGAGATCACTTTGTCTGTGTAAGTCTGAAGGCACACTCTTATGATATGAAATCATCCCTGACAAAGTTGTTAAGCCAGGTTTAGTCAGTTAAAAGCTACTTACTTTTGTTGTGAAGTGTAACACAAATTCCTCTTGTTGCCATTAAATCCACAGCTTCTTAAATACTTCATTAGTAAGTCCACTTTTGAGCAACAGTGTTCTTATACCTACACCAGCTCCTCATCCTCCTTTTCCAACAGGAAGATAGAATTCTTCTCTGCCCCAAAGGAACAATCATAATTCGGTTTTTTTTCCCTGCTGTCCTCATGACTTCGCAGCAGGTCACATTTGGTATTTACCATTCTCCCTTTTCTCGTGTGGTGTGGCTGGAGTAAAGTCACCTACATATCTCCTATTCAAAGTCTTGGCATCTCCTCCTGGGCCTCTCAGCCACACAAAAGCCTCAATGGTTCTTTACCTTGTCTGCTAAGAGCTCTTTTGGGCAGCCTGACTCCCCAAGGGGAGGCAGCAGAGAGCACAGATACTTACTGGATGCAGTGCGCTTCACACAGGAAACTGTTTCAGATTTCTTCGGCTGGTTATTTAAAGTTCTTGCTTTTCCGGTGATCCCATTAGTAGTCACAGGAGGTTTCTTGCCTTTAAACTGTTTGAAAACAAAAGTACAAATGGGCTCCAGCTATTCCGGTGCCACTAGCATTGCTGTCACCCTTTCATCAAAGGCAGAGCTTTACAGAAAGCCGCTTGCCCAGAGAGCCTTAATAGAGCACATTGATTGAGCTGGAGACAGCACTTCCTCCAGAGATGCCTCTGGGAGCTGCCTGCTCAGCGGGAGCTGTGCCAGCAATCACAGGATACCAAGGGGATGAACTGCCTGTCCCTGGTGGCATCGTGGTTTCCAGTGTATTTAGAACTCTGGCATTTACAGTATTAAGAAAGCCATTGCAAGGCAGAAAAAAATACACCTTTGAAAATCTTTTTACGGTAAAGATTCTCAAAATGCAAGTTTTTCAGAGTTAATTTCACACAGTAAAACCTACTAGGGTTTGCCACACAAAAATTCAACATTGTTTCCTATTTACTGTATGACCTTACCATGCTTGTGGTGGATTTATTTTTATTTAAACAATTTAATTATTACATATTTTTAAGTGCTAGGAGTTAACATATCGTTTTCCCCTTATGCAACTTCTAGCTACTACTTAAAAGCTTTTCTTAAAAAACCCTATCATAATGGCCAGACAGGCTCACAACATTACCAGGAACAGAACATCTCATGTTCAAGGGGTTTCCATTTAGGGGGCTCACTGCAATGAACTGAACCCAGGGAAGACAACCCTGTCCTGACTACTCATAACGTTTCCATGGGGGATGCTCCAGCCAAGCACAGGGCATGTACGTGCCATGCTCTGTCCTCCTGCTTCCAAAAGTTTGTGAGGACTGAATTGGGAGTGCACTGAGGAGCTTGCTGCTGCAGTAATTTATTGCTCATGTCCACCTCCAATTCTGCAACTGCACTGAATTCTAGTATTCCAATACGAGGTTTTTGTAAGGGTTAAGTGAATTTAACACACCGTATGATGGGTACCTTATACAAGGGAAACACTTATCTAACTGTTCCATGTCAGATTAGATTGAAAATCATCCATCACTGTGATATATTCACAGGTTTATGCCAATGACCAGCTTTCAGAGGCTTCCTAAGGGTTCTGAGAACGTTCCTGGCATGGCTGTGAGCAAGGCTTGCTCTGCTCCCCTGCTGGGTTGTGCCCATCTGCTACAAGGCAGAACACACAGGACTTCATCTGTTCTGTAGGTTCATGTTCAAACTGAGGTACAAAAGCCTGTAGCCACCCTCAGAAAGCACCAGAGACATAGGCTTATTTTTTTTTTATGGGGAAGAAAATAACAGATAGCAATATAAAAATAGTATACATGAATATATACAAAATAATTTACTAAATACATAACATCAAGGTATGACATATATGCATATTTACAAAATATATAACTGTACTATACACGATATACAGATTAGTTTCTAAATTCTAAAACAATTCTAAAGAGCCAAATTTGCTGTCAAAGTCAGGTCATATGTCACCTATCTTTTTTGGGCTTTTTTTCAAAGACATCTCTGCCTGAGGAGCCAGAAGGACATTCAGGCTAAGTGTGGAAGGTCACATTTGGTTTTTCTTATTATTCACAATCTGTAAATCGTCAAGACCATGTGGGGAAAGCCTCTCCCAAATACCACTACTTCCACATTGGAATTTACAACTTTGCAAACCGGCTTCATTTGCAGTGGGCTCATAACTAAACTCCAGGCCCTTCAGTGCTAGCACTAAGGGACTTTAATAGTCCCTTCAGATAACAACCAGATAAAAAAGAACAGCCAACAAATAAAAAGCTTTGTTAAGTATTAAATAGTACAGTACCTGCGAGCCAGATCCCCTCCCCACAGCAGAGGTATTAGTGACAGACTGAGCAGAAGACAGATTGGATGAGACAGGGTATTTGTAATGGTTAGAGGAGAGTTTGTCAGTGGATAACCTATTGGGTTTCCTGTCAGCTGGCGGATAGCGCGCAAAGATTTTTGGAGACGGCAAGTTATCGTACAGGCCTGCGTTATCATAAAGCATTTCTTCTCCAATGTTCCTGCTACGAGAAGAAGGAAAGCCATCTTCTGGTTCCCACTGCAACACACACACCTTGGCAGTTAGTGAACAGTGCACCATGCAGAACCTCCTAAGTGAAATTAAAACATTAGTGATCCTGTGGACTCCAGCAAGCCCTCAGTGCTTAGTGAGCATACACTTACTGCTTACACCAAAACTATTTAGAAAGTGGGGGGGAAAGTGCAGGCATTGCTCACAGCCTCAGCCCAGAGCATGTTCCACAGTGTAAGCAAACCGATCACCCTCGCTGCTTCATGGACTGCACCTTCAGCTGGTAGCTCTAGCACCAAGGGGGCACAGGCAGACTGTGTTAACAGGAGGATACTCACAGTTTACACAGATGAATCCATGGGATTACATCTGGTACGTGAGGTGTTAAAAGAAATATGGCCTAGCAGTTATCAGAAGCCAAGAAGCGTTTTTTCTAGTTTGTTTTTCTAATTTCTTCAGGCTGTATGTCTTTCCCATGAGTATCAGCTGCTGGTATGCTAGCACGACATTTTATTTGATGGAGATTTATTATTCTGAGCTACAAGAACTAAAATAGCTCTTTTTCTTTTTCAATTTTTAGAAAAATGGAAAGCTCAACCATAGTACTCCAGTGATTCATCTGATTAACCTTAAAGGAAACCAACCTGGTTGCTAAATATCCTTCCTTGACCCATCCTGGCCATGGCAATACACTACTCAAACAAAGGCATGAGCACATGCCAGAACTCTGCAGAGACTGCTCTCTACACAAGTGATCATGCACTGCTCCCAAGAGGGGATTTCTAACATCTTTCTGACATTACTGATATACTGGAGGACTGAATGTTCAGTCCATTTCACACTTTGAAACTTAATTTCTCTTCAGTTTGCCCTTAGTGGGGCCTTTATGCAACAGCCCAAATTACAAGCTGACAGGGGCTGTAGCTTCCCTGTAAATTTTCCTGAGGACCCCATATTGCAATTGGTTAGCATCCACTGTATGTTAAATCATATTACACATCTGCCTATGATCAGCTTTGCAATTTATAAAGATGGAAGCGACCACTGTCGTTCTCCTTTGGGATGAGCAGCACCTGCAGCCCTCACAAATGCAGCCACAGGGACTGAGAAGTGTTTGGATTTTGGTGTTTTTTCAACAGACATCAAAAAGTGCCTGCTATAACTGAGTCCTTAATTTTGCCCTTTCCAGTGTGATCTAAAAAAAAAACTCCTCAAGTGAGTATTACATTCAAGGACTTGGCAACAAATCACCAACAGGCAACTGCTTTCTAAATGTGCACTGGGTCACATGCAGGTTAATGTAAACAATATGTCCCATGCCCTTATATTCCATAGGTGTGAGAGGAGTTTGCAACCCCCAGTCAAAAAAATATGAGTTCATCTGGAAACTGCCCAGTGAGGATCTTTAGATAATATAATTTTCAGATGTCCATGCATTCAACACATGCAAACCATTTGTTCTGTGCAAATTCAATTCTTACCGATCCATTTATGCAGGGAACATCATCATAATGAAGTGCCATTCCACTTGGACAGGCGTAGCCGTTGGCAGTGCTTCCCCGGTACGGGTTTGTAGATATAACTCGCCTGTTCATGAAACTGAGTAATGCAAAGTAAAAGTAATAAAAAACAGCACTTAAACCTTAAGCCTAAATGATGATTCAGTGGTATATTCCCCATGCCTGATTATATAGCCTGGAAGCACGGAGTTTCTCACTTTCTGTAGTGCAGTTTTTCTCTCTTTGCGACTCACACATTGTTGCTACAGCCAATGACACAACATATGTTCCTGTCCTCCATTCTTACAGTGGGGATACGACTGTGTGAAGGCCAAGAGGGCAACAGCTGCAACTGCTCAGTGGCATGTTTACATGGGAACCTGCTGATCTCTGTCATACACCAGCCTGCCAGGGTCCCAGAAATGCTCCCTTGTTGTCTGTGCTGGGGATAAGCAGGTGTTTCTGTGTGCATGCATGCTCAAAGGCATGCAAACTTAGGAAATGAGAGAGCCACAATCAAATTCAGCAAAAATTTGAAAAAAACCCACGTAATTTCAATGAAATCTAAGTCAAAATACCTGTTAAAATTTCCTGAATAATTACTTCCTCAAAACCTGGGAATTTTTCTTTTCTCTATCAGAACATTTGGCTGGCTATGGCACTCTGCTTCCCAACTCTCCCTGGATAATTGTACATGCAAATACTCCACATGATCATTCTCGCTCTGTTACACATGGTGGACCTCAGTCCTCTGGAAACTTCAAAAGGGATATATATATATATATGATTTACTTTAATTTCTTCCCCCTTATCCTGTCCCAATCAACACTATTGCTTATTTTACAGGAATTATGCAGAACACATGTGAGTATCAAGAACTACATCAGGTTTGCAAAGATCTAACTGCTGGAATTGAATAAGGTATAGAGTGAGATCCCAAATAATTCCATTTCTATAATTTCAGGTGTATGTGAATGGGAAAACAATGTTTTCCATCCCAAACAATGGAACTATTCAGAGCCCATGCTGACATTCATAAAATATGATAAAGCACTGCTAAAGCAGAGAGGGTCTTCTGTAGTGCTGGCAGGAGCTCAGGAATGCTGTGGTTTCAACAGTTGCTTTCTTTTGGCTTTGGAATAACATGGAGTCCATTGAATTTCTCATTCAGAGGGAGAACTGGGCTCACCTGAGCCACAGGAGACTTGGGCTCACAGGAGGGACAAACCTGCCCAGCTCGATGTGAACCTTTCAGGGTAGTGTGGAAGTGGAAAAACCATTACACAGAAGCTTTTCCTACTTCAAACAAACTAACAGCGAAAAGCCCGAGGAAAATTCCACTATATAAATGTTTTTAATTTTATCATAACTAATAGCTTATTAGACATTACTAAAGGTCTGCATTTGTTTACTGTTCTTATAGAAGAGCATTACACAAGTGTTTCTGGTTGGTCTGAAGAACTGTGTTTGGAGGTGTTGCTATATTTCTTTCTAGTTAAGAGGCTCCAATTACAGTGATACACAATAATCATGTCGGAAAACTGGGATATTCATTAGTGGCATCTGATGCACCTGTAGTAACTATTTCCACCACCAAAGGAAGGCAGAATTTATCTAACTAGTTGCGAACAGTTCATAATCATTATTTCAATAATCCTCATTAATCATGTTCTCAGATGCATCCATGCAAGTTAATTGTATTTGGAACTGCTAGAAAGAAAATGAAGAAACTTGCCTGGAAGCATTTTCTTCAGCTTTTCCTACATACCTAATGATTTAGACAAAGGAAATTGATGGGACCATCAATGAGGAGCCAATAGTTTTGCAAAGCATCAATCTTAGGAAGTGAATAACCAATAATCAAAAGTGACTGAGCGATAAACTAAGCTTTAATGATAACTGCATTTAATTTGGAATACTGATATTCATTCTATAAAGGGCAAATGTTCATTAACATTTAAATATCATTGTGATTTCTCCTCATTTTCTAGCAGTAGCTGAAAATGAGCAGACAGCTGCTCTATTGCTTATCAGCAAGCCCTTACAGGCTCTTAAAGATACTCAATGAATTTTAACTAATTCTTAATAGGGAATTTCTGCTATTTTGCAAGTTGTTTGACATTCTTTCCTAACGTGGTTTAGTTGCATATGTTTTTTCACTTGGCTCCAATTAGTACCACATTTGTGCAGAAAAGGAAAGCCATGCAAAATTCAGGGGTAGAGGTTACCAATCTATTTCTCTTAAATGTGGTTATTACTAGATGATGACTGAAGCAAAAATGTATGTCAACACAGGAAAACTTTTTGAGCCCTATTAACTTCTAAACAAATATTAACGTAAGTCTGCATGCTAAGTGGGCTTGTGTTAACACTGAGTCACTTTGATTTCTATCAGAAGTCATTCAAACTAGACTCTGATTGAAACTTTTTCCCTTCTTTTTCCCTTCATTTTCTATCTGTTTAAAGTCATGACGTGCAGGTGGGGTGTGATTCTCTAATGTATTAAGTCACACGAATTCCAAATTAGTCTGGGGAGTGTCATCTTTCAGTAGGATGAGGGATGATGCCTTTGCCAGCTGTCTTCTCAGGCCACCCACTTCCTGACCAAGGGGAACAACTGCAGCAGGGCATCTCCTCTGTCCCCACTATTTCTTCACTCCCATTTCTAAAAACCTCATCTAGCCAAGGAAAAATGATCTTTTCCCAACAAAGACTGCTTTAATGCCTCAAATTATTTGAACATGTAAATCACTGCATACATGCTGAGTATGCATTACTCCTTTTAGCACAGGATCAGCAAAGGGGAATTTGCTGTACTGATTTGCAATTTAAACAGCTTCCATGCTGCATCCTCTAGACACTTTCCCAATTTCCACCTCCTATCTTAAACCCCAGAAATTAATTGCGCTGGGGTAAGCTTGATTAAGTTTTTAATTAATCAGAAAGAACTTGAAAAGGAAACACTGATTATGTGACTATCCAAGATTTAAATTCAGTATAGATTGTGAGTGTGCAGCATATATTGGTCAATAACATGCTGTATATTTCCCTATATGTACAGCAAATACAGCCAATAAATGTGAATTACATAGCTCCATATTTCAGAATAGTTGTTCTTTCACAGGGATAGTTCTAAGACTTTAGGCAAAATAGAAGATTAAAATATAGGATTTGATAAGGGGACTTATTGAAAAAATTGGTAAAGATTTGAGTAAAGTTGCATAGTGCCTTACATCTTTCACAGAACTTAGAAGGATTCCACCACAGTAATCATGAACACATCTAACATGCTTCAATGCTGAAACACTTCAGGAGCTCAGTATCAGGCAAAGGGGGAGGTGGATTTTGATAAGCTGTGTTGGCAGTGGAGTTCATGTATGGGTGTAAATTCTGAGAGCCCTGGAAAGAACCTGTGAGCTGAAGGCCTCTCACCAGAAGGTCTGTTTTGCAGCCTGGATGACGCTTGCCGTCATTTCCACATCGATGTAGTCATAGTGCAGAGCTCCAGGGTCTGTCGAAGACCCCGTTTCTGCCAGCAAAATTCCAATCCATCTGCCCATGTCTTCAGAGGAGGAGGCCTGCGAGGAGAGGGCAAGAACATAGGTCAGGTCTTTGCTCTGCCCCTGGGCTGAGCATTATTGCAAAATGCGCATTCTCCTTGGCTGACAAATTGCTACCACATTGTTTGAGAGGCTCTGGTTTCACTCTGCTGAACTCCTCAAAACCCCAGGATTTCACATTAAATCTGCTTTGCTAGAAGGAGGGCAGTTTAAGTAAGCTATGTGCTCATTGGTTATGATGTAATACAAAGTGGGCAATCCACAAAAAAGAAGAAAAAATAATTGTTTAAGGCTGGTGGATTTAGATTCAAGTAGTGCTTATTTTAGACTTCAGAATATTGAAAGCTTTAACATAATTATTTTCCTATGTTAGGAAGGAGGAAGGCTGGAGGATTTTTAGATAGCATGACTCCTGAGAAGAAAGTATTGCTGCTAAACAGAAACAAGAGGAAAGAGGGAATGAAATAGTGAGGGAGATCTTAACATTCGTTTTTGAAAAATTTTACTACATTTGTCTAGATGATGGCATTCATTTTCCTGATGACACAAGCAAAAGCATTAATACTATTAAAATAATTAGTATTTTCATATTTTGTTTCAAGTCACCAATTCAAAAGCCAAACAGTAGCAAAACAAACAATGGATAAAAGTAGCAGGGGGGAAAGGCAACAATTTGTCATTAACAAATCTAGTGGTTTTTAGTTTCTTATTTTTATGCATTTTGTTACTTTTCACACTTCCTTACGTAGTTTTCTAGTTTTTCAAGTTCTCTGAACTGCTATCATGTAACAGGCCTGGTTGCAAGGACAGGAGACATGGCCTGTAGTAGGAAACCCAAAGTAGTCAAAGTGCCCATCCTGGCACTGAAAGCAAAAGGTTGCTTCCTGCTATATTCTCATTATACTTGGCTTAAAGTGTCTTCTCACTGAAGGTTTTAAAATACGACGAATAAAGCCCTTATGGAAATCCTGACCCACCTAACACAACCAAAGGTGAGTGTCAAAGACACACACCAGGCTGTGGGCACACTGCATTTTCTTAAATGCATCATTGTATTAATACAGACACAGACTGAGCAAAAGGAGTTCCCATAAACAGCAGACAATTGAAAGTTAAGAGTTTTAGAGTTCTCTTCAACAGTGATCCATTATTTAATTATTGCTAAATTATTTAGCCACAGTAATTATATCCCTGATACAAAAAGTGAGCCTAGAGAAGGAGCAGGGATATTTTAGTACCAGGTCAAGGGGAAGTCAGTGCAGAGAAAAGTATTTTACCGAGAAGATTTCTGAGCTACGTTTAATCCCAGTCCTTTCATTGCCTACAACACTTACTATTTCTTTTTTCCTTCCAATATATATTATTCAGCTCTGCAATAATATTATTCCAGAGATTTTTTTTTTTTGGATTGGACAGACACAGGTTGTATGAAAGTGCTTCTCTAATTCAGCCTGTGGGAATTCCTAAAAGTCACAGCTATTGTACCTCAAGCACAGCGACCTCCTGCCCATTCCGGAGCAGGCGGAAGGTCAGGGGGTGCTTTGAATCCAGTCCCAGGATGACCTCGCAGCCACGGAGAGGGATAGAGACAATGTGTGTCTTCAGATCTGTCCTGTCCTTGTGGAAAATGAGTTTATTGTCCTTCACTCTGCACCAGCGCTCACGCCAACGGTTATTAGAGAGCACATTGAGATATCCTGCAATAAAATGAAATGTGAGATATTTTACTCCTCGCTTTTTCTGAAAAGGAAAAAAAACCCAGAAACTTACTTCTCAATGTAATGCTATCCTTTAAGTAACTTGTTCCTTTTCTAATAGAAAGCCCAGATGGATTTTAGGAAGACAAGTAAATGACCCTGCCCCACTTCTTTTAATGAAAACTTTCACTGTGCCAATAACCTAGAAAAAGCATATAAATATGTGATCCAGCTCATGTGCAAATGCCTATCCTGTATCAGTCTCTGCAGCAGCTGGATGTGCAGGAGCACACAGGTCCCCAGGATTGCAATTACAATGGGAGAGGGACAGTGATAAAAACGGTTACACACATAGCTGATGTGTTCACTCTGCTTCTGCATGGGTAATGACTTTGATAACTGTGGCTGACCAAATTTTTCTGGGAAAAATCACAGGTCATATTATATAATGAGGTATTGAGCTACCTTCTCTAACATCCAAAAGCAGTGTTTAAAAGACAAACTAAGTGTTGATGCTCTGTGTTCTAATTACATTTAGAAAGAAGAATGCACATCTGGTTTGCAACACTTGCAAACCACAACTTAAAAGATTGCTGCCTATGCAAATAGAAATAAAATTCATATTCGTTTAAAATTCAGGAAGTAATTATGATACAGTACCCTTACATATTAAAATGTCATTAACAATTTGTCTTTTAAAACCACCCACTTTTCTTACCATACACTATATTGATATAGTTTCTAGGCATATAATGCCATTAAATAGGTACAGTTTTGTGGTTTTCCTTCTCTGTGCCATAGCAACAATCATTCCAGACTCAAACCTTATAATCAAAGCAATGCCCATTTTTCCTGCCTTAGTATAGTCTGGGAACAGAAAAAAAAAACAGGAACAACAAAACCTTTTACTTTTGCTTCCACATTACAAATGGTACATGAATTTAGCATGTTGCTGCTTCCAAACAGGCTATGAGGAGGGAAATAAATGATATCTTGCAAAAGCCAGAAGTGAGGTTAAAAAATTGTCTTCTATCTCAGACATGATTTTTATTTAATCCTGTTGGAGAGCTCTCTCTTTGGTTTTCATTAAAACTATGACTTATTATTCATTTTTCTGGATTTTCATTCCAGCATTATGGTTCCAATGTCAAAGTGTGATCCAACAGGATACAGCAGATCAGAACTGTGAACATCTTGGAAGGTGCTATAAAAAATGAGGATGTACTTAATCCTCTGGTTTTGGCTCCTTGTGATAATCACACTCTTCAGCTCTTCTCCCTCCTCCTGTATCAAAACCCTGTATCACTTTGCATTACATTACAATCCCTAGAAATTTTTAAAAACCTTCCTGTGCAAGCCAGATGTGGCTTGTTTTGGAGTGAGAGTCCTTTTTTTTAGACAGTTTTTCCCCTCTGCTCCCAGTGCACCTCTCAAAAAAGCTCTTGCAAAACTTCCTGCTTCAGAGTCAAACTACACAGGATCCCACTTTTCCCCCCACATATCTCTGCTTAAACCTTCACAAGCTGATGTGACCAAAACACCTCGAGTGTGTTCCCCTTCAGGGCATTAGCACTTCAGCTGAGTACAGGCAGTCTAGGAGCAGTGATGTTGTAGGGAAGAGCTGTGCCATGACTCCAAGTGCAGGTGGGTTTTAGTTTCCACCCTAGCTGGGTGACACCTGCAGCCCTGCTGGGATTTTCCCTTTGTTCATGGGAGGTAGAGCCTTCTAAATTGTAAAAACCTTCAGCTATGAAGCAGCCTCCCAGAGGGCACTGAACTGAGCCAAATTGCTGGTGGTGAGAAACTCCTTCTGCAAAGACTTCCTGCAATGACCAAAGCCTAGGCATTTATATATTTTCCTTTAAAATCTGCAAGTGGTGTTGAGTAGAGCCAAATGCAGGCATAGTAATGGCTGTATCTGTATTTATGTCCATATCCAAACTAATGATAGAAATGTGAGGAATTAGATTGTACAGCTGTGGTTAACTTCTCACATAATACAGAATAATCAAGAGAGTATGAGAGCCCGGAAGTCTGAGCCCTTATGGAGACCAGATGCTTTGGACAATGGATCTGGCTGGACAGAGCTTTTCCCAGCTGTTCTTTTGGTCAATAAATCACATCTGTGCTTAGCTGATGTATAGACACACATACATACACTTACTTAATCAAAGTTTGCTTATGTGAATGAATCCCGAAGTATGGCTTGAAAGCTACCTGTGATCTCTGAAGTTCTCTCTGGTGGTCCATGGATCTGCTTCCATCACCTTGGGCAGGCACCTATCACACTTCATGCTCTGACCAGTTCTGCCAACTGCTCCCTAATCACAGACTTCTGGATTTCCCTAAGTTTTTCTAGTCAACTATAGGGTAAAATCCAAACTCAGAATCTGGTGCAACTGCTTCAAAGCTTTCTAAGGGAAAATTATTTTGGAAGGGATTGGGTGAAGGTCCAATCTTATTCATGTATGAAAGTGTCACTTAATACTGGAGCACCAAAAGACAAACTGGAGAATATAAGTACATTGCATTGTTTTGAAATAGCAGAGCTGTGAGAACATCAGCTAAGTGCATTGCATGAAGTCTTAAATTGTGAGCAAATCTTAACAGCTAAGATACAAAACACAAGTATTTTCTGCATGCCTTTTTATATGTTTCCTTGTGCACTACAGCTCTCATATGGAATGGTCAAAATTAAGAGTTAAAATAGCTTACTAGGAATTTGTTACTTCATTTTGTTAATTTATTTCCAATATGTACCACTTTAGGAACCTATAATTAAACTCAAATCACTTTGGTTGAAGCCAGTTGACTGCTATCTGCTATTCCATAAAACCTTAACCACAATCTACTATAATATATATATAACATAATAAAAAAGCTGATCACTTTCCAAGAACCTTCTACTCTGAAGCCTCAATTTATTTCATAGTTCAGCCTATATTCATTTTATAACCATCTGTTTGAAAACAGCATTTGTTTCTTTATGCTTCTTGTTCAAACACTTCTCTTCCTCCTCACTTCTCAAACAGCAGAGATACCTGAGCCTGTGTTACCATTTTATTTAAAAAGTCAAATTATTTTTGTCTCTTCACAAATGACAAACTCTTGACGACTCCTCTTGCAGTCTGGGTGCATCCTTCTGATGCTGGGGGAAGAATTACTGCACTAAAAACAATTTTAGAGAAATTCCTAGGCTACAACCCAATAAAGTTTTAATAGCAATGTGCATTTAAGACTCAAGGAGAAAAATCACTTACCACATGTTGGAACATCTTCTTCAGCTGATGAGGTCTGTTCATCTGTTGATGGCTTTTTCTTTCCTAAACCAATGATCTTGGTTATTTTTTTCCCTGTTACTTTAGTCACAGTGCCCTTGGCTTCTGTTTTTGAACTTTTTTTCCTCTTCACTATTAAGAAAGCAGAAGTGTGTATTTAGTAGTATGTGTACACCAATCAACAGAGAGAACCTGAATAAAAACAGTTCAGACAAAAATATCCTGTGCAAGACAAACATTTGTAAAAAAGCTGCAGATTTCAATGAGACAAATATTATATGTCCTCCCTAATAACCTCTGTGTTACAAAAATCATGGCATTCTGAAGGATAATTTTTAAAAAAAATCAAGCTCGCAACTTTATTTAATCTAATCAAGCATCAAGTCTCTTTCCATAGCAGTCATCATCTAATTTATCACTATGATTGAAGTACCTGCATATAAATTTAGCTCACATACACAGCAATAAAAATCCAGTTAGACATTTCTTCACTGTTTTCTTAAATGTTCCTAAACATTTTTTTCAAAATACTTCAATAATTAAGTACATAAAAAAAACCAGAATATGCCTGTTTAGCAAAAATACTTCTGCTATGTACAATTAGGTTAAGAGATCTTCTCACAATGGGCATTTTAGAAAGACATTAAGAAATTAATGGGATCAGTATGAATATTTGATGGCTATAAATTGGCCATTTTTGTGACCACTGGAAAGAATAAGCTCTGCTGAAAACAGGTACTTAACTAACATCCAGTCTATGCTTCCACTAACTTCATTGGATGCTAGGAGTGTTACAGCTCTGAGAACTGAGGCATCTTCAGCTGCTGAATGCAATGTGGCAAGGACTATGGATACAGTTTTTGAAAGTGCCTACCTGATTAAAATCCTAACACGTTTTTTTTTAAAGAAGAATTTCTAAGACTAAACAGATTCAGAAGAAAAACAGGCCTTTTATTTCCAAAACAGAACAAACAAAATAAACCTCAGGAACTGCATTCAGTGGCCTAAACTGGATTCCAGCAACAGAGCAAAAGTCTCTGCTAACTGACAGGGCAGCAAAAATTTCCATCTACTTGCCCTGATACGTGATTTTGATGAACAATTCATTTTAAATAGTTACTAATTGAGCTTCTCTATCTTTATCCCCAACACATCAATTGCTTTTGCAACAGGGAACACTTAGTGGTTATGGACTTGCACAAACTGAGGGAAAAAAAGGACAGAACGTTCATATGAGAAATGACTGTATTGAAATGATGAGCTGGGAAGAAGAATGCACGGAAAACAGAGAAGCAGTTTGGGACTCACCATGGGATAATTTATCATATTTAGTTTAATTGTTAGCAATCATGGAACATTATTTAGGAACTGTATCTGTAGCCAAGACTATACAAATCTGCCAGTGCTGTGGGGGAAAGGCAGCTCTGCAAGTGCCAACAGTTGCCCCCCAGACAACTCCAACACATCCAAGTCTAATTATCTTTTTCAAGGGAAGGGTGTTCACCACTTAGACTGTGCTCTCTAAACATGCAGCAGGCTCCCATGCTGGAGGGAGAAAGGCCACCCACCTATTCAGCTCCTGAACCCCTGCCTGAGGGGCACAGCACCTGCCCATAGATGGGCTTCCATCCCACACAGCAGCAGCCAAAGGCCAACTGTGGCTACTGAGGGCCAGAAGATGAAAAGCATTGAGAAAAGACAGAGACAGAAAATCTCATTTCTGTGAGACCGAAGCCCAAAGGAATCATTCCCATCAGCATGAACAGACAGTGGAATAAGCCCATTTTAGTGTTTATTTTTCTCTCCTGTTTTCCCTTCACATTGCCCGGTTTTTTTCCTGCAGAACTGAGAGGCAGCAGAAATAAGGCCTTCATGACTTAATCTTTTCGAGTCTAAAGAATATACTGATTGCCCAATTGCCAGTGATTTTTTTCACAAAAGCCTTTTATTCTCATTTCCTTCCCCGCAGCAAAGCAAGCAGCTGGTTAAGAGAAGAGCAGAGGCTGGTGGTTGGTGCCAGCTGCAGATGATCATTCTCTGTAGCCTCCCTTCCCATGTAGTCCCTTAAACGCCTCCTATACATTACTTTAAAAATGCATAACATAACTTCAACAAGGTCACTTCAGTATTCTTGCAGTCATTAATGCCTATTATTTTTACTACTATGTATTGAAAGTCAATTTTCAAAAGCCACTGATACTTTAAATGACCCTCCTTGAGGCACCTAAGCTGGGCTGCTTTTCCAGCTGCATCATCACATCTTCTGCAGGGTACCTGAGCCACCAGGTACCTCTGGACATTGTGGTCAGCACTGGCTTTGGGTCACAGATGATTCTCCCCACATTTCAGAGTTTTATGAAAGCTTAATAGAAGACTTTAAAATGTGAAATCTAAAAATGCACCACGACTTTCAGAAAACCACAAACCATGACATTGTCCCATACTGTTCAGAGATCTGTAGAGCCAGGAAATGCTGGAATATGACCCAGGGAGAAGATAAGGGAAATGAGTCAAAAGGCGAGACAGCGCTGGCACCAGGGCCAGTATTGACATTGTGCTCACTGCAGCTCACATTACCCCTCATTTAACAGCAGCAGAAAATGCCTTATCTAAGCCACCCCACTGCTGTATGGCATGTTAAAGCAGCTGCAGAATTTCTTCTGCTTTGTGGAGGAAGGAAGGGGATGGGGAAGAGAGCATAAGGGTTGAGTGTATTAGATACAAGTCAGCCAGAACACCCTCTGGATTTGGGATTTACCTTTGTTAGATTATACGGATTACAGAACATACATGGCTCCAAAATAGCATATGCAAAATAATATACATATGTACTCAAAAACTCACTGATACTGCATGACTATATATATTTTATTATGTTAATATAAATAATATGTAATATGATAGTTTATATATGAAGGTATCTGTGCATATGAACACACATATCTTTATATATACAAAAAATATGCATTCTTTCCTTCTAGTATTTAATGATAGCTTTTTTGCCTAGAAGCTTTACACCACTATTTATACTGCCACTAGAGAATTACTAAAAAACCTGCTACTTGCCTATAGTGGTCACCCAAGCTCTGAAAAACTGCACTTCTGAACACAGAAAAAAACAAATCAAAGTTTCTATATTCTGTTTCCTTTTACTAATTATACTGATTTTACCTGCACAATAACATCAAATGCCTTCTGTTACTGCCAAAATTTAAAGGAATCCTTCTTGGCATAGTACAGGTTCCAAGTTAAACTGAATCCTAATAAAAACCATTCAAAAACTTTCGTGCCTTTTTTTAAAAGATAAAAGCGAGCTATTTCCCTTTCTCTAAGCACACATGACTTACACCAGACATACCTTGTTCTTTACCATTGCACATGGTAGTGGTGCCATTTTCCACAGTGCCTTCCCCATCTGAGCTTGGCCTCTCAAATGACAACTTCTGCAGGGGCAAAGAGATCAGCTGACATACAATGTTTGCACCTCCATCAAATCAAGTGTCATGAGTCCCTTTAAAAATATGCCTACTGTGAAATAAAACACCCTTTCAAGCTCTCATCCGCTTGGAAGGGAATTAGAAGACAGTAAAAACTTCAGTTTTAGAGGCCTCAGATAATCACAGAAACAACAAAACAGTATATATTTGAAAAGGTATTAAAAACAGTGAAATATTCATAATTTATAATATATTTTAATGTCTTTTTAGATTCTAAATGTTGTAATAAAGAATTACATGGAGCAGATATGAATATGGTAAAAGCTGTATCTTTAAAGAATACTTCATATATGCATTTGCAATTACAACTTATTAGAAAACAGTGCATTCCTAAAAGGTGCTTCAGTACTTTGAATATGTGCAAAAAAAAGAAACTTCAGAAACAAATTTTTAGCACTGATTATTCTGTAATGGTTGTGCATGAGGTTTGGGATGAAGCAGACAGCTTGTGACAGCACAGTTTTGGGGACCACATTAATCAGAAGTGGTAAAGCCATGGAGATGTGCAGATTATCAAAAAAGGAATGAATGACAAGATAAATTGCACCTTTTCATGGCATGCATTTTAGGAAAAAAAACGACTTTACAACACTTTAAATTACTTTTTCAATACTGTGGAGGTGTGTGCAAGCATGCAAATAGAACAGCTTTTGCCTGTGAAACCAGGCAGTCTGGGCTGTCCTGGAAGAGTTCCCAGGATCGAAGCAACTTAACAGCACTGACAGTGGTGCACTCCCACCAGAGGGGTGGCACTTGCCATTGGAGTTGGGTGATGAAACCTCTGTCAGTGGGATTTTTAAGCAGGGCTGCAGAGAGATTTGCTCACATGGATGCCTTAATGGAGCAGAAGCTTAAACTGGTGCTGGTAATGCACCAGTCATTCACTGCAAAGCTACTCTCTTTCCTAATTCAAGCTCTCTCATCCTGCTGAGTCAAGGCAGTGGAGACAACCACGTGTGAGTAGCCAAGTTTCTGTACTGAGACACGAATGCTTGAAAGGGTCTGCCAAAACAGTGACCTCAGCATACCCAGGGAGCTCTTCAAGGACTAAATTCCCCAAAATAAGAGACTTCCTCTTAAAACCCTGGTATAATCTTCATCTATTCTTCCTCAAGAGTGACACTCCTGCTTGCTCTTTGCAATTGTTGGAGACCATCTCTGCACACCTATCAGACCCATTGATCTGCACCCTTCTATGGCTGAAGAGAAGCTGGACCTGAGCCAGCCTGCTGGTTGTTCATGGCCAAACAAACAGACGTGGCAGAAACCTCAGCTCTGCAGGATGTGTGCACATACCCAAACAAACCAACACAACACAGGGACTGTGGGCCTGAAACAGCAACACAAGGTGGCAAGGATTTCCATCCAGTGCCTACCAGTGTCTCCTTGAGTAATCATAAGGAATTTTGCACTCATCATTTTGAAAAGGTTACCTTTTCCAGCTCCACTTTGTGTACTGGAGAACTAGACAATGGCCCATCGGAGTCTACAGCTCCCGGACAGTTGCTGCACACATCTTTTATAACCTTAGGAGACAAGGCAAAACTTATTAATTATTCATGAAATAAAAATCAGAGAAATTATATATGGATGTGAAAGGAGATGGGAAGGAGAATCACACAGACATTTACCAGGTTGGCAGGTGTCAGGCAGGCTGACAACAGAACAAGTTCTCCACGCTCCCTCCCTAAGTCATTTCACGTATGACCTGAAGGAGACATAAAGTCTAGAGGTGGAAGGTCTCAGTTTCTAGACAGAATAAGCTCCTAGGCTCTCCTAAGTGAAGAAACCAACAGCACTGCTGATCTCCATGTGCTAATTCTGCAATATAAACTCAGCTGACACCACTAAACTAATTTCATTACAATGATGAAAAAATGGGATTAAATCCAAGGTCCCTCAAGATGATGGACAAGAGTTTTGTATGATACACTACAAATGGGCTTTTGTTTTGCCAGCAGAGAACTAACAAAGAACTGATCAATGTAGAGTTAATACTGCACAGTGGTATTTTCATGGGATTTTTGTATTACAATTGCACATTAAATTAAGAATTAAAACTCCAAGTAATGGTAAATATATTTGTAGAAAATGGAAATGGCACTTTCTGTTCCTAAAAAGTTTAAGGAAAATCTTGAACTGGAAATTTGCTGGTATTTTGATGGAATTTGAAGAACTTAAAAATCTGAAACTATATAAATGTAAAAATACACAATGAGTAAAGATGTTTGATGACTCCTCATGGCCATAGCTAAGGTTTTATTTCTTGCAAGGTTACCACCAGCCCATTATCAGCCTGAAAGTGCTTGTGCTGATGAGAACAGGCTTAGATCCAAACTTATGCAGAGTTTCAAATGGAACGATTTTGATGTGGAAACTATTAAAAAGCAAAGGATGGCACCAAACAGTCCTTTCCCAGTACTTAAGCTCCCTTTAAGGACAAAGCTAAAACAAATCAAATGTTTAAGGGCTTAAAAAGACCCTTATGCTACTCAGGAGCTCATAATAAATTACAGGCATTATGTGCCATAAAGAAAGGAAGAGCACCAGCCCCATTTTAGAGAGGGAGAACCCGGGAACAAAAGAATGATGAAATCACTCACTCAATGACACATAAAAAAATCTAAGCAAAGCTGGGAGATGAACCTACACTTTCATTTCTGAGCTAGCATCTTAAAACACTTCAACATCCTTTCCTGGCTGTCTGACCTGTCCTATATTTTGTTCCAGAAACAAGACCGGCATTTCATGGCACTTGGTGTACTTTGTTACAGAAAACATAGATATATCTGTGGCAGAGCATTTGTACCTCAGAGTTTAAAAAAGCCCTGAATTTCCCAAAAATTTAAGGATTTTTTTAATGTGTCTTTTTGTTTGTTTGTTTGTTTTCAATTGCTGGTCCTCAGTATGGCATAAATAAATACACTGCTGTTTTCTTCCTAGAGAAAAGTGACTGTACAGTTTCTGGGAACATTCATTTCTGTCTCCTGTATGACCCTGATTCAATGGCTTATGTTTCCAGCATCTGCTCACACCAAACAGTTAGTTAATTCTGGCAAAGGCAGATTGTAACAGGAGTTACAGACAGAACAGAGGGAAATGATTTGGCAGCACTAACTTAATAGTTTGTGTAAAGTCATGCACTCAAGTAAATCCGGTTCTTATCATACCCCACATATTTAAGGAGAAGCTGAAGTGTTCAAATGCATTGTAATTAAATTTTGATTTAAAAAATGACACATTGTCAAAAGGGAGTTAGTGGCAGGATCTAAAGTAAATGCATATTCAAGGGTCCAACACTTCATTTGGGTTCAAAAGGTTCACTGGCAAAGACCTGCTCATCACCTTCTATGTGCAATATAATTGTGTTCAATGCACAGCACAAAACTCATTCTTCTCTACCTCAACAGGATGAAATGTCTTTAATATATAATGGTTGCCTGGATGCACTCTCTATAATTATGTTTGCAGACAGCTGCCATTAAAAATCTGGTTTTCACATGCATATAGCTTAGCTCAAAATTTTAAGGATAAAACATTCCACCAGTATTGCCAACTTGCATAATTTCAATCACAAGACTCAAAAGTTCTTGTCAGTTTTTTCTATGTTCCATCTTTTGGAGCCATATGAAAACAAAAGATCACTATTTTCATTAAAAAGTAATTGTGAGAGAGAGTGAGAAATGGAGTTCAGCAAACTTTTATCCATTGCAATGAAATGTGTAAAAATATGAATAAATGTATCTCAGTAGCTCCAAAACCAGAAAGGAAAAAGAAAAAGGAATCCCCAAAAGTGTCACTTTTAATAAAATGGCATGATGTGGAAGGCTGCACTAAGAACACCTTGTAATGGCAAATATTCCAATAATAGCTTAAGTTTTCTCACACATTAAAGAAGGGAAGTAATTATCTTTTTCTCACCACAAATGCATTTGTACATTACATATACACACACAGGGTGATCTGCCAGGAAAATCAAACCAAGACCATAAACAGACTATCTATTCAAATATTTAAAATTTACGAGGAATTATAATTAGAAAAGTGAAGACCCTGTATTTCTTTGTATAGCCTCAAAACTAAATATATTTAAATAATCTTTTGTTATTCCGTTGCAAGCATCTTAAAGTACCACAATTACCATTACAATGTTATGATTAGCAGACTTCAGAACTGCCACTTTCAAATTCAGACCTGGAAAAAGCTTCTGCAACCTGAACTGTATTATTATTCCTTATTTATCGAATTATAGAAACACTTAGTTGGAAAAGACCCTGAAGATCAAGTTCAACTGTTAACACAGCACTGCCAAATCCAGCACTAAGCCATGTCCCTAAGTGCCACATCTACACAGTATTTTAAATACCTCCAGGGACTGACTCCACCACTTTCCTTGGCAGCCTGTTCCTTTCAGTGAAGAAATTTTTCCTAATATCCAATCTAAACCTCCCCTGGTGAAACCTGAGATCGTTTTCTCTTGTCCTGTCACTTGCTACCTGCAAGGAGAGACTGACCCCCACCTGGCTACAACCTCCTTTCAGGGAGTTGTAGAAAACAATAAGGTCCCCCTGAACCTCCTTTTCTCCAGGTTTGAGACCCCCAGCTCCCTCATCTGCTCCTCATCAGACTTGGGCTTTAGACCTTGAATCCCCAGGTGGATCAGGATACGTATCAGAGTGCAGCATTGAGTACAGTGACATAAGGCACAGAGGGGAAATATTTGCAGGTAGGAAGCTGGAAAGATTCCCTGCCCTGAGCCATGGGTGAAGTCAGTGGAATTTCTGCCACATGGTGTGTCTGGAATATCTCTCTCTTTAAAACTATCTTACTACAGAAGCACTAACACTTACTATAAAAACTTCATACCTGCATTCACCTACAAATTTCTATAATTCTTGTATCTTATTTTAAAAGACATATCAGGATTGGAGGCAAAATACTTGCCCTACATTTATTCTTCCTACATGCAAAGTCAGAAAAAGTAAATTAGATTCTTCTGGCTACGTCGAAGTTCCAAGCTCCAGAAAAAAGCATTGGCTCTGTAGTAAAACCAGAAAGTCATCTGCTTGCCATAACAGAAAGAAATTCTGAGTAGAAGTAGATTTGTAGGTAGTTCCTGATGGCTGACCTCTTAGGAACATGGTAAGGAATAAAACTAAAAGTTGTCCTGTGCTTAAGGAGCTTGCAGATCTCTCTCCTGGTGAATACCATGGATGAGCTCAAGCTACAGACTGTCCCTACACCAGGATGTGACCACAGCATTTTGTTTAGTCTTGTGTTCTCATGGAGCTCACATGAGAAGCTCACACTTTCAATACGATCAAGTTCAAGATACAAAGCTGACAGCCTGACTGCACATTCGCTTTACTTTGTGTAACCAGGCCAGAAATCCAGCCAGCCAGCCACCCACTTGTCCCCTCTACCCACATGTTTCACAAATACTGGAATTGCTACAAATGGGATGGGCTGGATCCCTTGGCTCTGCCACTTAACTCTGGAAATAGGAATATGGCAAAGCTGAAATCTGCTAAAGTACAACACAGCAGAGGGAAAAGGGTTTGGCTCCAGGTGTAAGTCACTATTTCTCATTCCTGAAACACTCCTTTTTCACTGCTGGAAGACTACTGACTTTCTGGGACTCTCTGTCATTTTGGCATGACTAAATTCTAATTTTCTCTCTCTTGTGGACTGTTTCATATGACATATGTTAGTGTCAATACCCTCCTCCTTAGGAGAGTAGCAAAACCCTTCTTAGTGTTTTGCAGAAAAGAAATGCCCCAAGGAGCTTACCTAGAGGAAATTCTAGGCAGAAAAGGCAGAAATTATTCCCATCATAGGCTACACTTTAAGTCTCAAAAAGAGAGTCCAAAGCTGTGAGTAGGAGAAAGAAGGAATAGTATCTAGTGGTGCATGTCCCAGCCCTCCTGGGTTCTGCTCTGACTGCTACAGCTTGCATTTGTGATTTTAGCCAGGAAACCCAAAGAAAAATTATCCCTGAGAAAACAAGTAAATAGGATGTTTGTGGTTCTGTATTCATGGGTGGTTTCATTGGATTTTTAAATTTACAGATACATCTGGTTCTTTCAAGTAATGCATTGTTTTCCATGGTCACACACACCCAGACTCTGGCTCACAGCCAAGCTGGGATGCTCTGGCTCTGCCCACTGACAGAGTCCTGCAGACTGATCAAAACTCCCACATGCAGTTTGGTCCATCACCTCTGCAGGTGAGGGCCTAAACAGCTCTTATTCAAACTCACTGACCTTGCTGTGACTTGAACTATTTCAAACCATCTATTTGAGACAACAGGGGTCTAATTCCTGGGAGGTTTAATTTCATTTGCACAGCCTTCTCTGCTGGTGATGATGGGCAGTAGAACCTGGCCTCACTGTCTTGGGTCATAGTACATTCTTTAACTTTCTTACAAATTACAAATTAACAAAAACTCCATGGAAACCACTGGTACTGAGTATGCATCTCCAAAACCACTTTTTCTAGTCAGTTTTAAGGCTTGACCGTTCAGCACTTGACTCTACTCAGCTACAAAATGGAGATAATAACCTCTTTGGGGAGCATTACATAAGCCAGGAAAGCAATATTTGAAGTGTTGAAGATCTCTAGCTGGAAATTCCCATAGAAAGCAAAAGCAGCCACACAATGTTTACAGTTACAAGCTCAATTTTATGCTGATGTTAAACTGGCTAAAAAACAGCTCTGTCAGTAGTTTACTCTTCAGTAAAACTGTCCACATTAAGACTAGAGGCCAGAAATTACTTGACTCCCTCCACTAAGCTCAGGGCAGTGAAAAAAAGAGATGTTTTCAAAGGCTTTTATGAGAGACAACATGCAGTTAATCAGAGAGAAAAACTGGGTAGGTGAACCAGCTAAACAGCCCTACAAGGAATGTTGCAGGGCCTTTGGATCACTGAATACAGTCCCAACCATGATTTTATTCTCTCTTCAGGGCAGAAGATCCCCCTTATTATGACAAGTTCAGAACTGACTGAGCATTGTCAAAATAATAGATAAAATGTCTCCTTATGGCTGGAAGATTCACTGCTCAATTACAGACCCTCAGCTGGAGAGATTGCTGCACAGTGGCAGAGCACCATAAAATGAAGAGAAGTTAACAGAGAGTGGCTAATGTTAGGGAAAAATGAATACCGAGGCAAATACTCCAGAATGATAGATAACCTCTCACATGATAAATCAGAAATACATTTTTGCAGGAGGAATGTTAGGAGGAAGAGAGGGCCTTGGGGCCAGTGACCATGACCATTTCCTCCTTCTACCAGTCTTCTACAACAAGTTACCTCAGAACTGAATTTCTTTGGCATCCATGTATTTTTAATATTGAGCGCAGTTTTCTGTGGCCTAGCCTGAGGGTTCTGCACATAGAGCACATTCATCAGTACAAACGAAGCCAGTGAACAAGCATCTTCTTGTAAAGTCATGGCCTTACTAGTCCTTTTACTATTAATGCAGCATTTCCAAGGGATGCTGACAAATAAGTGTAGTGTCATCAGTCTCTTGGATGTGCTGAGACAAACAGGAAAATTTCAGACCTTACTTGACCACAAAAGCGCACACAGATGTACATATACTCAAGCGTGCATGGAAAAAGAGAATTTTTGGGTCAGAGTGTGTAACTGCACACATTTTTTTCATGTACATTTTTGTGGGAACATTTTAGGACTCAAGTCTGGAAAATTCCACCACTTTTTGTTGCCCACCATGTTACTGAGATGATCTCAGCTCTACCCTGAATTTATACTAGCTTCGCTCCTTTCTCTGAAATCTTGACAGGCTCCTTGGTGACATCAGCTATCTGTTTTCATCAAGCATTTGTTAGCTGGTAAATCTGAAACTCCCTTTGTGGTTTCCAGTCTAGACTTCATTTTGCACTAGGTTTATCAGCTGGGGCTTTTTTGGTCTCATCTTTATAAAAAGAAAGGTCTAAAGTGTTCTGCATCAATTTAGAACTTATCATTCAATAGATATTTTAATGTTATTTACTTAACAAACATATTCAGTACTGATGACATACATGAATCGGAAATAAAAAATTGGTTTAGCTTTCAAAGGACCATCTGGCCTCCAAAGCCATTTTGAGGTTTTTAGGATCAAGTGTAAGGTTTTACACTTAACATTTGAATTCATGCTCCTGGGTGATAACTTGCCTCAAGTAGCACATACTGGTGCAGTATCTTTGACCAAGAAGGGATCTTATGCTTTAAAAATGTGGTTGCAGAGTCCATTCTCAATGGCAGCCTCTGGATCTGCCTGTTTGATTAACTGCAGAAGGCACATGTAAGGCACAGACCACTGGGAAGGACCCTGGCTCTCTGAGTGACAGGCAGGGAAAGCTAAAATCTCCCAAGATGAAGCAGGGACCTCTTTCTCAGTATAAGAACGTCCTACACAAAGCCACACATGATTTTCAGAAGCTAATTTTGAGTAAGGTTTGAATGATCAAAACATAATTACTTACACAATTAAAAAAAAAATCCTTAAATTTTGGTGTATTTTTAAAAATACACAAAGCCACACTTATTGCATTTCTCCAAAGGCCATACTTCTTGAGGAAAATCCTGGAGCTGTTGCAAGAGCTGCAAAGATCATGCCTGGTTAGCTGTGGGACAGGCCATTTGTACTGCAGAAGCAAAGGGTTGAAGCAGCACCGAGGACTTGGAAGTTGAGTACAGTAACACTGCCATGTAATTGAAAGATTTCATTAACAGAGAGCTTTGCAGCATGAAGGAGCTAAATAAAGTGCTGTCTCCAAATGCTTTGCAGACACAGAATACACAACTGCATGAACATGCAACTGCACAAAATGTCTCTTTTTTTCTTTTTAAGTAGCAGGAAGGCATCTGGGATATGGAAAAATCTAGTACTGCTCTGTCTGCCTGTGTGGGGATGCTTTATATACAGTTTAAAAAAAAGAAAACTATTTTTATGAAAGAACATCTGATAGATGCCAGTGAATTCAGTACTACTAAACCCGATTTTAGAACAACGCAGGAAATAAGGGTGCAGTTACTATGATCTAATTACAGCGGAATTCCCTTGGAAGGGAATATGACTTCTGAACTTCTTTTCATTCCAATCAGTGGTTTTGAAATGCTAGCTGGACTAGTGGGAAACTTGCATGCTGCTTGACTTTAAACCTCAGAACAAGATACTGATGTTAGAAGAAGCCTAATGAATACATGGCTGGGATTAATTGCTATTAAAATGACAATAGAGAGAGTGTTTTCTAAGCTAGGATACAAAGTCACAGACAAAACCAAACACACATATACTGCAAACCCCCAAAAGGTATATTCAAATATTGCAAAAAAGGAAATTACTGATTAATTTTCCATTTAGTACATTAGCCCACAGCAGAATTTATACCACTTAAGCTGCATTTTATGTCTCCCTCTTCCGCAGAAAAACTATCTGCCATCAGGAAATTCCTATGTGTTTAATACAATTGTATTTGGAAAAATGCAATTTATTCTTAGAAAAATAAGTACCATATAAGGTTAGATCAGAGCACAGCATGGAGAATGCCTGATGAGTCTGATGCATTCAGACTTACTTATACATGTATTTAAATGGCTGGATTTCAAGGTCTTTAAAACAGTTGCTACTGCAACTGCAGTGATAGTTTCCCACACTACTTCACTGACCTCCACCTTTGAGACTGGCAAAGTCCAACATAAATACTAGTAATCTGGTTAGAATCTGTAACTGCAGCCCTAGGATTGGGATTTTCCATGTTTGCAGACATTGTACAGAGGGGAATGGAAGGGGAAATGACAAAATCCCATTTTCTCACAAGTCTGTATTCCCAGAACAAACCATAACAGATGATACATTGCTAAACCAGAATTAGTAAACTTTAATGGCCTTCAGGAAGCTGAAGGATTTTTCTCCATCCAGAGCAATTCAAGCAGGTATCTTCCCAGAGAATCTTCTTATTTAAAAGGTGACACCATGCCAAAAACAATGTGAGTAGTGCCAGCTGCCTCCACCTGAGGGAATTTGAACCTTCTGCTCACTACCAGTGTGCCTTAACCACCAAAACTTTCTGGAAAATGAGCTGGAGAAGAAGATGGAAGGGAATTTGCCAGCTCTCCTCCATGTGCCAGATCACTGTGCCACTAGTAGTGAAAATCATCACAGCAGCAGCACTGGGGCAACCCTGCGGAATTGCTTCAAGGCCTAAACTAAAAGTCTGTATTTCTGCAGTCCCAAATTAGATGAGATTTAAGTGGTCTGGATTTGTGTGGAAGTTGCTGTCTGTGTCTCAGTTTGTAACAGCAACTGAGCAATGTGAGCAGTCTGTGGGTAGAAAAACTCGTGGTCAGAAAACCCCCCTTACCTTTAGCCACTGCTCTGCCTGCTCTTTGCTCTGCACTGCCAGAACCAGGGCATCTGCTCCCTGGTGAGAGATTTTCAGCTCATGCTTCTTCTTTTTGCTGTCTTTGGGAATATAGGTGATACTGCAGTCATTCAGGAGCAGCTCCATCTGGGGCTGCTGGTCCTTGGAGCTTTTGTAACACTAAATAAACATAAGGAAAGTTCCAGAGTTAGATATTACCTTTCAAACCCTTGGGGGAAAGCTCTTATTATGTAGGAATGCTATATTTTTAATTTTTAAAATTTTGAATATATTTTACACAGCCAGAGCCAACTCATCCATTCTGTAAAGCAAAATTACTTCCAGACTGACAATAATAATTGTCCTTTATTGCAGGACAGGTACAACATATGGAGAGCTTTAAGTGTCTCTGTGTTATCCTTAGGACTCAACCCTGACCTTGACCAGGTAGGAGGAGGGTGGTTTAGGATATCTGTTCACATGTAGCAGCAGAATAAACTTGTAACTTAACAACTTAAAAGCCCAGATGTTTACCTTGCCCTCTAGTGACAGACCAGCATATGAAGGCAAATCTGTATCAGATTTGCCTACAAACTGCAGCTGCAAAGACAGCAGCACATGCCTTACTCATCTGTTCATTTTCTTGAGATAAGTTTAAAAAAAATCATGGAAAGTGGGTAAAATCACAGTTAATTTTTTCAGTTAATGGAGTCTAACAGTCCCTGCACGAAACTGCATAAATTTCCACATTACTTTATTTTGTAAGCTCCTGGCTACAACAATGTAACTTACATTTTTTCCCTCATTAGTAAAATGCTATCAATGAACAGCCATTTCATGCTGGGTCACTGATGACCTACTCTATGTTGGAACTGCTGGTCTGAAGACATTGGGTTCCTTTTTACATCACTTGTCCTACAGACCCAGTCTGCATCCCCACACATCAGTACAGCTGGGGCTCCTAAAGCTGTTCAGTGCCAGACTGCAGAACAGTGTTTAACTCCCTACACGAATGCCCAGCTATTTTATATACATATGCAAATTGGGCTTTCACTCATACAAATAAGAACTAAGGCTAAAAAAACATCTGATAATAAAGGGGTCTCTGACAATCAATAAGACTAACTGGTATCTGCACACAAAGAATAGCTGAGCATTTATCTGAATAGAGAAAAGCACATGAATTTTTGTCTTTCTGCAGCAGTATTCATGCCAGGATGCAACTGTCAGGAAGACAGCAGCTGATAGAAGTATGTTATAAACACTACAAGTTAGGCTGAGCAAATACAGCTAACTCTAAACCTGCCTCTGCAGACCACTGACAAGCCTTTCCCTCTCCAAAGCTTCTTATGCCAAGGTTTCTTCAATTAGGTCAGATTTTAAATTTGCAACATTTAAAAAATACTACGTTTTCAAGCTATGAAATCTTGAAGATATACAACATTATTCACTTTAGGAACCAATAAACAGCTTGTAATTCCTTTTATATTAATCTAAATTTTTATTTATATGTATACATTGCTAAAACTGAAGTATGTATATATTAAAAGACTTTAAGTGAAAAATGAGTCCCTAAAGGACTTCGAGTGAAAAACAATACCCTACTAATAGTTATTTCTAATGTCTAATTCTAATTAAAATATTTTTCTTTTATGATGACAGCTGCATTTATGACACAAGCAATTACTAATCCCTAAGAACACATATTTGTTTTACTTGCATATCTCATAAGTTAACTGTCCAAGTCCTCCTTCANNNACAATAAACCAATTTTGTGTAACTTGGTCATTAGACTTCTATTGTGATTTTTATTTTCTTAATCCCCATTATAGAATTACTGAAAGATGATCCCTATAAGGAAAAAAAAAAGGCTTTGTGGACCACACATGTAGCTAAAGGAAATGAAAATATAAAAAAGAACATATTTTTATATGGAACAATAAATGTAATTGTAGAAGAAATGCTGTATGACTTCAGGGAAAAATCTGTTTCTCTCTCTCTCTCTTTCCTTTCTTCAAGCTGTTATCAGATGGTCCTGAAATCTGATATGATACTGATATATGGTGATAAAAATGTACATTAAGGATAATGGCATTATAAGAATATAATAAAAACGGAATCAGAATGAACATTTTTTTCAACATTTAAATACAGGAGGATACAAAAATTAAAGCTACTGCAAACTAGAAAATTCATTCCAACTGTATTTTCAGGAATCTCCTTCCTCAATTTCATATCCTGCTATGTTGTATACTGTCATAAGCAGAAATGTACTTGGAAAGTGAACACACCTAGGCTACAGTGTACCACTGTAGAATAGAGAGGCTCTACAGAAAATGGTCTATCACCTGTTAATCAGCTTTTAACATTTGGGATATTGCAGTAATTGTTAATTATGTAATTAGGTACAATGGCTGGAAGCACCATATCGGAAGGCAGGAACACCCAAGACCCCAACTTATTGATTAATATAAGCATCAGTTTGCTCATAATGACACACAAGAAGTGTTTCCCTCAATTAAGCTCTCTTTCCAGAAAACAAAAAGACATCTATGAGCAGATAATTCATGGAATCTTCCACTGGTGCCTCCAACCATGGAGAAGCGTAACAGATTTGCTGAAGGAATAAATACATCCACTTGTTTCTACCCTTTCTATAATGCAGCTGTGCATCATGTGAATACTGCATCGTAATTGCTGCAGAACAGATGGCAAAGGTTTAGTTTAAAGTGTATATATTACCACAGCATATGCTGCCAAGTGAATTCTCAGTCCAACAAGGGACTTTTCTCTGCAGCAGTCTGATCCAACAGTTCACACACAAAGCTCCCCTATGGGATTTTTTTGTCCGCAGGGAATGAAAGATTGGATTTACAGTTTCAGCAACTTTTTTTTTTTTTTTCAAATTAAATATCTTAGAAGATAATAGGCCAGACATTCTTTCCAATATCAGAGAACTGCTGGGGTTCAAGCTTAAGTGAAATAAAAATCAAAGTTCTAAGTGGCTAAATGATACACTTATCATTTCAGTGCTTTTCTGCTTCTTGGGTAAATTATGACTGAATTCTCTGGTAAGGTTACTGCAGACTTGGCCACTGTTTGCAGAACATATTCCAAAAAACAGATTCCTGTAAAAATAAATACATTATCTAAAAGGTACAAAGAAAATACTGCTAGCTAAAAATAAGAATTACCAGTAGTTTGTTTTCTTTTATAACACACAGTAGTTTGGTCCATTGGCCAAATCGTTTTTTTCTAAGAAGGAAGGCACAGATTTTGGCATCCTTCACCAGATCCATAGAGGCTTCCTCAGAAGGCCACTGATGTCTCATTTTCTTCCCCTTTCCATCCTCCTCCTCTTCATCATAGGATTCGTAAGAGCTGCTCATAGCATCTGAGTCATAATCTTTAACAAAAGTGCAAAAGTGTTAGGTTAAAACACTTAGCCATGAATCACACTAGAATAGCTGAAAACTTCAAGAAGGTTCATTTTAAGTGAAAGCTTTTGAAAGTCAGCCATGAACAAGTTACTGTTTCAGTGCTTAGCAGTATCAATACGTTACATTAATTAAATAAGAGATGCTTTGCCATTATGAAACTTTATAGAAGACCCATACACACATGTTGTGAATTTTAATGAAACAGTAAACTGGGAATACATAGCTATAATTTCAGGTAGTGTTTCATTATCTTAAAAATATTATTTGACAGATATCTTCATTTTTTGTACTTCTTTCACAGAGAAACATCTTCATCTTGCTTTAGCACCTCACATCAAGAAACAAACACCCTATATGGCAAAGGTCATAAAAATACATTATGGGACAGTATCTACCCACCATAACATTTCATATAATTCCCAAATACAAAATACAGTTCCTGTACTGCTACAATTAGCACTCCATAGACAACCCTGACCCTTGAACTACGGATTCTGACAGATGTAAAAGCATTGTGCAAAACACATTTTGTTATCTGCTTAGCCTAAGTTGCTTAATCCTGCTCCAGGTTTGGTGATAGAATGGCAAGCTTCCATTTTAATTAAACAATTTTTCCAGGCCTCTCATTTTCAACAATGTAGACAGATCTAACAGTACCCTCAACTACCAAACTATTTTGCCATTATCACAGAAACCTCTCTTCCACCATCCGTACTTGTTTATGTGGGTATATGTATGTAAAGCCCAGCAGATAATAACACCAGAAGGGCCTGTTATCCACTTGCACATGTTCACATGGAGGAAAAGTGACTGGAATATTTTAAAGAGCTGAAATTTAATCTAAACATTTCACGTAGACTTTGATATATTTTTAGGCCAGAAGGTGGAAGAAAATCTCTTGTTCAGCTAGGTAATTAGGAAACAGTTGGGATGTAAGAAGGAGAATTGAAGAGACTGGGAAGAGGACAAGAGAGTGGATTGCTGGATAGCTCATTCTGCATCAGTTCCTCCCTATGTGCACCATCAGAATGGAACATACCTAACATCTCTGAATCAAAATGATCCTGATCCAATTTGCGTTTTCATAAAAGTGTATGAAACAGTATACCTTCATCCCAGAGTAAAATGAAGGTAAAACTTTAAGCCCTGGAAGTTTTTGTTTTTGTTTTTTTTTTTAATTGAATTGCCATTTTCTAGTCAATTCTGCTACAGGGTGTTTGGTTTGGGACAGCTCCGTATGGGCAAGTGGTAAAAGCCTCAGATGATCATCAGTGTGAAAACACTGCAACTTTTCACTTGCTTTACAAAAATCAAGAGGAGGATGGAAAAATTTAGGGCAAATATTTAAACTGACAGATTTGGAAACATTTATGCTAGAGCATTCATTTTTGCATATTTATTTAAAAGAATATATAAAATCTAGTAGAACTTGTGGCTTCATCCCTCCTAACATTGAAGAAGGAAAAAAGCCTAAACAAAACCCCCCCAAATCCAAAACCAAACTAAAACATTCTCCCTGCTCCAACTTCTTTCAGAGAAGCTTTCCACAAGCTTTCACACAGAAACATCAGGAAATGCTTGAGGGATCACTGAGCAGTCCCAAGCACGCAGCAGCGTGCCAGCCTGCTGGGCACAGAGACTGAATGATTCCCGTGGAGCTACCAAATACAAAGATGTAAGGTCTGGTCGCTAAATCAGCTTCTTCCAGAAGATCTCCCAAAGGCACAGGCTGTAGGACAAGCTGCCATAAACTAAAGTTGCCATCTCTCTGGGAACTGCTTCTTCAGCTCCTGGCTTTCCCTTTTCAAAAAAGTAATTAGTACCCATAACCTCCTCATCCTTTCTCCACATTCAGTTGTGATCTTTGTTGCAGCTACACCACTGTCATAAAGTTCACATTGATGTTTGCCCCCTTTCTACAATATTCTTTTACCTCATTTGTGATTTTGCCTTGGTTTTGGCAAAAATATTATTCTGAAACAATTTTTTTCTTTTTTGTAAGAAGCACAAGAACTCATTGCTCACACGTTGAGATACAGATACACTGTTCTGGTGGAGTTTTTCTGTCTCACTACTAATGAGATTTTTTCCACTAAGAAACTACCTTTTGAATGTAAGAGTGTCTGGGGGTTAAATTTTATCAGATGAACTTGAAACTTAACTGTTAAGGGGGGACAATCTTCAATTACATTCTTCCCAAGAGAGTGGAGCTGGGTTATTTTTCTACACTCTGAAGATGGGAAGTTTGCATGACAAAGACTTTTCTATCAGAGGAGTACATTTTTAAGTGCATCAATGAAAGGATGAAAAAAAAATTGCATCTGTTTTAACACAGTTTTTCCTCTCTGTTTAGAACATGATATAACCTTTTCATTTGCAGTAAATGTTTCACCTTAGATAAAATTACAGGTCATCCCTTTGCCCTATACAGAAAATTTTATTTTCTGCTCACTACAAACCTCATGCAACAATCTC